>CM057845.1:65464885-65505674 GCA_030068395.1 Apalone spinifera
GGTTTGGAACGGGTCCCATATGAGGAGAGGTTAAAGCCACTGGGACTTTTCAGTACAGAAAAGAGACGACTGAGGGGGAATATGATAGCGGTATATAAAATCATGAGTGGTGTGGAGAGAGCGGATAAAGAAAAGTTATTGATTAGTTCCCTAAATAGAAGAACTAGAGGACACCAAATGAAATTAATGGGTAGCAGCTTTAAAACTAATAAAAGAAAGTTCTTCTTCACACAGCGTGTAGTCAGCCTGTGGAACTCCTTGCCAGAGGAGGCTGTGAAGGCTAGGACTATAATAGAGTTTAAAGAGAAGCTAGATAATTTCATGGAGGTTAGGTCCATAAAAGGCTATTAGCCAGGGGATAAAATGGTGTCCTTTGCCTCTGTTTGTCAGAGGCTGGAGAGGGATGGCAGGAGACAAATCTCTTGATCATTGTCTTCGGTCCACCCCGTCTGGGGCACCTGATGCTGGCCACTGTCGGCAGACAGGATACTGGGCTGGATGGACCTTTGGTCTGACCCAGTACGGCCGTGCTTATGTTCTTATTTTGCATCTAAAATTCATTTATTAAACAAAGGAAATATCCATAGTGAATTTAACAGATTGAATCTAGTCCTCATGTTCTTCAAGATGTTAGAACACTCTCATAACCAGTTTTTTACTGAGAGAAGAGGAAAACAAGTTTTTCTGCTTCGTCAACTCTCGGTTTTGCAACGGTGAATGAACTAATCATTGAATTGAACTAGCTGAATAAACCAAAGTGATTAAAACATTTTCTCTTCACCTGCAGAAGCAGCTACTGCTGATGTAAACACTGGTTCTGGGTACTTACACTAGTGAACTGGTAGAATTTCTTTAAAAGTTGACAGGAGATATGTTTTATTTAATTTTTAAATTTAATTCATAAGTTATTTAAATAGGTTATGATAAATTTAGGCCATAACAATTTTTAATTTAATTTTAAAGGTATATTATTTAAAACAAAGCCTATTTAAGTGGGATCACAATTCCAATTTTAATAAAGCTCTCCTGCTCCAGACAGGAAGGGACTTGGGGACACGGGCACTGGGAACACCAGGCTTCCCCTTCCTCAGACAATGCGTTGGACGGGTTTGAGTTGTGGACTATAGATAATAACAAGTGGAATTAACAAGTAACAACTGAAACCCGTACAACACATTATACACAATCTGCAATTTGGAAAATGATCCCTCACGCTCAGAAATCTTTGGGGAAAAGCCTATTCTCACTTACAGCCAACTCCCCCCGCCCGTCCCCCAACCTGAAACAAATTCTTCCTGGTAACCATGCTACACAACCACATCATAAGCCTTCAGGAACCCATCCCTGCAATCAGCAGTGGTGCCAACTCTGCCCACATATCTATACAAGCGAATTCATCACTGGAGCCAACAACATAAGCTACCAAATCAAGGGATCATTCAACTGCACATCCAGTAATTTGATCTATGCCATCAAATGCCAGCAATGCCCCACTGCTATGTATATTGGACAGACTGGACAGTCCCTACAAGAAAGATCAATGGACACAAATCAGATATACCTAAAGGGAACATATACAAACCTGTTGGACAGCACTTCAATCTACCTAATAACTCTTTAAAAGCTCTCCAGGCGGCCATCTTGTCACAACGAAACTCTACCAGCCACATACCAACCACAATGTTGGAATTACAGTTCATTTGCAAGTTCAGTTCTCATGCTAATAGACTCAATCGGGATGAGGGGTGGCTGGGCCATTACCAACCTAACATTCAACGAAGGTGCGAACAGCTCTTTGTGTAGATTCCTGTGTTAGAACCTCCCCCCCAATCTATTGATTTTGATCCTTATGTGCTTCGTTTTAACTGGCCAACCTTCAGGTGCTTACTGATGACCCTTCTGCCTTCCTGTTTTTCCCTTTGATTTTTTCATAACCTCTGCTCTTCGTTTTCCACCCCCTCCTTTTTTTCTTCCCCCTTTTCCCCTATTTATTTTGGGTCTACACATCCTAAACTCAAAACTCCGGTCATCTGAAGAAGTAGGCCGTGCCCACGAAAGCTTATGATATCATCTACATGTTTTGTTAGTCTATAAAGTGCTACCAGACCAGTTTTTATTTCAAACAAAGTTTGCATAGGTGTTAATGGCTTAAGATAAGAAAAAAGACACTTTTAACAGAATGTTTTTGGAGTGTTGCAGGTATCTAAATCTCTGAACTTAATGATTTTTTTAAATAATCTGTGTTACTAATTATTACATGGTATATTGTATTGCATTACGGTCAGATCTTTGCTATTTGGTAGAGTTCTGGCTCTTAAAAGTCTGAACTAGCAAGTACTAGCTTGAGATGTTAGAAAGGTTGATACATGTACTCCAAGGTTAATCTTAATTTTCTTTTTTATTTCATTTTGTATGAGATATTGTATGCATTGCTCCATGTTAAATATCCCTTATTTTAAAACATTTTCTTCCAAACATATGGACTGCTTAAAATTATGGGTGTGTATTTTGTTTGTATTGGTGGTGCACATCCACATGCACACACAACCTCAATATTGGTGGTGCGCACAATTTCAACCTTCCTAAGGATAGAAAATGTTAGAGGGAACACTGGTCACGTGGATTTATAGACCAAACCAAGACAGATGTGCAGTGTTGTCTAGCAAATTAGTTCTTCATTTATCCTGTTTTTCACATTTTATGATTCTGTAGAGTACTGCAAATTAAATAATGTGAGCAAAATAAAGTAAAAGCAAAATGTTCTCATGATATTGAAATGCAAAAGAAAAATCTCAAATATGCTGTTTTTTAAATAAAATAATAATTTGCTGGGTTTTTTTAAAGTTACAAACTAACCCGGCTGGTTATTCTTTTTTAAGAAAGAATTAATATATACTTCTGCCTTATGCATTTATACCTATTTCCATCAAAGTGTTAGATTTTTCTTATTTCTCCAAAAGCAATGGTTTTCAAATGGGGTCCCCAAACCATATCTATCAGGTTCGCAAAAGGTAATATGAAAATAAATTTTCAGATCCTAGAAAAAACATTCATTTTTCCTGATCAAAAGTATGTGACTAGCCGACCTAGAGGTCAAAACCCAAAAGCGATGCCTTTACCAAACAAGCCCAAAGTTTAGTGCCCTTCCTCTTACTTCCTAAATCACATGTCAATCACATGAAACATTTCTAGCTGAATCTTGTTTTGTAGGCCTGAGACTTAACTCACTCCCCAGACTAAGCTAGCCTTGATTAGCCGTGGGAAAATCAAGGCTTTGGGAAAATCAAGGCTTTCACCATTAAAATTAAGGAAATAATGCTACACTGATGCAAAGGCATCTCAGGAACACCCCTGATTAGTTTATAATACCAAGAGTTTTAAAGTAGAGACTTCTAGGCAGTGGAAAGTTTCAGGAGGATACAGAAAGCCCTAGCAAATGCTAAAAAAAAAAGAGAAGATAAGCTCTAAACAGTAAATTTATGCTGACCCTTTCACAAACAAAGAAGGTCATAAATAAATTACAATTTGGGCATGAGAGATAAAATGTAAAAAAAGACTTGAGTAGGGAGGAGAAAACCTCCCGTGATTGGTTAAATGTTGTTACCTAGTAGCATTGCATAAATGAATAGGTTTAGTATATTTGAAGCTGTAGCTAGTTTTACCTATATAGCATAAACAAAAGACAGTGCTCTTTGGGAACCATCTCCAGACTACAGTTCAACATCAAACTGCTAGAACTCTGACCCTCCTGCATGACTGATGTGCAGGAGCAGAAGCAGCAGCACCAGAGGAGTGGATCCTGACTGGCGATCAGGTGAATTTTGTCTGCATATTGAGAGTGGTGAGCGTAATAGATTTATTTGAATGATATACCCTCTGTGTTTTGCTAAATAAATAGATGTTTAGAACATAACTATGTACGTTTCTTTCACACGGAGAAGGTTCCACAGATTCATAGAGCCCTGGGAAAGGGCAGATACTTTGACTAATTTTTTCCTTGAGCCCTGTGGGTAAAGGTTAGGTGCTTTACACACAACCATTGGTAGGGATGTGGGGGGAGGGGTTCCTAAAATAAACAAGGTCGCACTGTTAGCTCTCAGTAGAACATGCTGGGGTGCTCTAGGTTTTTGCAAATTCAGTCAGTTTTTAGCCTAAAACTTCTATGGTAGCGGTCTTTGGACCTCAGGTTAAATTTCTAAAAGGAGTTCAAACCTCGATTCAAAATTTAGAGCTTGAGGATGGAAGTATAAGAGTATTAAAGTTTTATTTAATAACTATGTGGCTAGTCAATGCTCGTCTCTCTACCAATTGTTTCCAGATTTTTAAATGAGTAGGGTTTTTTTTAATATAATGTTGAAAGGTTTATATACAATTCAACTTTGATGTTAACTGCTGCAGTTTTGTTAAATCAAATATAATAATTGATGGGGCTGTTTGTTTTGTCTGTTTCCTCTTCAAAGAAATTAATAGAGAGTCAACTTGGAGCTTGGAGGCTCTGCAGTTAGTATAGCATAGCCAGACCCTCAGCTATTCCTACTTTGCCCTGCCCTGTGGAAGTTAGAAATGTTAGCTCTTCCATTTTGTCTAAGCCTTATCAATTTAGGTCTCTAGTCCACATACATATTCTCAGCTAGATCTTGTGTGGAAATGGTATTGCAACTGGTGATAGTTATGAAAATCTGATCTTTCAAGTTAGTTTTGTGAGATATCTCCAGTTCAAATGATTTTATGTCTGTCATTTAAAAGACCTGGTGTAGGTGACATGATATGAGATGTTCTGCATCCATTTATTTATAAGTGTCATGAGAGAGGCTGAGTGGCAAGCATGTAGTATTAGATATGTTAGCCCAAGTAAGGTAATTGGGATGGCTAATTGGTTGTTACCAGATTAATGAGGTTTGATTAATCTAGATCAGAGGTTCTGAACCTTTTTCGGTCCATGTACCCCTTGGTCTCAGCTAAATACATCACGTACCCCTCTCGGTAATAACATTTTTTTATAACTAAATTCAATAAATTACCTATACTTGAACATACTTGAACCTCACGTACCCTCTGACAAGGCTTCAAGTACCACTTGGGTGGACCATGGACCCCCAGTTCAGAACCCCTAATCTAGATCTTGCTCATAAAAAAACTCCAATAACAATTAATGAAACCATCAAGTTCTACATAATGTTTTTCATCGGTAGACTGAAAAGCACTCTCCAGAGTCAGTATATTTTGATCATTTCAGGGCACAGGTTGAATTTGCCAGGGAAGTGGGGTGCTTGTATTGAGCTCCAGAACTTCATCTTCTCAGCTGCTCTCTATGCTTTAGCTGCTCCCCTATTCTCAAGATAGCCTAGTTAATCAGCCCCCCTCCACTCTTTGGAGAGCCAAAGATCAAATCCTGTTTTCCACCACTCTCAGATCACATCTAATTCTAAAGAATGGCAAAAGGAGTACAACTAGTTAATCCAATTAATTCACTCTGCAGGAAAAGATGCAAAGTAGAAGAGAGGCCTCTCTAAGTAAATCTCAGCAGGGCAGGGAAACAGAATTCTATGGCATCTTGGAAAATGTCCAGTTTCCACAGCTGCACAATTGCAGGCCCTGTATCACATAAATGGGACAGTTCACACCTCATGTCTATTGTTTCAAACTCTCTGAAGGCCCAAACTGGAACTGGCTCACATTCTCAAAGTCACCATCACAGTTACAAAGGCTAAAAATTATTTATGTATGTATTTACTATGAAAGCTGAAATTCTGGAATATAATCTTGCAGTGAATTCCATGGTCCCAGAATCACTGAAGTTTAGTTGATCACTTTTGTTTTCAGTATTGCCTTTGAGATATGTTTGTGGTAAAATTAACTACAGTGCACATAATAAAAAAAATTACAAGTCTAAAATTTGGCAGCTAATTCAATTAGAGATGCAGATCAACAATCATTTCCATCAATATGGTTTATTATTATTGTGGTTAACTATTGGACCTGAGGGGACCCTAACCAGGGAGTTTGCCAGACCAGGAGAGAGCAATGCTCCACTGTTGGCTGCCCCACTCTTAGGCTCCTCTCCCTGGAACTCCCAAGGCTAGGCTCCCACCCTGCTTCCCATACTCTGTTGCCAGAGTTCCCTGGGCTCCCGGGCCAAAGATCCCCCACTGCTGCGGAGGGTTTTCTGAGGTTCCCTGAATCGGGGCTGCTCAGCTGCTGCCAGCCCCACTGCCAGAGTTAGTCCTGCTCCCTCTAGCGGTTTCCTGGGGTTCCCTATCCTGGGAGCATCTGGCCCTGCTGACACTGGGGGATCCCTAACCAGGACTCCCCATTCACCATCTGGCCCTGCTGATTCCAGGGGTTCCCCAGAGAGTGAGGGCTCCCCACCCTCTAAGTCCCACTGATGCCAGGGATTCTCTAGCCTGGGCAGGGTGCCATTGCCTGGCCCAG
This sequence comes from Apalone spinifera, assembly GCA_030068395.1. Lineage (NCBI taxonomy): Eukaryota > Metazoa > Chordata > Testudines > Trionychidae > Apalone > Apalone spinifera. The sequence goes on from CM057845.1 coordinate 65,471,318, forward strand.
TTGCTGCGGCGTTTTCATGGCTGGCTCCACTCCTGGCCTCCTGAGCCCCTTGGTCCAACAACATCCCTGGCCTTGTCAGACCATGGATTTTGCTGGACAAGAGAGTCCCGGATTTCGGAGACTCATCCTGTAATATTATTTGCACTGATCAATGTTAGAGTTAAGTGCTGAAAATGCCAAGATGGTTCACCTGTGCTCCACATCACACAGCAGAAGTACATACACATTTGAGTACAAAAAAATCCATTTATATATAAATATCCCTGCATTGTGAAGCTACGTGGGAAATGAACGCTAGCCCCCTGCACATTGTCTAAGATAAAGCAGTCTCCCTTACTTACTCTTTATCTCTACATTTTTTGCAGCCAGACAGCACAAATGTAGGCTAATTGTCGCTGATTAATAATTACCTTTAAATACCTTACCTCCTGCTAAATTTTTGAACCCTAAAATCTGATGTTGAACATTAAGTCATAATAAGTTGACTCAAGTGCACTGACCAATAAGTTACAAAGAAAAGCTCAGACAGAAGTGTTTCAAGATATTCTTTTGAAAAACACCTGCTAAAGTGCTGGAAGAAGATCAAAAAAGACTCAAAATGTTAAGCCTTCAATAACAATATACACCACTGATCAACACACACTACTCTCTATACTGAGATAGCAGCAAAACATTCAGCACCATAATTCAGCATAGGCAAATAGAAAACTATCACCAACAACTTTCCAGCCTCTCAACTTCTAGTCTACTCACAGCTTTGATTTGACCAGCAAGCAGGCTCCAGATAGACATTTCAGTGCCAGAATAATCAGACACCATTGCCATTTTATCTTTCCCTAAAAACAAAGAGGAAACCCTTAAACTGAGCAAGTACAAGTCTATTTACCTGGGCTGGGAGGCTCATTCCCAGATGCAGCATAGACATAATCCTGGTCTCAAAAGATGTCTTTTTAGTGAAAGTTTGCGCAGTACCTAAACCAGTGTGGCTTTGATCTATGTGTAGTGCCAGGTGCTGCGATGCTAATTAATAACATCATATTCTACATATAGTACACAACAATCTCCCTGTAAAAGGAATTTTTAAAAAAGGATCTATAGAGGACAACTGCATATGCCATAGTGATGCGTGTATTGAGAATTACTTTACAATCACTGTACAAAATTCACAATCTTTATAGATGAACGTTATAAGAAACTTTATAGAACTTCATAAGAAAGCCTTAAAAATTAAAGACAAGATTGAATTAAGACAGGAGCTGTTAGAATATATGTTCATAGAATTGTGAAGCAGAAGTGGATCAGAAGGAGACAGGTTCTGAACTCAGCTGTTTTCAACTGTCTCCTGTGGTAGAATCATAGGACTTGGAAGAGATCTCAAGATGTCATGCAGCCCAGTCTCCTGCACTCATGGCAGAACTGAATATGACCACTTTGATCCTTTAAGTGTGGGGACTGTGGCTAGCTGGCTGAGTAAAGGGAAAGGTCCTTTATGGCTGGAGGTTGGGGGAGAGATGAAAACTGCTGCAAAAAGGGGCAGTGAGGCCACGAATTCATCTCCTGGGACTGCAGGGTTTAAAAAGGGACCGCTCGGTGCCTTGCGATTTTCCCAGTGCTGTATAATTCCAGACATCTAATAATAAATGTGCAGTCTGATTAAACCCATGTCAAATACATCACCTCTCCATCTTTCAGCATAGCCAATTATCTAGACCATCCCTGACAGGTGTTTGTCTAACCTGCTCTAAAAATCCTCCAGTGACGGAAATTCTACAACTCCTCTTGGCAATTTATTCCAGTGCTTAACTACCCTGACAGGTAGGAAGTTTTTTCCTAATGTCTCATCTAATCCTTCCTAGCTGCAGTTTAGGTACATTGCTTCTTGTCCTGTCCTCATAATTTAAGGAGAACAACTTTTCTTCCCCCTCTTTGCATAATGTTTTATGTACTTAAAAATTGTTATGTTCCCTCTCATTCTTCTCCAGACTAAACAGTTTTTTTTTCCAATCTTTTTTCATGGGTCATGGTTTCTAGACCTTTAAACATTTTTGTTTCTCCTATTTGGAATTTCTCCAATTTGTCCATATCTTTCCTGAAATGTGGTGCCCAGAACTAGACACAATACTCCATTCAAAGCCTTATTATCATAGAGTAGAGCAATAGAATTATTTTTTGTGTCTTGCTTACAAGACTCCTGCTAATACATCCCACAATGGCAGAGTGGGATTTTTGTGTGTGTGCAACAGAGTTACATTGTTGATTCACATTGAGCTTGTGGTCCATCATCAGCCCCAGATCCATTTCCATAGTACCCCTTCCCAGGCAGCCATGTTTCATTTTGTATGTGTGCAACTGATTTTTCCTTCCTAAATGGAGTACTTTGCAATTGTCCTTATTGAATTTGATCCTATTTATTTCAGACCATTTCTCCAGTTGTCCAGATCATTTTGAATTTTAATCTATTTTCAAATGTAATCCTACCCTCTCAGCTTGATATCGCCCACAAAACTTTACAAGTGTTCTCTCTGTGCCATTATCTAAATCAATGATAAAGATACTGAACAGAACCAGACCAAGGAACAATCCCTGAAGGACCCAGTTTACAAACCTTTCCAGTTTGACTGTGAACCATTGATGATTATTCTATAGGAATGGTTTACAAACCAGTTATGTACCCACCACCACCTAGGTCCTATTTAGCTAGTTTGCATGTGAGCCAGTATGAAAAGCATGACTGAATTTAAGATATCTCATTTCTCCTATCTACAAGGCTTGCTACCCTTTCAAATAAAGCTTTTTGGTTGGTTTAACATAATTTTTTGTTGACAAATCTTTATCACCTTCTTATCTTCTAGGGTTTTGGAAACTGATTGCTTTAATTATTTACTTCATTATCTTTTGGGGTATTGAAATTAAGATGACTGGTCTGTAATTCCCCAGATTGCCTTTATTCTCCTTTTTATAAATTGTAAGTTTCACTTCTGTACTTTTAAGATATTAAGTGATTGAGAAATGAAGAAATGTGTCTGGGAAGGAGGACGGAGAGGAAGAGTATCTCCTACCAGTTTTTCAGGATGAAAGTAAGTCTGACTGACACTGGGAATCAAACCAATTGTGGATCAAAGCCTGTTTATCTATCTTACATACCCCTGAAAGTATCTATTGTGTATGATGAGTTTTCTCTACAGCAGAGGACATTGGTTGCAATTAAAACTTTTTTTCCTGCTTTCAGTGATATTAGTGGTATTTCATGTTCTAAATGAAGGAAACCTCTCTCAAACTTAAATTAAATTGGAGTATTAATAACATTAATATGGAAATTTGTTTTTTTTAATAAACTGTCATTTTAACCTAACAGCATCACTACGATTTCATGTGGACACAACATCAAGACAAATGGTGACACTACGCTAAACCTCATTCCTTTCCCCTAAGCTCTCGACGCAAGAAGTTGCAGCCACAGTTGGTTCCAAAATTAAACAATATCCACCAGAAAAAGGGAATTTTTCCACATCGAGTGTGGACCTTGTCTAGCTATGGATTTATGTAGCACCCATTCCTGTGATTTGTTATCATGGTATCGCCCTCAACATTTTTTCTATACTAACAACATCAGCTGTCATTAACTGTCAGTCCAACTTTCCCTTGTAAATCCTCATGGTTTTTCCTGCCCATGCTACTTCTTATGTGTTGGAGAAGCGCTGTACATTGTCAACCTTCAAATCTCTCCTTAAAGCTCACCCATAAAATGGCAATGCCTATGCAGCATGTGGCGCTGACCATTGCTTGTTTTCTCCTCTGTCATTTGTTGCCTCCACCACCTGCCTCTCATAATTATATAATAAAGGCTGTCGTTATGCTGGGGTATGACACCCAGGCCTGAACCCTTGCTGATGTTACTCAAATGCATATGATAAGGAATAATAATGATATTTGAAGAATTCCATGGGTTGGTTCCTGGCCCCCGTCTCTCTTTGCATCATTTCCAAAGGATGAAAAACCATCTTAATAACCAACTTTCAGTTGTGTAAAAAAAAAAAAAAAGTGTTTTTCAAACATTTAAAAAGCATATAATTCTATTAGCTTGCTAATGCAATTCTGAGACAATTGCATGAGACAAAAGACTTTAGAGTAAGTGAGTGTGCATTCAGAGTACTTGTCCACAGCTTGTGTTTGAGCTAATACATTTATTAATAAAAAAAGATGGGTATATTAAAAGAGATGGGTATCTCTGGCACATCAGCTCTATTGTAGATTTTACTTTTCTTGCTGCAATACAGAGAGCAAAACAATAATTAGGAATGCAGCAAAATGGTAATTATTAATACCTCACTAAATAAAAAGTCATGAAAATCCCAGCTGTAAATATAGACTAAGATTTTACACTGTGAAAAGGATATCTCTTTATGTACTGTGACAGACTGCTGGCTAAGCCAGAGCTCTGCCACTACAGCCTGGCTGAAAAGGGCAATTGAAGCCATCTGAGCAAGCCCAGGCCTGAGGGGCTAATTGGAAGCAGCTGTGAGCCTCATTAGCCAGATAAGGCAGCAAGGAGGGACATGAAAGGGGAGGAGCCAGAGAATGGCTGAGTGTGTGCCCCAGCCAGCTAGAGAGGCTAGTTGAGTTTGCTGCAAACATAAAAGTTCTGTAAATAGAAGGTGGTACTGACAATACAAGGCATGGGCGATTGCACGAAAAAGGGTCTCCGGTTGAGTTGTGGCCAAAGAAGGAATACTAGCGAGGACCCGAGCGAGGATCTTGCCACACTACCTATTAGAATTCTCTATTCATCTGCCTGACTAATATAAAATCATGTCCAGATATTGTTGCAAGAATTTGTAACAGAATAGTATGGAATTAAGTCAGACAGGCAGATTTCAACAACAGAACTACACTATATAAGTCATTTTTAATTGAATAGTGGTACCAGCAACCTACTTAACCATGTTGGAACCAAATGATACAGATTTATGTTTTGATTCTTAATAACAGTGTATTAACCCACCATATTTCTTTGGTAACCACTTAAGTCTTTCAATTCCATCAGATTTTAAAGGATTAGCTATTAAATACAAATTGAATATTTCTATCCACTTCATTTAAACAAAAAACTAAATAAGAGTGAGGTCATGGGACTATCAGAGAAAATCTTCTTTCATTTCATTACCCAATTTTATTTTGACCACACTAGAAAATATATTAATAGAAATTTGTATACCAATTAAAATACTAAAATATTAACAGATCACGGTTAGCAGAATTTCTCTCAGCTTTTTTCACAAAACCAATGGAAAACTAGCTCCAAAAAATGGTTAGAAAAACTATATTATAGACTAGTATATTTAGGTTACTGTTCTAATATATAAAAGAACAATTAATGTAAATGTGTTTTGCTAAAGATAGTTCTCTCTTGATTGTTAACTATATCAGCATTAAATACAATATTTCCACTCCCAATTGCCAAGTATATAAAATGCTAAGAATTGCTCAAAACAATTAAATTTGGTAATATATGTCATATGTTTGACACTTTTTCTAACAGAAAAAGTAGCATTTTCATAAGATTCATTCATATTACAAATGAAAAACAAATAAGAGAGAAACTCACAGCTGTGCAGCAGCAAATAGTAGCTTATATGAGCTACATCAAATACTGTTGTCTTCAAAAACTTTGGATGGTCCATTTTTACCTGGAGTGACTTCTACTGAACTGAGCAGACACATAATAAATAAAAATCTATCAAACACTGAGACAACATTTGTTATTGTAACTAGCATTAAAGCATAATTAAATGTGAACCTATTCTAAAATGTTTTGGTAAATAAAAAGAATTGTAGGGTTTATTGTTTTCTCAGTGACATCCACATCACATCTGCTCAGTTTACATAATTGTCTAGCTTCCAGCCCTGCAAACTGAAACTGGAATTTTAAAGTCAAGTTGGATTAGTACTGGGTCAAGGAACAACAATAATAAAGAATTTGCAACTAGAATTCAGTTAATAATCTTGATTATATGCCAGCTGCAATATAATCCATCACCTCTTCCTCAGTTACCAGTCGGCCCTATAGCTCTAAAGAGTAATAAACTGAAAAACAAAATATTTTTGACACTAATGTACATAAGTGACTCAGATTGTGCACTGGACCTGCTTGGGGAATTTAGAAGGTTCCATTTTAACAAAGTCCCTTTTCTGAACAGCAACACTTTGAATTAGTTATTTTAAGCACTAGTCCAACTCTAAAATTATAGCTATGTCAAACTGAGATTAGTTAATGATACAGTGTCCTCACCTTTTCTCTCCCTTCCCAAAATGCCAAGAATAGAATTTCCCCTCAGTCCTTCTATTTAGGGGTAGGGTTTTCCACTGTGCAGAACTGGCAACATTTCCATCCCATAACTCTGCAGGAAACCAAAGCCATTTGCATAGTGGAACAGGTGATGCTATCTATGGGTTCCTCCATCCCAGGTGCCTGAACTTCCTCAAGAGCTGTGCTGGCAAGACTTCCGCATATTGATATCTCCCCTGAGATACCACTACCCAGACTGCATTAAATTTCCAACAATTCTCAAGTCACTATTTAAGGGAGAAATGTGCAGCATTCTTGCCCTACAATTCTCTCTTACTCCCTTCCCCCCACCAAATATCCCTTGGCTAGAGAATGACTCTACCCAGCGTCTCAGAAGGAAGCCAGGGGGAGCTTCCCACACAGAGGGATGCATTTATTGCACTGTGTATGATATCTGAAAGAGTGTGTGTGTGTGTGTGTGTGTGTGTGTGTGTGTGTGTATATATATATATACACACACACACACACACGCAGGATTAGATAGATTTCTTATCAATAAGTGTTGATTTCACCATACAAAAATACATAAAATAGATGAAAAAATATTTCCATCAATAGTAGCTAAAATTTACAAATAGGTAAAGTGAGAAAAATGCTGTTTGAGGACTTAAGAGTTTGTTTAAGGATATTTACTTTGTATATTTTCAGATGTAATGTTGACAATTGTCTTAACAATTCTAAAGTTTAAGCTTTTTGAATCCCAATGTTGATTGTCATTACATAAATAATGTCTCACACTTCCCTGTAATTTCCCACCTCTGTTAAAGTTTAAATCAATAATACAAATACTTAAAATAAACATCGGTATTTGACAAATAAAAAAATAAAAACTGAATTCTCACAAGTCTATTTATATGGAAAGTTTCACAGTAATGTAAGATATATGTCTAAGATGAAAGACCGACAACATCAAGTTTGTTTCAGTCGGTCTTCTCTTAAAACCTGGAACATCCTCTGTGCTACTGGTAAATCTCCTGTGAAATGCACGTGTGAGAAGATTAATGAGACAATTGCTGTTAATAATCCTTTACAGCAACATAATGTACTTGGATAAAAAATAATTTGATATTTATTAAAAATCCTTCGTTTGAACATAGTACAAGCAACACAGGAAAAGAAAAGCACAGAGCAGAACAGCCAAACATTCAGAGCTCAGATTTATCCAGTTCTTCTGTCAAATGATAGATCTCTGGGAGAGGAGAAGTGCTGTGATGATTATCTTGAGTTCCAGGGGAAAAACTTTATTGTTAATTGACAGCTTATGGACATCTACAATTTTGTTAGTGATAAGTGTGCATATATCAGGCTCTTGGAAAAGATCTCTAGCACGAGAGGTTCAAAAGCTGAGTCATATCATCATCCTGTACTACTCTGCATGTCAGTCTCCTGGAACCCAGGACATGTTGTGAGAACTCAAGCACAGACTGCACTACTACAGTACAGGTGAAAACATAAGACAGACAATGGATCACTGGCTTAATGCATGCATTCTGATTTGTAATTATATCTTTCATCTTTCATTTTCTCTCAGCACCAGCAATACCACTTGCTCATTTGCTATACCATGAAAGGAAGATGAATAAGACACTAAAACAGAAGGCTATATGTGAATTTCACAGATAGCAGTGTAAAATAGTTTAATGTACTGACTCCTTCTGAATGGCAGCATTGCTAAGTAGCTAAAACTTGGGCTTGCCGTATCAGAAGTATGACTTTTATTCTCAGTCACCATAACCTCTCAATGGTGCGAGGCCATTGCTGTAACAAGAGTTGTGAGGGACAAAGGACAAAGTTAACCACCAGCCAGTAGAAGAAGTGAGTTTTTACAGTTTCTTGGTTCATGGACCACTGCATTTTCATCTTTGGCAAAGTGTATGTTGGTGAGGAAAAGCAGTAGTAGCTGCTACCAAAATAATCCATTTTGTCTGTTTGCCAGTTTTGTGTTGCATGCTTAGGTCAGATGTCAGGCAGCACTCATTTATTGTGCAGGGATTTTAGCTAAAAGCTTCTAACAAGCAATCCTGAGCACTATCCAGATGGGAAATGACAATATTTAGCTGTTTAGGATTCAGTCAAATCTCAATTTGTGACAAATGTCAAATTTTGTGCGTGAGTACTTGAAAAAGGGAAACATTTAGAAAAAATATATATAATGGAAAATAGTTCAGTGACTAATACAGGGGTCACTACTCCTGCCCCCTCTCCTCATGGACCCCAGCACAGGATGGAATTTCTGTAATAATGCTTTATTGAATTGTTATGTGACTCTTCATGCCATGGCTCTATAGTACTATTTCTCATGCTCTACACTGCTCTAGACTGAAGGAGACTTCAAACCCAAACACGCATCAAAATATCCTTAAAGATGGAGATTAATTTGTATATTATCATATGAAACACTGTGTGTACATTCTAAATAAATAGTCAAGGATTATATTGTGCATTAAAGCTAATCTGAAGCACGTGTTGAACCCTCCAGTAGGGGTACCCAAGAAGAATGATCTATTATTTAGTTAGGCTCTTTGGGCCTACATTCTGCACCAGCCACTATACTGTATCAAGAGAAATGTAGTACGAGCTCTCTTCTACAGCCATCCAACTGACCTAGTTGTCCCATACTGCCTTTTTGCTACTTCCCCTTAAGCGCCTGTGTAGGGGTAGCCAGAATCTGGCTCCAAGTTGATTAAGCATAGACTACTATGAATCTATAACAATGAAAATGTAAGGACAATCTTTGTGAAATGTAGCTTTTGGCCACAGATGGCAATTTATAAATACACAGATAAAGGTAGTTTTTCCTTGGGGGAACAAGATGAACAAATAAAAGCTGAGCCAAATGTGTCTGCATCATGCCTGCCTCCATACAGCTGGTAAAGAATGCCCACTCTCCCATCTGTCGCAACCCAGATATATCCATTTGGGAGATCTAATCTATATATACTTACTCATACACTCCTGTCATGGGAAGAGAACAGCTATGATCATTCTATTATTACCTTCATATGTACACAGTTCCAACTCTATTATCCTAGATTCCTATCCTTTTTCACTTCTCTAATTTTCAGAATACTAATTCATGGATGGAAATAAATGATGTCTCTGAACTAATAAGAGTGAATGAAAGAGTGCCATTACCAAACCAAGCTCTTTACAGGTTCATCATTAACAATTAAAAGCTAGATTCCGTGTTGGACTGCATGTCCATGCAAAGATGTACAAGAAGTTTAAAAAAACCCCTCTCTTGCAGTCTAGATAGATCTTCAGGCTGAACTAGGTAGTGCTTCACATCCACATTCTATCGTTAACTTCCGCAGAAGTAGTTCAAAAATCTCAAGGACATTTAAGCTTTCATTTGGACACGTTATTTGTACAAATAAAATGAAGAAAAACTTTTGGACACCTATTGATTTATATATACTTGCTTAAATATATTCTCTTTTTACAAATATATTTGAAATCAGCTTTCCTATAGCTCTTTCTTTTAGGCTAGCTCATTAGTGAACAGTAACTAGTACATTAGTAATACAGCAGTTGAAATAAGGAAAAAGTTAAAATCACAAACCTAATATTTGACTACAGTTATAATACGGTTATGATAAAATAGTTAGTACAAACAAATAAGTATCATTTTATTAGTTTTCATAACATTATCTTTCAAGCAATGTGTATTCTGTACTAATTAATGTGAGATACACATAATATAAATTAGGTGCAACTTTTACCCAGGCATGCAAAAAGAAGAGAGAGTATTTTCTATTATCAAGTGTTCTGAAGGGAAGAAACATGTCAGTCCACAGAACTCTTTACATTGGTTCAAATTTTGAAAAAAGTCCCTAATGTAATTAAATCAAAGTAATATTCCAATGCAAATAATTAAATGTCATGTATATTGGTGCAAATAGGCATTATACTGGTGTAACAATTTGGCAAGTCACACTGGTATAGTGTAGCGTATCTACATTAGAATTTGCACGGGGTAACTGCCATTATACTGATACAAGTTCTCAAATGTGGACAGATCTCAAGACACAATGTCTCTGAGTGCTAGGGAACACACTGATCATCAGCTTTCACTGCACCTGACCAGAGGGAACATATTTGGGTGGCAGATAGGAGGACTGCATTTATTTGCTATACAAGTGTGCTTTGCCACCGTACTCTCTGGTGTAATAAGATCTGGAGGCACTGTTAGCTAACTCTGCCTTGTATTCTTAAAGTAGAAGCCTGAAAAACTGTAGGTATTTGTGTGTCACTGCATATAAGGGAGGAGGAAGAGTTGCCCTTCATCTTTTCCCCTCAATCATAATTGGACCCATCATATAATTATACAACTCTTCAACCACTATGACCTTATCTTAGTCAATATCTCAAAAAAAAGTTGACAAATATCAGACATTTAGATAATTATGTAACTGGCACAGCACAATATATATTAATAGACTAAGACAAGTATGTTTTTACAAGAGTAAATAAAACTTGACTTTGTGCTTACCAATTATAGTATCTTCCCACAAAGCCACTAGAATTACATTAGTGTCAGCAAGTCAGTTATGATCAACCCAATTTCCATAAACCTATCGCTAGGACATAAAACCCAAGCATAGAACTCAGCCTGTAGGAGAATGCAGCATGGCTATAGCTCATTGCTAGTGTTCCAGTAGGCTTACAAATATGGACAAAATTCCTTTAGCCCCAGCAGGTTCCTAACTCATAAATCAGCAGACGTGAAAATAACATACCCATAGCAAATAGAGCATGTTTTACTTATGATACAGGAACTTTAAAAAAACCACAACAGTTGTACTAAACAATATATTGCATTCAATATCGGGGCACAAAATTGCATAATAATTTGTGCCAATTATAAAATAAATAAATGATGTATTCATTCTATAAAAATACCACCAAAAGTTACATTCAAACAATGTAAGGTGTGTATACTAGAGTAACAAAAATAGAGAAATAAAAATCTGTGCTGAGCAAGAGTTCCTTGTGTGTGTGTGTGCGCGCGCACACATGTGCCTTTTGTGATATTAACACAAGCAAAAATTAGATGAGTTCAGGATGGAGGTTATCTTCATTTTGAATGTTATGCTGATAACATTAGTCATCTTTTGTTTGCCTGTTTTGTATGAATACATTTCCAACTGTAGGAGATTAATTTTATTTTTAACCAAAATCATTTTTTCTTATGGTTTAGCAAACACACCCTGTGTATTTTCCACTGACAACATTTTGAGGTAATGTTAATGTTTACTTTCATACTGGAATATTTTCTTTAGCTTGGTCATCTGTACCAGATGAATTCTGGAGAATCTCCTGTGTGGAGAACCTGCCAATGCTCAAAGCCTATTGCGCAGATGTAGGCTCAGGTTTAAGGGCATTTATAAGAGGGGTTTTAAAACTTTCAAACATTGATATCACAAGTTTGGCTACACTGGAGGGCTGTGGTGCCAAGGGTGCCAAAGAGACGTGGTAAAGAGACAAGTGAGGAGGAAGCAAAGGAGGTTGCACATGCTAATAGCGTGCTGATTTATCTTTTGGCCTTGTGTCCTATCTTTTAGCCACTTGCAGTGCTGTAGCACTATACATAGTAACTTAACTGCTTTGATGTTTTCCGCATCATCTTCCAGTTGCCAGTGAGGAGTATCTCTTCCCAAAGTAAGCAGCAAACTATAGGAACACAAGTAACTACCTCACCACTCTAAGAAAAATTGATACACTTACATGCTGGCAAACAAAACACCTATTATATATGTATGCTTGGTAAGATGAAGATCAAAAGCATGATCATATCCTCATGTTAATCTTTGGTAGCCCTTTAGGTCTGAATTAAGCAGAAAGATTATTTCATAATATCATCAAGAGGTGCCTAAAGAGGCTCTTTTTAATCTCCAGCCTTAAAGGAGATTTACCATGAAAAAGCCATGGAATGCTGTTGTAAGAATTAAAAGACTAACAGTATTAAACCTATTAGAAGCTGTCTATGTCAGAGTACAATCAGAGAGCTTCAGGACAAGTAAACATTTTACTAACAGAGCCTATGCGGTCTTTCTAAATATTAATGATGTTCAGTTATTTTAAAGTTTTAAAGAGTGCCATTAAGAAAACCTAATTCTGATACACTGATTAGTATAATCAAAATTCTTCTTGCAATTTCCTTCTGGGGTATTGTAGCAATTTAGATATGTTGCACAGTCCATAGAGAATAGAAATTTGAGAATCTATCTTGATTAGAAATTATGAACTTCCTCTAGTAATAGGATTGCATGAATACAAAAGATTAGACAAAAATACATGTTAAGTGGTCATATTATTTCATTAAAAATGCTAATGGCCAAATACGGTATTATATTCAGGTATTTACTTTTAAATACAGTACGGATAAAATCCAGAAATAGTAAAGACAAAACTGGCAAAATGGCTAAAAAAATCTTAGTCCCCAGTGTCCATAGAATCTCTTTGTCATATGACAGTATGAACAGAAGATTCCCACTGATATACCACTATTTCCAGATAAAAATTACCCTCATTGAAAGACTGAAATCTGTCTTCTCAAGATGGGAGATAATTGGCCAAACTGTCCCTATTCCAGAATATTTTAGAAAAATAGCCTTACCTTGGGATGATCTTGCAAGTTGCAGAACACTATGTCCCTGATTGAGCTAAGCACTTGACTTCAATGGGACTATACACATGCTTAAGCATCTATGTAAATGTTTTACTACATTTGGGTCACAGTGCTTGCTTGGTACTTTGCAGAACTAACACTTCTCACAGACTAAGGAACTGTAATGCTAATCTAATTTAACCTGCCACACATTTTGGGCACTAGAATCTCCCGCACCTACTCCTGTAATAACACTGCAAACCATTTTTATATCACTGAATAGCTCGAGTCCTTTCCTTTCAAAACAAATGGATGTATACACCTTCTTATCATCTCACAGAAGGTGTATGAAAATCCTGCAGAACAAAAATATCCAAGACAGACATTTTCTTCTTGTAGGGGCTTCTCTGGGGTTTCTTAACAGAGTTCAGAAATATCCACTACTAAGGCCTGGCCTACACTATAGGGAAAGATTGATATAAGTTACACAACTGCAGCTACATGAATCGCATAATGAAGTTGACATACTTAGATGTTCTTACCATTGTGTCTTCAATACACTGTGTTGACAGTAAATGTCCCCCTTTCAACCTCCCTTATGTTTCTCAGGTAGGTGGAGTACACACATTGACACAGGTGCTAGAACTAGGATGCAGGGGATACTGCAGCACCCTGTGGCTTGTAGTGGTTTCCATTATATACATGATTTGCAGTCAGGGCCGGATTAAGACCGTTAGAGGCCCTAAGCACTGAAAAGATTATGGTGCCCCCCATATGTAATTCAAAATAAAAACAATACTATACTGTAAAATCTCATTATTTTTTTTTTGGTGCCCCTGCTTTGCTGGTGCCCTAAGCATGTGCTTAGTCTGCCTATTGGGTAATCCAGCCTTGTTTGCAGTTGGGTTCAAGAGCTCTCAGCACCGCCACCAGGGGAACCAACCTCACCCAGAGCCAGCACTCCTGTAGCAATTTAAAGGGCCCAAGGTAATTACTCACTATTTCCTCCCTGCCAACAGGCCCAATTCCCACCATACATTTTTTTTCTAGCACCCTTGTACATTGATGTGAAAGTGCTCTCCTATCAATTTAATGTGTCTTCTCCAGACACCCACTGCAGCAGTGCCAATCTACTGGAAGCATGGACATACCCAAAAGTATAGATAGAGTGAAACAGTGGGGATCTCTCCAACACAATGTTTTGGGAACAGTTTATAAATATTGACTTTTTAATTGTAACTATATATGCATATTCAACAGCCACACCTCTCTTCAGAAATGTACATTATGTCTTCCGCTTCAAAAGATTCCACCACTTTGAAAGAACTGGATAGGTGGGATGCAGAGGAAAACAGAAAGATACAAAGGGCAGCTGTAGAGCGACATCTCTATACTTACCCATGTTCCTTTTCTCTAGTTTTTCCTTTAAACTGATTTTCTGTTTGCACCAGTTAGGTACATTATCCCGAAGACGGGAAAAATTAATAAGAGGAGAACCGTTATTGAGAAACTTCACAAGATTGAACTTATGGAGTTAGCAATTCATTCTCCCCTTGTGAGCAGAAGGCTTATCATCTCACAGAAGGTGTATGAAAATCCTGCAGAACAAAAATATCTACAGAAATACTCTTCTTGGTCCTGTAGTGTATGGATTATTAATAGGAAGGGCCTGCCTCTCTGAGTTACTCTTTACATCACCCTTCACTCTGGCTGTAGGAACTATGTTGCCATTAACTTTAGGAAGGATCTAGAAACCTAATTAATTCTACTATGGTTTTCTGCTAAAAAGACTAACAATTCACATGTACAGCAGTTGCTCCTGGGTTTTGGCTCTTGACCCATCTAGCATATCTCCTTTAGACCTAGAGATCCTCTTGTGATATTTAACAAACATTAGATTTTCCCTAGTCAATCCTAAAAGGGATAAAGAAAATAACAACCCTCCCTCCCCCCAGATATTACTAGACAACTTTATCCTGAATTTTTTCAGCCATACTTGATCAAAGGAACTTACTTTTACGAAGATGCCATCATTTAAAAAAATCACAGTAAATAAAATGGTTTGCACATGCCATAGCCCAAACTTTGTGCATCATCTATCAGAGGCAACTTCTAATGTAAAGATTTATTTGCACACAGCAATGCAAAGACTTCTATCATCAGTTCAAGGTTTTTCTTTTGATATTAAAATAAGATTATGAGACAGTTTTGCATGAATAGCACTGTACATTTAGGCTTCAGAGGAAGACAGATTGCTAAATAAAAAAACTGAAGCACTGATAGCTGTGTGCTAGTTTTCATCATTCCTTAGCAAAAACAGTTTACCCTGGTGACTGGATTACCTACTAGCATAAAAGCATGTTCCCTCCCTGTCTGCTTTGTGTGGAGCTGTCAAGAGATTACACGGTGTATTTTTAAATCATTCCCAAATCATCAGCAATGAATTGCTCTACGTATTAAGCAGAAAAACATCAGGCAATCTATAATTATTTTACTCAACATAAAATAGAAGTGAGTCCTCAGGATCTTCCAAACCCCATTCTCCCTCAAAAGAGGTGATTTGTCAAAGACATCAAAAGACCTGTCAGGAATAGACAATCAACCAGTTTCTTTGCTTTCTGCCCCCTTTGTAAAGCTCTGCTCTAGCAGGAGTATACCACATTTATGGAGTGGCATGTGAGCAGCATGATTGAACTGTCCTTGTATCCCAATCCTGGGGATCATTGACAGCTGACATATGCTAGAGTGGTGGACCTCAGGCTGCTAATCCACACCAGGGTACAAAGCAACCCAGAGAATCATGGAGTCACTGTCAGCTCTTGGGCAGTCCCTGGCCACATTGGACTGAGTGGAAGCTCAGTGCAAGAGAGAAGCAACGCCACGGACTGCTCTGGCATACTGCTCTGTACTTTGAAAACCTAGCAGTAGAAAGTATTTAAAGTGGATTTGGAGGATAGAAACAGTAGCACTGATTTTTGGATAAAAGTTACCCAGTTTTCCCCTGAGGTCATGCTATCTCTACTGCAACAGTAGTTACTGATCACATGCAGATATGTTCTTCTGTTTCTCAGGCCCAGATTAATAAGTGTGCACCTAGCACACTTACCCAGGATACCTATCTCGTGTCAGGTGCAGGAATAATCCACACACAAAACAACCCAGGTCCTGGATGGGGGACAGGCACAAGACCTCTTCAACATGCTGTGTCAGGAGTCAATAGGAGCAGGTAGCTGGGTGAGCCTTCCAGGACAGGAGCCACTGCAGGGTGAGCATGGGGCAGGGAAAATAGGAGGCTCCCCACTTTTCATAACACACATTGCCCCAAATGTCTTTAATCTGTCACTGTTATTTGCAGCCTACTCTATATGAACCCAAATGCTTCTGATGAGGTGAGCATTTTGGAAGAGGCATTCATTTCACAACTATCTTCAGTGTCTCCACCATTCACAAAAAATAAACATGCTTATCATAAAATACAGTTTTTGTAACATACCTAAATAGATATTCCTTACTGAGTGACCGTGTACAGATAGTGAATTGTTGAGATAGCCCAGTAGGGGTCAGCCTTATTTGTTGTCAGTTTGACTGACTCTGTGTCCTGAAATAAAGTTCTGAGTATAATTTCTTCCAGAAATTCTGAGTATTACAAAATAAAAGAAAGACAAAGTCAGGAAGATCTGCAGCGAAACTGTCCAAGATAAATACAGTAGTGTTAATTTCTGCTCCTTAGAGAGCTCAGTAGGAAAAACAACTATATTTAGTTTTTCTACTGGGGCAGGAGGATTCTTTCCTGAACAAACAAATCATTTCTGTTCTTTCGGGTCCTGTGTCAGAGAATCCTTTATATCAGTATAAATACTGGTTTGTACTTTCATATTTTCCCATATTTTCATATTTTCAATATAACTGTAGGGGTAAATTGAGGCAGTCCATGGTATCTTGTTGAGAACTGAGAACTCAAATCCTAAATCTGAGGCCTGGGAAGTTACAGCACGGGCAGCTACCATGACCCTGGTTGCCCTGGTAACCACATTCCAAAAGAGCCTCACTTCGATAAGACCCTCGCTGGTGCCTAAACAAGCCACACGGGGGGCATTTTCACTGTCTGCTTTATTCCTAGAAAATAAGCGTGGATCCCAAGGGTCACACCAACCCAAGGCAATATCACCCCCGCAGTAGATGCCTCGTATTTCCAGCCAACAAAATTACCATCAACATGCCTCTGTTTATATTGGCTCAGTTAGCTTGTTAGGAACGATTACCTGTATTATTGATAATATGTTTAATTGGCAAAGGGTGGAGATACTCTGTAACCTTGTAGTTTATTGGCTCATGTGCTCATTATGTTTTCGCTGCTAGACCTATCAAATCATTTCCCCTCCGCCCATTTGTTGCCTATATAATCTAATGTATGTTTTAATTAAGTCAGTGCTCACCAGGTTAACCCCTGGTGGGTACTCCACCAGCTGTGTGAACCAATAAATCCTCAACTTGTTTTCACCACATCCAGGGTGTCCAGAATTATTCCCCACAATAACCATGTTTGGACAAAGGACTGCTAATCTAAATTCAAACCCTACCAAAAGTTAAGGGGAAAAGCCTGTAGCATATTACAGAGTATTATGGACAGTTATATTTATCTTTCAACGGTATCCACCAACAAACAGAATAAAGCTCAATATTACATATAGTTTAACATTAAATTAGAGTTTCATAATATGTTTTTATGACAATCTTCCTAATGTATATAGAGACCATTTTTACAACACAATAGTGAAATTGTGTCAGTATTTATTTTAAATTTTTAGATGATTTACTTATATATTTGAGGAGATATTTTAATTACAAAACAATCCCAATCATTTAGGAATTACTAGATTAATATCACCCATTATTTAATAAAATATAGTAACTATTTCTTGCAATCAGTTGGGGACTAGGGATATCCATGGGCTAGACTACAAGTTGTCGTCAGGAAAAGGTACATAAAATGCCTTTGAAACTTTCTTCCTAGTTTTTCATGACTGTTCATCTAAGAAAGACTTTCAGATCAAGACAATCTGAAGTGTATTTATCTAGAGCATACATCTAACCTTTTCAATTGTTTGTGACTCTCACTATAAGGAGGAGGGAGAGAACTTGTTCATCTTGGCCTCTGAGGATAGAACAAGAAGCAATGGGCTTAAACTGCAGCAAGGGAGGTTTAGGTTGGACATTAGGAAAAAGTTCCTAACTGTCAGGGTGGTCAGACACTGGAATAAATTGCCCAGGGAGGTTGTGGAATCTCCATCTCTGGAGATATTTAGGAGTAGGTTAGATAAATGTCTAACAGGGATGGTCTAGACAGTATTTGGTCCTGCCATGAGGGCAGGGGACTGGACTCGATGACCTCTCGAGGTCCCTTCCAGTCCTAGTATTCTATGATTCTATGGTAATCATCATTTTAGTGAACCTAAAAATCCCCCTCATCACACAGTAGGTTTAAAGACCTGGGGCTTAGAAATCTCATCACAAGCTGCAGCCAAAAGCTCATTCAAAGCACTGTCCTATCCTAGATATAGATAATCCTACTGTCCAAAGGTAAACAAGATTTTTTTTATTTAACACAAAATTACACTGTACTTTTCCATCAAGGAAAGTAAATTGCTTGTCAGACCATTGGGCTGTTTGAATACATAGGAGCTTCAAATGACATTGTATTAAAAGCCTCTAAGAATTAGAATCTCAAAAGGTAGGTAGGTGCTTGAAAATGCTGATGTATATTTGTGGGATTTTCATAAGCATCAAGTGCTTAACTCTCCTTGATGTCAAAACCCACCCTGCATTGGTCAATGTGGCAATGAGGGAAACATTTCTTCCAACTAGGGATGCCAACTTTCTAATTGCACAAAACCAAACACCATTGCCCCATCCTCTGCCCTGCTCCCTGTTGAGGCTACGCATCTGCCCTTTCCTGAATCCCCACTCCATATTCACTCTAATACCCCTGCCTCAATTGCTCACTTACACCCATCCTCACACACATTCATTGGGCTGGGGAAAGGGGATAGAATGTGGGAGAAGGTGAAGGCTCCAGCTGGATATATGGGCTCTGGTGTGGGGACAGAAATGAAGGTTTAGGAGGGTTTCTGAGGGGGCTCCTGGCTGGGACTACAGGTTTTGGAGTCTGAAAGGAGATTCAGGGAAGAGGCATGGATTGAAATATGGGAACAGGTTCAGGGCGTGAGCTCCAAGAGGGAGTTGGGATGCAGAAGGGAGTACAGACCTGGTGTGGGTGGGGGTTCAGGATGTGGGCTCCAACCAGGTGTCGCTTACCTCAGGCAGCTCCTGGTCCATGCACAGCAGAGTTAAGGCAGGCTCTACACTACTCCTGGAAGTGGCCAGCAGGACTGGCCCCTGACAGAGGCCCACTGCTCGCAGATGCAGACACAACCCCTGCAGCTCCCATCAGCCAATGGGAGCTGCAGAGGCACTACTGGTGATAGAAGAGCATATTCTAAAACTTCCCTGGACACCCCTCTGTCTAGGGCAGGAGGAAAATGCCAGCTACTTCCCAGAGCTGCATGGAGCAGGGCAGGCAAGAAGCATGCTTAACCCACATTTGCACTGTTGATTAGACTAGTCAGCAGTGCTGATGGGAGCCACCAAGGTCCCTTTTCAACTGGACATTCCAGTAGAAACCTGGATGCAGGAAGGAGATCCGATTTGGTGTGGGGGTTTAGGGAAGTAGTAACTTTACTTTCAACTCCAAAAAGGCAACTAGTAGATGTCCTCAGCAAGGCCCAAAACCCAGACCTACTCTAATACCAATGAGAAAATTGCAATTTTTTCTCAAGGCTCACTATTGTGCAAAAAATATTGCCCCTGGGTGAGGGAAGGGCTTATAAAATATAAACTAAGTGCTAACTATCGACTCTAAGGCAGGGGCGTAGCCATAGGTGGGCCTGAGTGAGCTGTGGCCCACCCACTTTTTATGCAGGCCCACCCAGCATTCCAGCTGGGGAGCAGGGCCAGGGCATCAGAGTGTCCACCGCTCCACCCTGGCACTTCAGCTGGGGAGCAGGGCAGGGGCTCTACAGCTTCCCCCACTCTGCTGTTCCAGAAGGGGAAAAAATTCAGGGCTTACTTCCCAACCCCTCCTGCCCTGCTCTCCTCCCCACCCCCAATTTTTGCCCACCCACCCAAAGTCAGGGCCTACCCTTCTGGCTACTCCAGTGCTCTAAGGCCAAATGTTGAATAAGTGCTATGCAAAGCTGGACAACATGTGGAGTAGCTACTGTTCTACTGATGAAACTGCTTCCTCAGTGAAAGTTGAGTGCTACATGCTTCCAACTGTGGGGTACACAAACAGTATCCCAGCCACAAACAGGCCTTTAATGATGTTAAATACATTAGAACAATGCATTTGACTCTAACCTTTCTCATTATTTTACTTTAATTTTTCTGTTTAAGGAGTAACATTGTTTCCTTTCAGCTATTTCATTAGAAACAGTAAACTATCATTTGTGGGGTTTCTGATTTTTAGTTTTTCTCTGTATCAATCCTTATTAAAGTCTGTCCAAAATTTCTTGTGTTTGTCTTTATTTCTCACAAACAGTATTTTCTTTCCTTCTTTTTTGTGTATTGACATGAATTTAACAGCAAAATCTCAACAGAAAAAAAAATGATGTAAAATCAAGATATAATGTCCCAAGATGTTTCTAATAATTTAGAAGAAATTAGACTCATTCCTGTTCAGAAACTTTTTCTGGCCTCAATACTGCAAAGTGCTGAACCCTCCGTCCCGGATTCTGCAAATCGTAAGAGCACACGCAGACCTGCAAGCAGGAGATTAATCCAGTGACTCCTATGGGACTCTACAGGTTCATAAAAGCAAGAATGTGATTAATTACTCTGAAGAATTTATATGCTGTATTCACTGATCTAAAAAAAAAAAATCAATCCATTTTTAACTGCCCAATGAAAAGTTTGAAGTTTGTCACAAATAATAAATATGAATGTACTGTGGTAATCAGACCTGAAATCATTTAAAGTTAGGCATCAATGGAAAATATTTTTCCATAGTCATGGATTAAGTTAAAGATCATTTTGTTTTATATACTATACTCATTTGTTTTATATACTATATCAGAAGATTTAGAGGGACTATAGATTTACAGGCAGCAAAAATGGGGACAGGGTGGAGGAAAGGACAGCTATTTATTATATATTTCAGTGTTTGTCTATTTGTTTGTGTATCTGTATGTCTGTTTGCCCCCCACCAAGGGGACATGTACCCCTCCCCCAGCTGTGCCTGCTGCAGCTGCAGCAGCCAGGGACAGGTGCTTTTCACCTGGCCTCAAGCTACTACGTTTAGAGAGGGCTGGGGTTGTCCTCTCTCCTCAGGGCAGCCTGCATACTGAACCCGTCATCCCCAGCCCCACCCCAGAAAAAGGTTTTAAATGAAGAAAATAAAAATTTATTTGAGTTAAGGAGCTGAGTAACGCCAGGTAAATCTTCTAGTAGTAGATATATTTGAGCAATTCTTTTGTTGCTATCGCTGATTACAGCATTTGAGTGTTTACTCATTGTGGTGTTAGCCCAAAAGGGGTTGTTAGGAAAAATCAAGTGATAAATATACAACAGCAGCCTAAATTAGGAGCATCTTGATACTCAAACATGATAGCCAGGTTTATAGCCATGGAAAGGTTACTCTTCTGCCCCAACCTGGATGATGTGCCTGTTTTCCCAAGGCTGACACTAAGATCAAAAAGAGGATAATAAACATTAGAAGACCTGGGTCTATAAAAGCATGGTGGTTGAAGTGCATGGCCAGAGGCTTCCCAGGAGTCTATGCAAGAGCTGATAGACTGGCATAGAGAAACAGAGAAAGAGCATGATACACACAGGACAGTCTATAGCCCCCAGCCAGAAATGGCTCAGCTGAATGGAATTTATGAAGGCTGCCAAGGAAGGATTAAGGAATGTAACACAGGCCTATGCCTATAGTCCTTTTATTGTTTTTACCCTTTGCTCTATTGCTTTTCACCTTTGGGGAATAAATAGACAATGTTTCATTTTGAATAATTCATTTTTAGCCACTTTAATCAGCTCACTGGTCCCAAGTCCCTGGATTAAGGGGGTTTACAAAGTGCCCAATGCAGTTGGACCTGTCAAGGTAACACAGTTAGGAAAGGGGGAAGGAGGGGTGCTACAGCCCACAGATCCAGTCTCAACATTGTTGGAACCAATGGTTCTTTCCAGACTGAGGTGCAGGAAGGCAAGTCTCACAGGGTGATTGGCCCACTCTTGTGCTATAACTAATTAACCGTTATAATTAATTAACTATTAATTAATAGTTAATCATTAATATTAACTAATTTGCTGTTTCCCAGTTTGAGGGGGACAAGATTAAAGATGGTAAGGTTTGCCCTGTAACCATAACAACTACCCTGAAAATACAGCTATTATGGGAATAAGATTAAATTATACTGCAATAATTCTTCTCTCAATCTTCCACTATACTTTTTACTTTCCACTATTCTTTTGCCATCTTTTTTTCTTTAACATGTCCAGATAAAATAAAGCATTGCTGATAAAACTGGCTTATAAAAGCCATAATGAACTTTTCATTTAAATGTCACAAGAGTGGGTTTGTAAACTGATCTACAGCTATACTCTTTCTTTTCAATGGCAGCTGCAGTCATTGAAAGACACAGCAGCTGATTCTTCGAGAAATAGCTCTGCTTTGGACCAAGGACCTCTCAGAACACTCACACACACCAGGAAATGATCACTACATCAAATGTAACAGATGAGATTAATCTCTGAGCAGAGTCTGGTCAGCAGAAGGGCTATGAGCCCTTTAAGTCTTCTGTTTGAAGCCTCCTTGTTCTGGGTGTTGTCATAAGGACGAACTCCTGCACAAAGAAAAAGTATCACCTCCGTCTCCTTTGGCAACATAGTGGATTCAAAGAAAATATCCAAGGATCGGTGTCATACTTCAGTATTAGAGGGGTAGCCATGTTAATCTGTAAAACTTTACAAACAAGGAGAATCCTGTGGTACTTCAGACACTAACATACTGAAGAAGTGGGTTTTTCATGGGCATATATATATATATTCATATGCGTGGGCAAAACCCACTTCTTCAGTATGGGTGTGTCTAGACTACTGAGGTTTTTTTGAAAAAAGTGGCCTTTTTTTGAAAAAACGTCACCTGCATCTAGACTGCTGTTGCGTTCTTTCAAAATTAAATTGAAAGAATGTGGCTTTTTTTTCGAAATTGGTAAACCTACTTTTACCAGGAAGAATCCCATTTTTCGAAAGAACTTTTGAAAAAATGCATTCTTGAACACAAACAGGGCTTTTTCAAAAGAGAGCATCCAGATTGCCTGGGTGCTCTCTTTCAAAAAAGTGGGTCACTTTTTTCAAAACCCTTGTGGCTGTCTAGATCTCTTTCAAAAGAGGCTTGTAGTCTAGATGTACCCTATGGTAGTCTCTGAGGTGCCACAGAACTACTCACTTTTATACTTCCGTATGTTTGGGAGCAACGACACTTACTAAGAGGCATGCTGTATTAGATAAGAATGTGTATGTATTTTAACTCAGGGTAGTCCTGCTGCAATTAAACCAGATTTGTCTAGTCTGGATATCATAAAAATGTACAGCAAATAGGAACCAATATTAAAATCAATTTCTAGGCCACATAGTTTTGGAGAACAACTAGGAAATGAAGCAAATGCAAGCGCAAGCTCAGAGACAAGAAGCTCAGAGACTATAAGGCAAATAAAACAAAAGCCCAAATTTATTATTTCATTACATCCCATATTTTGGGACGCAACTCATGATTTTGCAATCTATGGGGCTGGCACTGCCAAATATATCTTGATGGCCCAACCAATGCCTACTGTGTGGCATTCTCTCTTTTTAAAAAAACAGAATGACAGAGGAACAATTTTATTCACCACTCTCGAGAAATTATTTTGTTTTGGAAAGAATACGCAATCTGAGCTAAGGACTAGTTTTCTCTGTGTGTGACGTGCATTACTGGGATTTCAGAGAGTGTTTTTTGCTCTAAGAGCCTTGTGGCAGAGATAATCACTATTATTTGTTATTTATATAGCACTATAAATGGACACAGCACATTAATAAACAAAAGCACAATGGAAACTCTGCCCAGAAGTACATTCAGTGTGAGTAAAGACCAAAATAACAGAAGAAGATAACAAACATCAGCCCAAGTTTTGGAAAGTCTCCCTACATAGGATGCCATAGAGCGGAAATGAAGTAGGGAAGAGGTTATAATACAAATACTTACTGGGTGATGTGCTCATATTAAGAAAGGATTAATGCTTGTAAGTGAAGAAGTGTGTTTTATGCAGAAATGAATCTGAGTCTGGGGTTTTAAGGATTCCAAGCCATGAGTTAAGTTGCGTGAAGGAACAGCACAGAGGACTTTTCTAGAACAAAGAAGTCTACTGGATTAAACCTTGGGAGACAGACTAAGGGACACTTTCCTCTCAGAAAATGAGTTCCCATCTGTGGCATGGGAAGAACTAAAAAAAACAACAAGAAAATCCTAGGCTTCTTGCTGCACTGATCTCCAAGTGTGATAGATCCCACAGCACTACTCTAATGTCTGTCTCTCTCCAGAAAACACCTAATTCCATTTTTGAAGGTTGTGGTTACTCCTGACAGATGTTTGAGGGCTTGATCTTGCTCTCATTGAAGTCAGTATCAAAACACTCACTGACTCTGGCTCACATGAGCTTCCATAGCTTTGTGTCTCCCCTTCTTCCACGGTCTTGTCTCTCTGGACTTCCTAATCTTACTCAAACACACTAATTTTTTGGATAGTTTAAGGCACTATTAAGGGTGGGGAAGAGGGTGTTCTGCTGCAGTTCTTAACTGAGCTATTGTATTGTGCTGTGACTGACAAGAATGATATGTCATATTCAAGGAACAAAAAGATCTTTCAAAGGTTATGTTTTCCTGAGTAAATTCTGAACTCAAAGTATGTGTCATTTTATTTGTTTTCCATGGCTTTAAAATGAAGTTAATAAAATCGAGAGTTTACTACAATTCTGAACAATAATAATCAGGCAGCTTAATTTGGTAGCTATATTCTTGACATATAAATCACCATCCCACCTACTATATGTGTCAGATTACATCTGTTATGGCAGGTATGATGAAAACAATTTTATGTCTGAGATGCTAAAAGCTAGAATAAGCTAAAGGACCAGCACTATCTACGAAATCCTAAGCACACCATGTGTGTGATTTTAGTAATAAAATGTTCCTGAGCTTATAAATGTTTAGACAATAAAGTTCTTTAATGTATGAAGTATGCTGAGTCTATAAGCTTTTACGACTACACATTTTCCAATAATATAAATAATAATAATAAATAATATAAATAACACTTTTCAACTATAATAAATTCTGACCTGTATCACAGGATTGTACTTTAATTATGGCCAGGCAAGAAGTAAATAATTGTATTCGGTCTGATCCTGCAATCCATATGATGACTTCAACAGCAGTTTCCCCGGAGTAAGAAGGAAAGGATCAGGCCCTAAGAAAATTTACACTTGCTCCAACAATAGTTTTAGGCAAACAATTAAAACAGAAATTTAAATTCTCAATGTTAAAAATATGGGACTCAAACAAATAATAAATATGCTCATTTAAAGCATATAAATTTCATTCCAGAAATCATAAGCATACATAACTCCCTCTTTCCCCCATAAAGGTATATCACCCTATTTTTCTTATTGATGTTAAACTAATAACTAACCCATATTATGTAAAAGTTGCTAATGATTACATTGAGCTATTCTTATCTTAATCAGATAAGGAAGCTAGATATTGTATAATTCCACATTGTGATTACTTATTCTGAGAAAGAACAAATAAAAATTCTAGCTGAATTTTAAAAATAAAGTTAAGATCAGTACATGATATTTCAAAAATATATTTTATTCTTAAAGAGAGATCTTTTATTAGCTAGCATCCCCCCTCCCATCGTCTGCCCAAGTTTTACCCCTAGAATTTTTTTCAAGGCAAATCCTAGAATTCACTATATGCAAAGTCAGCACAGAATTTATGTGCAGGGAATTGTAAGATTAGGTCCATAGTGTTCACTTTTTCATTCCTAATCCTGTTATTTCCAGTTATCCATGCTAATTATGTTTTGTTAGCCATTTAGTATTAGACATGCTTTTCTTTTAATTGGTCACTGCCAACTCCCTCAGGGCTAATATGGCCTTTTAAATTCAATCCCTGTATTAGCAACACAACATTGGACTTAGTCATTTAATTTTGTCATTGAAAAAAAAATCCACCTTAACTATCAAATATACCAGGCATACAGGAGATGCTGAGTGAATCTGGTGTCACTCACTCCATTCAGGTTTCTGAGTGTGTGCAGCGTGAAGTCATGAAATGAAAATGAGCTTGCTCATCATCATCATCGGCATTTAATGGCATTGTCATTAGTCAGTTGGAGAGCCAGTAGCCCGCTGTTGAAATACGTCTGTGGGCATTCAACGATGATATGTGACATAGACTGAAGTTGCATTGCAGGTCATTAGAAAATCCCCATTTCAGGAGTTTAGCTTCACAGATTCTGTTTGAAACTGGTTCAGAGAGGACCACAGGCAGGCTCGCCAACAGGGATGGGGGGGGCAATTGCCCTGGGGCCTGATGATTCTAAAGGGCAGGTTGCTGCCTCTGCAGCAGAGACCAGAGCCCCAGGTTTAGTGCATTCTAGTTCCCCATGCTATGACTCCAGATAGCTCAAAGGGCCAAGCAGGGAGGGGTATGTATGGCAAGGTATGTGGAAATCTACTGCATTCTAGCCTGCCATGCATTATAAGTTCATTAGCATGCTTTGATCTAGTTCTCTCTCAAATGGGACTTGATTGAAGCATGTCAATGAACTGCTAGTGTACTTCAGTGGAGTGCAGAGGGCATGGATCCTACCCAGGGATCATATGGCTGGAGGGTCAACTGCCTAGCCGAGATCCTGGCAGCATCTCCCTAAACAAGCCAGAGGACAAGGAGCCCTGAGGGTAGGTGGTGACTAGATAAGTAGCACCTCCTGGTTCCCTTCTACCACATGCACATCTCTGCCCCCTTGGGACCTACCCTTACCCCCTGCCCTAGCCTTCCCCCATCTTCCCATATTATAGCACTTCTATCTCCTCAGGTCCTGTCCTTTTCCTCCTGGACCCCAATTCCCCATCCTAGCCATCCTATCTCCTAAATATCCACCTCGTCTTATTCCATCTTCCACTTGTCTTATTCCATCCAGCCCATCTGACCCTAGCCTTCCACAGGGTCTGACTCCCTCCCCAACCTTCTTACACACCAGATCTGCCCCACTGAGTCTAATCCTAATCTGTCCCTGGTGTCCATCGTGCCATTCCATCAACTCTCCAGCAATCTGTCCCATGATCTGCTCCTTGTCCCTGTTTTTACTAGCTAACCCACCCATCTGCTCCATAATGTCCTAGCTCACCCCCACCCCGTGCCACTTACTGCATCCTGAATCCCACCCCATCTCCCCCAGATCCTGACTCCATGACTACTATATTATTCCCCTGCATTGTTCCACCCATGTATTACATAACCACTCCGGCCTCATGCCAAGGATTTCAATCCTCCTGCAAATGCTAGGGTGTCCCTTACATTGATACCTGGAATGGTTTATGGATGAGGCAGTAGAGCCCAACTGGGGCAGGGGCAGATGAAGCTCAAGCTGTAAGCCCCATCATATAGTGTTCTTTAGTATAGACTCTTAATGTGGGGCTCAGCTGAGCTGCTGATTCTTTAGGTTGGAGGAGTATCCTTCTAGGTCGAGGATCCTTCCAAGGAAACCTGTTTGTGGGGGAGCAAGCTGTTATAAATAGGTCATGGGAAGGCATGGACACACTGATGTTCTGCTTACAGTGACAGATTGTCTTGAAAAGCCTCTGACTTTATATCAGGTGAAACCTCCATGGGGAAAGAGGAAAGTGCAGATTAAAAAACAAACTTCTTAACTGTAATTTACATCAAGAGTGTGGGATGATTCCTCTCCACCACTGCTACATTTCAAGTACCTCTGAGAAAAGCAATTGCTGATGGGACTGCACAACTACTCACTCAAGAAAGTGGCCATTAGGAACCAAATTTATAAGATGAAATGCCTCCCTCAACCCTCTCAGTTCCTTCATTTCCACAAGTAGCTGCAGAAGTAGGAACCTTTGCTCAACTGGTTCTGAGCTTATATTTTTAAAACCAAATCTCTTCGCTAGTTGCTGCAGTTTTCAACATGGATAAGTCAGATGATTTTGAGTATAGTAGTTTGCTCAACACATGACCTTTTGCTCTTCTTTCATTTAGGTACATCTCTCTCTCATATACTTTGGAGATGCCCATTCCTCACAGAGTCGTTTCACAAGAAAGAATGTGTTAAGAAAACATCAAAAAAATACCCTTGAGACCCTTATTCCTCATTATGTCATATGTCACCACTGAGAACAGCTTCTCTCCTTCCTCTTTGGACCCCCACCCTTTCAGGAAGTTGAAGGCTACTATCACATCCCCCCCTCACTCTTCTCTTCCGTAGACTAAATAAGCTCAAATCCCTCAGCTTCTCCTCATAAGTAATGTGCTGCAGCCCCCTAATCATTTTTGTTGCCTTGGGCATTCCTCTAGGACAGGTTCAAAAATTAATCTTTAAAGAAGAACATTTTATTTTAAATTCTTTCTAGATATTTGTCCAGATCAAAACCCTACCACATAATTTGGTGTAACTACTAGTATCTCCTTCCCTGGGTTAGTACCTGTTTGCAGTGGGAAGACTTATTTGCTCCAGGGACCCTGAAAATTTTAACTTCTAGAATGGGTCACACAAGTCAGACATGTCAAAGAGTTCACTGGTGCTTAAGGTTGGAAGTTAAGTGATAGGCAAAAATCCACCCTTGTAAAAAAAGTTATAGAAACACAACAACAAGGTAGCTGTTCTGGCAAAGTATGGCACAAGGAGAAGCCTCAAGAAATATTTTTAAAATGTATTATATAGTCAAAACATGAAAGAAAGATGACCTCAATAACTGGTGATGTAGTCATTTCATTGATAGGCAAAGTCTTCAGTATCATCTGATGTGGAATAAAAGAAATAGTTGAAGCAAATCTAAGGGAAGATTAAACTGGGTTTCAGCCCAGAATATTGTATGCTGAGTAGATTTTCAACTTAACAAAAATCATGGAAGAAAGCACCAAATGACAAAAACTAATCATCATAAATTTCAGAGCATTTAAGAGAGCATTTGGTTGCATTTGACACTCTGGAACATCTTAAAGCATATGGTATGCCAACAAAAATAATTAACAATCATAGTACAGCTTGAACAGTTAAAATAAATGCCAACTTGAGAGAATGGCTTAACAGACATTGGTGTCAAACAGGCATGCATTATCAAACCTCTCCCATTTGGCTTTGCCATTGAGTTTCTTCTGAGAAAAAGTGTAGATAGATACAGCACAGCCTTCATGTGGTTTAATAACAGTATACCCAGACTATTTCAATTTTGTTGATTACATAGCTCTTCTAAGTGATAAGTTCAACAAACATGAAAGCAAATCCCAAAAGACTGTCTAGCACTGCATAAAAAGATGGTTAATAATTATGAAAAAAACCACAATTAATGAGAACTAGCGGCTCAAACATTCCATTAAAGTGGAAAAAAAAGAGTTCCCATAACTTGGCAGTAATGCACCAACCAATGAGGATGTCCATATGGATATAATGTCACAAACTGGCAAGGTGGCAACTACATTCACTAGCTTACATGAGATTTGGTTATAGCAAATCTACATATAATAGACAAAACCACAATTTTTCAACTCACGTTATTTCCATCTTAACATATAGATGTGAAAGCTGAAAATCCACCAAAACACAAACAAATATCTAAACACCTTTGAACACAAATGCCTCTAAAAAACATTAGGTATTAAATCTCATGAATTTACAACAAAAACAGAGTCACTGAGATAATCCCTTATCTAAAATTATTCAGGGAGGAAGGTGGCAGTATCAGAGACAAGTGCTAAGAATGGAGCCAGAACATCTGCCATGGAAGGTATGACATTGAGTAGCTGCAGGAACATGTAAGAGAAGCCAGCTGAAAGAGGGAAAATTTACAGGATACACCACCACAGAGGACGTGCAAAGAGCAGCCTAGGGTAGACAGGGATGGTGTAATCTTTTTCATGCCATAGGGAAAATTTGACAGTAAAGATTGAGATTCAGATCAGCTTCTGCTCAAGAGGCCTAAGACATGGGCACTAGTGTGTTACAGATAAAAAAAAGTGAGGTGGCGTTAGTAATATTGATTTGCGAAGCTTGCACAGCACTTGTCTACATAATATCAACATTACCGGTGCCTCAAAGTACATTCATCCACAACAAAATTTTAAAAGCAAAAATAAAGCATAAGTTGTGAACAGAGCATAGAATGAGCTCTGCAATTTACACTGACTGTTTTATAGACTAAAAGGATTGATAGCATCCCTCTGACAGTCTTAATTATTCTCTATTATTTATAGCCTTGACTTTACAAGCAGTAAGATAATGATAAATGCCACCACTGGTGTGACTGACTATATACTGCCTTTGCAAAACAATTGCAGAATTCAGAGTGATAGTATATTGCTCTGTTTATGTAATATCCTGTTTGGTAACTTTTCAAAACAAACAATGCCCATTTATAAACTCAACTCTATTGTTCTTGGGGAAGAAAAATCAGAAGAAATTAAAATGCTTTCATAAGGGTTAATAATTATTTCCAGGTAGGAGATAGGATTCATTCTGTTGGTCCAATTTCAGACTCTTAAAACTGATGCTTACCCTGCTTCTTTAATTAATTTCCACTACACACTAAGCAAAAAAGGCCTCACCAGAAACAAGTTTTCATCAAGTAACTCAATGTATTTGTGTGGATTCAATGGTCTCTCTGCAGATCACATGACATGTCTTCACCCTCTTTTTACATGTATAATTGAGTGGAGAAAGGGTAAAAATAAAACATCCTATTAAAACATAATTTTGTATGAATTTGATAAGACATCGTGTGAAATGGCATGCTGTCAATAAACCATCCACCCTGAGGAATATAAGATGCAACAGAGCATGACCATGGAAAAATAAGACATCCTCTCATGAAATGTCATGTGATAAGGGATATGCATCTTTTTGCTACTTTGATTGTCTCTATTAATATGCATAAAATATTTTGAAAGTAAGTTAGTGAAATTGCAACAAACAATCAGCTGACAAGGTAAGAGCACATTTTGTTCTGATACAGGAAACCCAAATTCAGAAGCCTTCTCACTCAATCTATTCCAGGTTACTGGAGTGGTAGTATGATACTTCATTGCTTAAGGTACACCTTTTCCACAATGATCCAGATAGCATCTTGACAGCAGATATGTTTTGCCTTCCCAGAGGAAAGACCCAACAGGGCCAACTGCTCTTGCATAGCAGACAAGTATAGTATGGATAGAATAATTTATGAATGCCCAGGGGAAAATAAGCCATGTATTTAACCCCTATATACCAAGACTGCCAACAATAGATTTTGTTTTAACATCCAGTAAATTATCCCCAAAATCATTATATCCATGATTTCATTAGACTGACTTCATTGACAATTTGTCAGCTCAGGAGATATATCAGATATACTGCTTCTTGGGTCAAAACACATATGCTTAGATCCTAGAAACATGAAGTGTTCTAGTTTATGCTCCCCAAAATATCCAAGAACTCTATTTAAGATTTATTTATAACATACATAAATGTATATATTAGGTAACCAGCCCTACTAATGTACTTAGGTGTGGTATAAAATAATAAAGAAACCTTTTAAACTCAAACAGGTAGATTTGCACACCCAAATACTAACTTTTTCTAGGGTTACTTTAAAGTGTCCTTATATTGAATTTAATATTTCCTTTCCAAATAATATAAAAGCTATCTATCCATTGGACCAAGTCCAGAAGATCCTATTCAATCTTATTAATTATTTAGGCAAACTAAAGGTTTTCTTATTGTGACAGTACATAGGGGGTCCAAATGGGATTGAGGATCCATTTTCTAAATACTACACAAGCACATTTATTTTGATTTATAATAAACACACACTCTTCCTCCTCAAACTTTGAGCACACTGACAGATGTTTAAAATTACAAAGTAAAATGCACTACCATAAGTTTGTCCCTCCTATCCCACTGCAGCACTAGCTCAAATATAAACTGCCTTCATCTTCTTCCAAGAGCAGGTGAAACAAAGCAATCCTGCATTTTGTCTTAAAAGTCATCAAATCCAGGCTATTTGGCCTAGAGGTAGAAGATCACTTCAGAGTGACTTAAAACGAACATTGTGACCCCAAAACCAGTTGTTAACAACTAGGGAAGAGTTACAAATGTCTCATGAGCCTGGTATGAACTTCTCGTTCACCAAAGAATATCATGTCAACCTCCTTCCCTCCCGCCCCGCCCCCAAAAAAGGGCAGGGACTAGGGTGCACCTATTGTTAACCCGCAAGGCAAAGTAAGGGATGGCATAACCCAAATGAGAGTGCTTGAGCAGCTAACAGTTCGGTAGTGTTACAGAGCAAGGCTACCTCATAGTGGAGGTGGAGGAGCTAACAGGGCGACTCTCAGTCTTGGATACCTTGAGAACTGTCACAAAACCATCCTGCTAGCAAAGTGTTATACTGATTGGCCACTGTCGGCAGAGAGGATACTGGGCTAGATGGACCTTTGGTCTGACCCAGTATGGCAGTTCTTGTGAGGGGGTCTACCGTGTGCACCTCTTCTGATTGCAGCTGCAGCATAATAACATCACAGAGGGAGGCTAGGCCCAAGCCATTTAGAGATTTATAGGTTGAAAAAAAAACCCTTAATGTCTATTGAGAAATCCAAAGGTGTAAAGACCTTGCCCCAAATAATTTGCAATCCAAACTAACAAGATAAAGAAAGGGAGAAAAAGAGATTGAATGACGTACACAAGGTCACACAGGCAGTTTATAACAGCTGCTACAAATTGAACCCAGGTCTTGAGAATCCCAATCCACTGCCCAATCACAAACCCATCCATGAAGTTAATGGAAGTTTGCCTAAGTAAGGATCTAAGGTTTGACCCTTTGTTGTTCTTTTACACAGTCTCAAAAAAAAAAAAAGACTCTGTTTATGTTAGGTGCTAATTTTACTATTATATTCACATCAAGCTTACCTTACTAGCTGAACATAAACTAATAGAAATCTTTAGTGACTTATACATTGTCACATGAAATAACTACATACAGGAGTATTTTAAAGTGACTTACAATCAATCAATTAGAGATTTGTGCATCTGTCTTTAAGTTTGTCTGTCAGTGAGTCCATTTGTTCACAAATTCCTCCTAAACGGTAAGAGATAGGACCACTAAATTTCTTCCTCTTAACTTAAAAGCAAGGTCAGGGATTCGTTGTGCCAAGAAAATGGGAAGTGCCGGGAATGGGACTCTTTTCCATAACATGGAAAGGGAGGGGCACAGAGAACAGGGACATGATACTCAGAGTGGTCACTAAGGACAGCAAGCCGACAGGAGAGAGCTATGTTAAAGAGAGACCAGTGGGGCTAGCTGCACCACCAAGAGAGGAGCCAGCTGGCTGGAGCTTCACCATCTTGCCAGCTACCAGACCTGGTAAGTAGACCATCTGCCCTAAATCCCTCCCTCTGGAGGAAGGAGTGGGGAAGAGGGAGGGATTTGGGGCAGATGGGCTACTTACCCATCTGCCCCAAATCCTTTGGCTGCACTGCTGGAGTGGGGAAGACCCCTGGCAGTCAAGGGGACACAGACGTCCCCTCTGGCAGTTGGGGTGGAGGGAGACAGAAGGTCCCTCCTGGCCAGGGGAGGCCTGGAGGAGACAGAAGGTTCCCAACTGCCAGAGGGGCTTGAGGGAGACAGAATGCTCCTGCCATCCACAGAAGCTGTGGGGGAGAAGAGGCCCTGCCAGCTTGGGGAAAGCGCACACAGAGCCCCTTCCTCAAGCCCCAACTCTCTCACTCCCAGCCTCCTACCCAGCCCCCACATCTTCAAATCCCTACTCCCACATCTGGGCAATGCTGGATAAGTCTTCTAGTACATAAGTATTATCATCTTTTTTCCAGGAAATAGAAATGGAAGCAAATGCTAATGGCATTGTTGTATCAATAATGGCCGCATCTGATCATTCAAACTCAGAGCAGCGTGTGAATGTAGTCACATGCACACATACACAGAGACCTGAACACTGAGCCTCTCTCCTTATCAGTTATCAAACAGCTCATTGTAATCCAAAATGGCAAAGCCAACAAAATATGAGCTTGCGAACAGGCACTG
>CM057845.1:65505774-65516859 GCA_030068395.1 Apalone spinifera
ATGGACCTTTGGTCTGACCCGGTATGGCCGTTCTTATGTTCTTATGTTCTTATTTAAATTATGGCAATAGTAGCCAATAAAGAGAATCTTGGAGGGGAGACGGTGAAGTGAGAGGGGCCCAGGAAGTGAAGGAGAGCAAAATGACAGAACAAATAGGCATGGAGAGAGGCAGAAAAACTGTCCCTGATGAACAAATGCTTTTTTTTTTCCCCCCATCACAGCATTAAGGGCCTGATGCAAAACTCATTGTAATCAATGGGATATTTTTTTTTTTTAAACTTACATGAACTTTAGCCCAGGCCCTAGGTTGTGTTTCAGTAAATGCCAAGTTGGGCACTGCAAAATGACAGACAGAAGTGATAGGACGAGAACCCCCCAAACAAATTGATACCGTTCTAAACATCATAATTTTTTATAATAGGACATTCATTTGGTCTTCCAGTGAATTGTAGTGTGAACCAAATTCACCTCGGGTGTAACTCCACAGTGGACTCAATACATGTCTAATCTTTTGTCTGCTGCAATTTGACTAAGATTCTTATGCCGGGGACTCTTGTGTTCTGCATATATGGCATTAATGTACGGCACTGCTAGTGCTCAATGAAAGAGGCCAAAATGTAGCCTGGACTACATGTCCACACAGGGACACTAGGGTACAGGAGAACTTGCTGTAGGCTTCAGGTCCAGATGTGGAAGGTGAACGGTCGTGCTTTCACCTCCTTATTCAAGCAGGCACAAATGGTCATAGAAGGACGGTATGTTGGCCAACATAGTTGATCTGGTGGATGAGGGTGGAGGAATGGTAATCTACCACTAGCAGGTTACTGCCACCAATGATAGAATTATGCCTCTAAGACACTATCCCTTCTCTAAAAGACTTCCAACAATGTCTGTTCTTCAAACGTGTTTTAATGGAAAAGAACCTTACCCACCTAGTTTTTTTTATTCAAAATCTGGAGTAAATTCATCTTCTTTAGAAAATCACCTATTCTTTTAATCCCCAGGCCCATTCAATGTTTAATTTAGCTACAATATCGATGTCAATATCAATATCAAAAACTTTCTGTCTTTTGTTGCTGGATCCTGTTCTGACCCAATAAAAGGTATGGTATGACAGCAGGAGCCAGGCACTGCAACAAGAGCCTGGTGCACAGAGGCAGTGGGAGCCCACCAAGCAGAGGCAGCAGGGCTGCTCAGTGCAGCAGCAGGAACCCAGTGCACACAGAGGTGGTGGGGCTGCCAAGCAGGTCAGTGGGTGCTGACATGGTAGCAGGAGCCAATGAGGGGAGGGAGATGGCTGGGAGTCTAAAGGTCAGGCCATGGGCTGGAGAGGGCTGCTGGCAGGGAGGGCTAGAAATGATCTTCGCTGGTCTGGCAAAATCCCTTATCCAGGACTGGTCACGTCTTGAGGGTGCCAGACCAGTGAGGTTCAATCCATATAGAGAAAGTCGAAGAGACTGAAACAACATTTTGTCCAAATACAT
Organism: Apalone spinifera; assembly: GCA_030068395.1. Lineage (NCBI taxonomy): Eukaryota > Metazoa > Chordata > Testudines > Trionychidae > Apalone > Apalone spinifera. The sequence goes on from CM057845.1 coordinate 65,507,259, forward strand.
CTCAAAGACTGCAGAGCAGCACTTAAAAAGGTAGATATGACTGATGGCCTTTTCTTCTTAGCAGGATTCTAATCAAGATCTAATTCACTGTCACGAAGTTCATGTCATGCCAAATACGTTGCACTTGGTTGAAGCAACCTTATTTTTAAATTACTAAGAGATAATAAAGTTGTAACTCTTCAGTGTGAAATGTAAAAATGATAGCTTGAAGATCTGAAGTCATTTCCTGTTTATGGTTCCAGAGAAATTCATTATACCTGGAGGATTACATAAAAAGCAAAAACTTTGTGTATGTTTTCAGACACTCTGTGGAAGGTCTGAGACTTGAGAGTCAATCTTAATTTTTGTTCATACTTTTTCTTTCAAAATCACACTACTTTCTGAAATGTTAAGCTTTTAGAGCAATCCACTAAATTAACAACTTTTTTCCAAATTTCTTTGAAAATTTTTAGTTTTTGAAGCGAAGGAAATTAGTACCCAACTGAAACACGTCTTCTTAATGTATACACATTTATGACTACATTTTCAAGTGCAGCATTTTAAAAGTAAGGCATATATCTGGCTTGCCATATTTAGTATAGCTGTGGAAAGAAAATAAATAACCTATGCCAAAGCCCATTAGAGTCAATTGGAAAACTCCCATGTCTCCCTTATTACAATATTGCTCAAGTTAGACTCAGCTAGCAACTCATTTGATAGAGTGAAATCTTGAAATTCCCTTCAGTTTTGACCTAATACACATTTGGTCCATAATATCAATTAATAACTAAAATATTATGGGATAATTTTCAAAAGGCACACATGGGTGGCAGGATTTTGGCATTTAACTTCCTTACGATCTTTTGCAAATTCCAGTCTTTATCCACTGGCCATCTAGCTGCAGTGCTATAAAAGATTAACAAAATACTGAAAGACCCAATGGGTTCACCAACATCCTTAGCAATACAAGAACAGAAAGGGGGATCTCAATTATCTTCTGAAATGGGGTGCTGCAAACATACCAAATCCATCACAAAAACAAGTACCTCCTTATATTCCTCCAGTCACTATAGAGCTTAAGTGCCTTAAACACAGAACAAATTCAAGCATTTGTTCAACAAATTAACTGAAGAGGTGACTGGAAGAATTATATATTTTCAAATGTGGTAGATTGTACTGTATCCCCTCGACAAGAGGCCCATTTGTCACAACATTCTTTTATGATAATGATAGAAATGACTTATAGCTTTGTCTACAATGACAGTGGCAAGCAGAGTATAGGAACTACATGTGTAGCTACAAGTCACAATGAAAGACAGGTTTCACCCATCCTTGTTATCGTGATGAATAGCTACATGTGACAGTTGGTAAAGGCTCGGCAGTGTGTGTGGGGAGGGTGGATACTGCTAGGGTGTACAGAGAGCTGCGGAGGGTTATACACTGTATGATTCAGATGTATAGGGCACTCTAGATGCCAAAGCCACATATTTCATCATATTTATACCCTGGCTAACTGGCCATGAAGTGTCTATAGGTTGCTGTCTACATTTCAATATCGAGGTAAAGCTAAACTCTCAGTTGAACTGTCAAAATGTACATTGTTGTATACAGTGTAGTTGTTGCTGTGCTGGACCCAGGACATTAGAGACACAAAGGAAACCTGCACAACACATTCGAGAGATGAGCGTTGGAGCTTAAATTCATAACTCTGTTAGACACTAACAAACATGGACTGAATAGAAACACTGAATGTATTGCTTATTTTAACTATTTGTAATCCATTAAGCCCCATTTTTGTTCTATGTCTGCAAATGTGTTAAAGGGACATTCTACCAGGAATGGTCCCTTACAATATATGCTAACTATTTATGTTGAACAATCTTTTCCACCTTCCATTTTGCTGTGATGTTCAGAGTACATTACCCAGACCCGAAGAACTCTATCACCAACACAAATTGGTCCAATAAAAAATTTACAACATTTAACTGCCCATGTCTTTTGCTGCATCAAACATCCCATATATTGAAATCAGGTTCCATACAAAGACTTGGGCTGCTAAGCGCTACAGTAATAATAATAATAAAAATAAATAATATATTTTTCTACCATGTGTAAAACTGATAAGCCATGCCAATAAAATCATATCACAAACAACCTACTTTATCTGTTAGCTGATCAGCTCATTCTCAAGACAGGTCCTTAATTTGATATGTAAGTAGAAAAATATGTTTTGAAAAACTCATTTGGCCAAAGGCAGTTTTCATTTTTGAACAAATACGTTCAACTATCAGTGGCATTCAGCAAGAGAGGAAAAGATAGGCCTCAACTATTCTTTATAATACATTCAGAAAAGAATCACTGGATCCACCCTTCCTGAATTAAGGGGGGAAAAGCAACAAATCATATATTGTACCCCTAAAATCTCACAGGATTGTTCTGCACTCTCAAATTATGTTTAACTCCAATTCTGCACTTTTACCATTATAAAAAAAAATGAAGGTTTTTTTTATGTCTTCATTTGGGTATTTTATCTGTTTCAATTTCTTTGACAAAAAAGGAAGCTGTTGCTGATACCTCAGGCTACAGATGGCCCATAAGGAGGTAGTAATGTAGTTTGATAAGGCATGCTTTAAGGGGGAAAAAATGACTGCTAAAAAAAAAAAGTCTATGATATATTCTAAATTCATAAGAAAAGATGGAAGAATTTATAAATCCCTGTCTTTCATCTTGTATATTATTTTGTATGTGTTAAAGCTAGAGAAAGCCAGGCTTCTTTGATATAGGTATATGAATTATTGTTTATAAATCTCTGTCGTTTTAGTGATATCATCCTTTGGCAAGGTGTAATGTGGGAACTAGACTGCAGGGAGAGACCATCATTTATCTTCCTATCTTCCTAATGCATTTCCTTTCTATCCCCATCCTGACACCAGGGTCTTAATTTGCTAAGAGATTAAATACTAAGAGAAAGGACACTGCTTCATTTAAGATTTCTGCTACATACACATTTAAAATAATTTAAAGTGGTGCCATTTTCTGTTGCTTTTTGAACATGATGAATACAACAGAGAGGAAAGCAGTTATCCACAACATAAAAAAGAAGTATTATATTCAATATCTGATGTGAATACAGACAGTAATATTTAAAATTAAATTCTATGGCAACATTTGTGCACAACAAGAACCAGCATATTTTTTCTATTTCACTCAACAAAGATAATCCTCAATCCATCAATTCCTGAAATAATCTCCTCCAACCCACTTTTTCCATTACTGGCGGTAAAAACCACTTGGCTTATGAAAATAAAGGTAAACCATACATTTATTGTGTCTATCTTAAATATGTAAATATTTTATTGTAACAATACAGAAAAACAAAATAAAGCACGAGAATTTTTGAAATTTACTATCATAGCTGACAGGGATTAGAAAAAGGGAAAGTGAGGGGACTCAATCACCTATCAGAAATGGATATTTCTCTACACAATTAATGTTGAAAAGGAAGCAGGCAAGGTTACTTCTGAACTGTGCATCGTGTTTTCCTGTACTACAAGAATTGTGTTTTTGTTTTATGTTTTCACAGATGTAATGGGTTCAAATAAGACTTCTGCAAATAGGTCAGACACTAGAGACAAGTACCCAGCCAAACAGCGGAAACTTGATAAACATAGCTAAACATTTTTATGTTGTTCAGAAAGAAAATGTCTCACATACAACATAGGATGGTGCACGTATCTCCAATTAAAATCTAATAACTATGTATTTGAGGGAATTTGTTTGTCTGTTCAAATGAATCTATCTGCCCACCTGTTTGTTCAAGAATTCCTCCTAATTGGTAGGAGCTAGGACCATCAAATTTGGTATGCAGCTTCCTCTTATCATACCATAAAGTAAGGTAAGATTTTTGTTGGAATGGAAAGGGGAAAAGCTCTCGCTCCATTCTCCCCCAGGGGTGCATACAGAAAAGGCACAGAATCACCAGGCAGGCGAAAGGGGCTGGCTGTAGCCACACCACCACTTGCAGTTCAAAATTGCCCCAGCCTTGATCCTCCCCCCCCCAAGCATCCTTTAGGGAGGGAGAGGAGGATGAAACTGTCCCCACATTCATATGGAAACATTGCTGATTGCTCCCCTTCATCAGGGAGTGAGGGGAAAGTGCACAGTTTGCTGCATTCCTCAATCTGTCTGGGGAGAGCAAGGATGCAAATGAACCTGGACCTGCCCTTGCTGGGGGACATGAACCTCTCACCCCACTGTGCCTGCTGTAGCTGCACTGGTCATGGAAAGGCTCGTCTCACCTGGCCCCAAGCTGCTATTGGGAGAGAGGGTTGGGGAACTCCTCTCTCCCTGGGACAGCCTGCATACTGAACGCCTCATCCCTAGCCCCATGCCAGAGCAATGATTGAAAATAAAAAATAGAGGTAAAGGACCCGAGCATCGCCAAGTAAAACTTCTAGTGCTTATATAATTATAAAGGTTTAGCCCAATTACTTGGTTTACTAGACTAAGAAAAAACCCAAGCATAAAAAGTTTCAAGAAAACTAGGGTCTCCACTAATTTTCTTGAAACTATGTGTGAAGCAGTTTAAACATTCCGAACACCATTTTCAAATGCATACAATAGTTTTACTTTTTGCTCTAGACCACAGGAAAATGCTCGTGTATTTCACAAAGGATATTATACAAGCAGATGCATAGCATGCAAATCCATGAAAACTTCATTCCTTAACATTTAAACATTCTATAAACATGATAGTGGAAAATAACACATTATTTCTCTGTTAACTTATTTTATTTTATGTCTTACTATCTTAAAATAGTCTGACGAATCTTCAAAAATATAGGCTTGAAAAATGTTCTCCGAATTGCCTGGTCCAGCAGAATGTATGACAGGGTGGGCAATAATTTTTGACCAGGGGCCACTTCAGAAATTTTTGAAGTGGCTCCGGGCTGACCTGGAAGGGGCAGAGCCTCAGGTGGAAGGGGTGGGATGGGGCCAGGACACTTCCATGCTTCCTCACCCACAGACACCGAGTGAATAAAGTCTTTGTCCCCACCCCCACCCAGAGAGAACCACCAGCTGCGCCCCTGGTGATGGGAAGAGACTTCATGCACTCCCCCGCCCAGGTCAATCAGTGCCGGGGGGTGGGGGCAGCACGTGAAGACTGCCCCCACCTGCAAGGAGCACTGCGCTTAGAGTCACCCATCAGATGAGCAGCAACACAGTGCTTTGAGTCAACCACCAGGGTTGACTCTAAGCGCTGCGTGTTCCCCCATCCCTAAGTCCTGATTGGCCTGGGGACAAGTGAGTGTGAGGACCTCCATGGACCAGATCACCCCGCTTAGCTGGCCAGACCTGGCCCATTGAGGCCCTTTTGCCCACCCCTGCCTTATGCAGATATTGCAGTCTGGGGCATTTTTTTTTCTTTCCTGTATATCTGCAGCAGAGGACTCACTCATATGTTTTAATCTGGCTTTTACATGATGTGTAAAAAAGCACCATCAACAGAAATCATAGAAGCATAGTATTTAACAAGTTCAACCCCTTGCTAAAAGCAGGACAAATCCCAACAATCCGCTACCAAAGGATGGAACAAGAATAAGAAACATTTCTAATGGGTCCAGTTACATATATGTTTGGTATCCTAGAAATATGAAAGATGGACAGATTTGCTTGCAGAAGATTGTGTTTAAAATTTATCAGGGGTCAAGTACATCTTTTTTATCATAGTACTGCATACCTTATTACTGCAAATTTTCAAGAGTTTTTGCGCAAAAACTTCTTGCGCAAGAGCACGTCCACACCTCAAAAGTGATGTGCTTTTGCGCAAGAGAGCTCCGATGGCCATTCACAGAATGGCCATCAGAGCACCTGTGTTTTTTCGCATAGCAGTTTCTTGCACAAGAAACCCCTCTGAAGCATTCACACTTGCCTTTTTGCACAATAGCTGTAGCGCAAAAGGGAGTTATGTCTCGCAGAAGGAGGTTTACCTACACCGGCAAAAGCCCTCTGTTCTGCCATTTTACTGCTGATTTACTTGAGCAAAAGCGCATTTGAGGTGTGGATGCTCTGGAGGTTTTTGCGCAAAACCAGCCATTTTTGCGCAAAAATCTTGCAGTGTAGATGTAGCTTTAGTTAATAATGGACTTGGGCCCTGAAGTGTGATTCACTCAGACAAATATGAGAAATCGAGGGGGTATGCCAGTTAGGAAGGCTGAGGCTGGTGTGGTTATTTCACTGCCAAGTTCACAGTTACATTGCTAACTCAGGGGGTTGCATGGCTGTGCTCAGTACAAACATGCAAGGCCAAATCCTCAGTTCGTGTAAATGGAAACCGTTTCATTGCATTCACATCAATTAACACCAGCAAAGAATCTGAACAGTGGTTTTGATTGGAAGACTGTGGGGACAAAATATGTAATAGCTATTATATGTATGTTCAACTAGGAACTGCCACAGCTTTGTCCTTTATGATCCAAAGTATCTGCTATAGTCATTACAGTTTACCTCATATGATACCTCAGTAAAATTCCATCAGTTCTGTTTGCTACAGAGTTCCACCATGTAGCTCAATGGCACTGTAACAGTGAATACATCACAGTACAATAATTATTTCTGCACATAAAGGCATGAAAGTATACTTTCAATTTTCAGATATTTTACTGTGCTTCAATAATGATCCCATAAGCCATAATTCACAATAAACGGTGTGCCTGGAAGATACTGATGTGATTCTAAGGTAGGTTTTATAGCGGAATTATCTGAAAGCAGAAAGGGTCTTCTCACACATTCTTCTCAACTGCCTGTAGAAATGGGTTTTCTTGTTCTATATTTGGGGTTATTCTTAGTGAGTGAGTTCCTTGGGCACTGCAAAGCTGTGGACAGTGTGCGAAAGCAGTGACAGGTTGGAGGAGGATGGCCAGAGTCTGAATCATCCAATCCTCTCTCCAATATAGAGAGCTCTGTTACAGAGTTTTAGAGAGTTCTGCTGTCTCCTTCCACTGCCCCCCACTGGTCCATCCGTGTAGCCCCCACTGATTGTTTGCTCTGGGCTGGCAGGGCCCTGAACCCCATCCTGTTTGTAGCCAGCACTAGCTGTGCACTACAGAGGCCAGTGAGTATGGGTAAAAGCTCTGGAGTGGCAGGAAGTGCTTATCTGCTCCCTTGATTTCAGTTGCCACCTTTACTGAAGACAAATCTAATTCTCTACTGCTGCTTCCTCCTCCATCCAGGATGTAATTAGATGGGTCAAAACTGGTTTCCTTGCAATTTCTCCTTGTCTCCATCTCTGCTATAGATCCATTAGCTTTCCTGTCACCAAGCATGCATCTTGGGGAAAATTTTGACTACCCTCTGTGTTTCTTTCTTCCTCTCCATGAGTATGTCTACACTTGCCCCCTAGTTCAGACTAGGAAGGAAAATGAAGCTTACCGAAGTTGCTAATGAAGCATGGGATTTAACTATCCCACGCTTCATTAGCATATTCATGGCCAGTCGCCATTTTAAAATGCCGGTAGCCCGAATTAACCCGCCATGCGTAGACACGGTAGTCCGATTCAAAACCCTTCCCTCAAATTAACTGTTACTCCTCATTGCACAAGGAGTAACAGTTAATTCGAGGGAAGGGTTTTGGATCGGACTACCGTGTCTACACGTGGTGAGTTAATTCAAGCTACCGGCATTTTAAAATGGTGACTGGTCGCGAATATGCTAATCAAGTGCGGGATATTTAAATCCCATGCTTCATTAGCAACTTCGGTATGCTTCATTTGCCTCCCTAGTCCGAACTAGGGGGTAAGTGTAGACATATCCCATGTTTTTGTCAACTCCTTTTATTCCCTCTACTTTTCCAAAACACCCTCTTTTCATCTGGGCCAACTGCAAAATCTCTACTCTATGCCATTGTTATATCTCACCAAGACCATCATCCCCTTCACCCCATGCCAATCCTGTCAGCAGACCACGACTAAAGAAAAGTATATTGCTTACTCCTTTTGAGGAGTCCTTCCTCTGGCTTCTGTCTCAATTCTTTATCTTGTTCAAATACCTTATTGTTACTTGTGTCTACAGAGTACCAGCTCTCTATGACTCCAAGCTCTTGTTTCCATGTCACCTCCACTTGTCTGTGCTCTGACACCTTTGCTCATCTCATCCATGCCTTTGTCTTGCTCCTCCTATACATGTGTCTGCTTTATTTCTTGCTGCCCCATTAGCCTGGAATTGCCTCCCAGATCATCTGGCTTTGTTGCCTCAAAACCGAGCTAAAAATGCATGCCTTCTCATTTTTGTACCTGTGACCTTTGTCCTCACCTTATTGGCCCTTTCCTCAGATGATAGTACAATAAAATCTTGAAATTAAATTAACACCCCAGAAAAAAAACCACACATTTGGAATTAACCAGACATGTGGAAGACATACTGTTCACTCTCTTTATACTTCTTTCCTTTTCCTCATGTATTCTTTGTATAGGAATACAAGGTCTCTGGGGTAGATACTGTCTACAATACCTACACTTAGACCAGTTGCAATTTGACAGTATTCTGTATCAACCATGCTTCCCTTTAGGAGTTGTGACTAGTGATGAATACAATAGCCCAAGCCAGCCTTATTAAAACAAAGTTTGAATGAATCCTTTAATCTAACAGTAGAAACGCAAAACATCAGAATTTTAAAACAAATTAAACAAATGCAAATGCATGTCAATCTTACTTAAAGGATTAAGTTGGACTATCTTGTTTCAGACTTCTTACATCTGGAGTCTGGGTGCCAGTCTGATACCCAGCAGTCCCTGTCCGATTCCTCCTCCCTTCCTCTGGAGAGTAACTTTTTAACAGTTTAGTGTTCTTTGTGTGTGATTAGTTCCTAGCTTTGACAAAACTAATCTTGTTATTTTGCTGGTTCCCAGAAGTTGAACATCTACCATTTTAAATAACTGAGGCATTGTTGTTTCTGAGCCCTCTTGAAATGCTTACCTGGAGGTTATTTAAATGGAGCTATTGTACTGCCTTTCTGCCAGCTTCAAATAGTGTTCCTGGTGAACTCAATCAACATATGCATGTAGTAAACAAACATGGTACAAAACCCCATATAGCCACAGAGCAATTATCTGATCCGAATCACCGGCAGTATTAATAAATTATTGCCGATCAGCCCTACAGCCTTCACTCATGCCTTGAAAAGATTAAAAATCATTCCACTCCTGCTAAAATATAAACTGATTGCCTTTTTGTTGAACTCATAATCCCAGAGCAAGAATTTGAAATGAAAATTGACACACAACTTATCAGACCTGATGCACATTTTGATTTTAACCGATAAACATTTTGTGGAATTTATCACTGTCCTCTTATATCCAATTTCGATATCACATCAGAGTCACAGGGGCAAGTAGCTGTCATCAAGCAGAATAAGGAGCATTCAATCTGATACAAGTGATATTGTTGGTTACATTTGCAATAGTTATTGTTCTAGTTTAAAATTTATATATAGATATTGCTAATTATTCATATAACATGCACCAGAAAAATATAATCCCTTGCATATTATGGTTTTGTTCCATAAAGCATAAACTGAGTTCTAAAGATGTACCTTTATATATAAATTTAGATATAACCTGTGGAA
>CM057845.1:65522678-65571054 GCA_030068395.1 Apalone spinifera
AAACTGGTGTCCCACTGAGCGGTAGCTGTCAGGGGTGGCCAGCTTCCACAGGGCGATTGTGACCCACTTCTGCAGGGGGATGGTGGGCCACAGGTGAGTGTCCTGGAGTAGAGCAGGGGTGAGCCAGGCAACAGCTCCTGGAATGTGGCCTTTTACATCCGGAAGTTGCGGAGCCATTGCTCGTCGTCCCAGAGCTCCATGATGAGCCGGTCCCACCAGTTTGAACTCGTCACATGCCTCCAAAATCGCCTGTCCCCAAAAAAGTTTGGAGGCAAGGGCATTGCTCCTGCATCCTGGACAAAGGTTTCGTAGCTCTGGTCCGGGTCCGTATGGGGCAGGAGCATCATGACGATGTCATGAAGATGCAGCAGAAGCTGCAGCATGGCTGTGTGGGGCCATCGCCTGCCCAGGGGCAGCTCCGGCTCTATGGCCAAAAAAACCCAATGAAAAGCAGAAAAAACAACCAAAAAGCAAACTGTTATGGTATTCAAGAAAGCAGGGCAACCAGAGCAAGCATTGCAGGAGCTTTGCTGTCCCTCTAGGAGGTAGGCAAGCCAGAACCAGGAGCAGAGCAACGGCTGTCCAGGGGTGTCCCTTTAAGCACATGTCTCTGCAAAGGGCATGCAGCAACACCAGGAAGTAAATGCTGCCCCCATGCCCTGCCAGAAATGGTTCCGGGTGCCTTTTTTTCCAAAAAACGGATTGCTTTTTTGATCCGCATAATGCAATCTAGACGCATTTTTTCAAAAGAAGCTTTTTCGAAAAAATCTTTCGAAAAAGCTTCTTTCGAAAAAAAGCATGTAGTCTAGATGTAGCTTTAGTGTACCTATTTAATTTCAAGCTTTCTATAGGATTTTCAACAGAAATCAAGCTACCTAAAATTCTTTGGAAATAAAAACACTAAAAGAAAATTAACTCATTGTGTGTGTGTGTGTGTGTGTGTGTGTGTGTGTGTGTGTGTGGACACACAAACTCAAACAGCAAATTGGTCTTTCAGCAGACTGATGGTCCACACATCAGAAAGATGTAAATCACTGGTGCTTTATCAGAGAAGTTTATACAGTTCAGCAGCCTCTCATTCTTGTACAATCATTTTCTTTTGCAAAATTTTATTTAAAACGAAAAGTCTGGTTTACTGTAATTGATACAATTCTACAACAAAAAACACTTTCATTTCCAGAAAATTGCTACCCTTTCAATACAATGCTTAAGATATTTTGCTTGTATAGATCTGAAGGACAGAGCCCTGGAGATATATATGTCCTTGAGAATCCATTAAGCAACTTCAAATGTTTAATTGTAAAATAGGTAAAAGCAGTGGGGAAAAATGTCTGAGAGTTTTCTTCTCTTCAGATACTGAACAAAACAAATAGGTGCGCTCAAAGATGTGATTTGCCTTGCTAACTATAAAAAAATACTTATAATACTGCTGAAAAAATGGCATATTCTTCAATAACATTTTCCGTGAGCACTATAGCCATTTACACCACACTCCATATTTCTACTTTCCACATTGTAATACTGCTAAGGGGTACACAACCCTGTCCTGGAACGGAAGGAGTTAAAGAACTACTTTGGACCCAGACAGCACCACCTCACCTCAAATTTTGGTGGATGAAACCTTATCAGGAAGTGACATATTTCAGAAACAGATGTCAGAACATTTCTAAACTGTCTATTCACATTTTATGTGATGGCAGTTTTCATCTATTTCATATGGTTTACCTTTAAAAAGAAAAGGCAAATTATTCACAACAATGTCAAATGCCCTTTAGAGGAGGTGCACATATTTAGATTAATCCTCCATTGACACAGAAACAGTCCTAAAGCATGCATTGTTTAGTTTCATATTATCTGTATGATGCTTCAAAAGAATCAATTAGCTTAGCATCCTAAATAATAATGAAAACAGAAAAGTCTTTTGATAACTGTGATGCTACTGTATGGTGCTAGATGCATCATTTTTGAAAGCTACAGATATGCTTACAAAAGCCACTTGACTTCTCTTAACAAAATGTGAGTGTGCAGTTGATAACATGCCAACTGCTTCTCAATTCATTTAACAACAACAAAAAGCATGTTGGCATATCATTTTTACTACAGTCTAGATACATAGCAGGCAATTCCAGAATACACACAAGCCCCATTCCAACAGGTGCTGAAGTCAATGGAAATTCTCCCAGGGAGTAAAATTAACTGCCCATTTAAGTCTCTGCAGAATTGGGACCTTAATTAGTATAATTTAAGGGACAGCTTTTTAATGGAACAGTTTCCAGAGGGGATCAAAACCTTTCTACCCTTTGTGCCTTTGAAAATCTCTCCCTTGAGACTTGAATGAAAAATCTACTGAAAAGAGATTCAGCCTTTTCAGTACAGAAATTATTAGGCCCCTCTGAGTTTGCCTGTGCCCAACGGATGTTAAAGTGCACTAATAACTAGCGACAAGCAGATTCATAGACAACATTCAAGTGGCGATAAAACATAGGTCATGTTGACATTTGATATGGGACTACTGGTTGAAAAACTATGAATTAAATGGTCCTTCAGAGTTTAATATAAATGGTCTAAAGGGAAACTTAATTTGAAATTGAGAGAGACACAAAATGGGCGAGGCAGTATATTTCATTAAACCAAATTCTGTGATCAGAAAGACAAATTTTCAAGTTCACACAGAGCTCTTCATCAGGCCTGGAGATGATCCACCACATCTCTCTAGTAGCCTAGGACCAACACGGCCACACCACTGCATGCAACTTGAAATTTAGACAGTTTAAAAAACAAACAAAACTAGCTAAAAGCTGTTTCACTGTAGGTGATACAACACTCAAGGCCCACTTTCATGGTTTTAACATTCATTTTTCCTGATTTTTTTTTTTAAACGTGAGCGTCCACTCAAACAAAAGGGGAAGCTGATTGTGGCTCTGGGTCCTAGAACTGGGTCTGTTAAACACAGACTTCTATAGATTCCCATAAACACTCTGCGGGGGAGGAAGAGTTCTGTTTTAAAGGATTACAGTGTGGAATAGGGCTTTTCTGTCTCTACAGGGAAACTGTGAAAGTGACTACAAACATACTGCCACAAAAGGGGGGAAAACAGAGAACTATTTTCCGTCTAATCTCTTTCAGTTTTAACAATATTAGGTTAATCAAATTATGCATTAATCTGATTTATGAAGTGAATGGTGTCTACTTAAGGAGGAATGGGTATTTAAATTACATGAGTTAATGAGATGCTCAATAATATGTAAATATTGACTTCTTTTTCAGGTGTTATATTACACAATTAATTTGGGGCTAAACTATCACTGAGTCCTACATGGCTTCCTGGGGCATTATGGAGCATAGGCCCCAGTGCTGCACACAGTCTGCCAAAAGCACAAATCCGGGTGTTGGGTAAACAGACTCTAAAAAAACTATTACTCTTCCTTTGCAAGGGACAGGGAGTTGGCTGAGCCTTGCCTTGCCCACTCACAGCTACAATGTGCTAGCCAGTACAGAGTAAAACCAGCATGAGAAGAGAAGTTAATTGAAGACTGTAAAGGACTGCAGAAAAGTACTTCCAACCCTAGGACTCTGGGTTGCAATTTCCTCCCAGGGCTAAGGAGGGCCTTGGGCTAAGGCAGGATCCCTACCTGCCCAGGCTCCATACGGCTCCTGGAAACTGCTGCCAGGTTATGCAATCCCCACATACTACCCTACCCCCTGCCTACACTGATGGTTCACAGCTTCCATTGGCTTGGAACTGCCACCAATGGGAGCTGCAGTAGCAGTGCTTCTGAGCATGGAGACAGTGCACTGAGTTTCCCAGGTGACGAAGGGTACATCTACATAACAGGACAAAGTCAAATTAAGATATGCAACTTCTGCTATGTTAATTGCATAGCTCAAGTCGAAGTAGCATAACTCGGCTTTTAGCACTGTTTACACTGCAGGAAGTCGAAAGAAAAACACTGTTGTATCCTTCGACTTCCCTTACTCCTTGTGGAAGCAGGGTTACTGGCATTGACCAGAGTGCTCCTCTCACTTCAAATTAGCTGCTTTAACTAGACTACTAGTTCAAACCCTGGAAAATCGACAGTGGCAGCTTCAGTCATCCTCTGTAGCGTAGACATACCCCAGGGACCTCAGGGACCTGGAGTGCTGTTAGTGCTACACCCTCTCTGGCACCTCAATTCCTGCCCCAGCTTGGAGTCCCCTTCCACACCCAAACTCCTTCCCAGAGCTTGCATCCTTACCCCTGAACCCTCAGCCAAAGCCCTCACTCCTACCCCTGAACTCCATTCCTCATCACCAGCCCCATCCCACAGCCTGCACACCAACTGGAGCTCTCAGCCCATGCACTCTATCCCTCTGCCCCTGCCTGGAGCCCTCTTCCATACCCTAAACCCCTCATTCCTGGCCCCACTTAGCGCCTACACCGCCAGCCCAGGCCCTCAGCCACTTTCCACACTCCAACCCCCTCTCCCAGCCAGTGAAAGTGATGAGGGTGGGGGAGACTGAGTGACAGATGGAGAGGGGATGGAAAAAGCAGAGGGGCGGGGCCTTAGGGAAAGGGCTGGAGAGTTCAATTTTGTTCAGGTAGAAAACTGGCAATCCTACCCAAGGCTCTCCATAATTACACATGGTCCTTAGGCAGGGCTCAGAATAAAGCATAAATCTCTCCCTTCAAGATTCTTGAATCATCATATTCCATATTTGGAAAATTAATTAAAAACCCTGAGCCAGATTATTTTGGTACATGATATAAAGATTTTATTTTAATTTGGTAATTTGTTATCTGATTTTCAAAGGGATAACCGATAAATGCATATTACATCTGACACAGAGTACGTGGCAAAACTTTAAATCTGAATTATTAAAAGTCCGTGACAAGGAAATGCCCTAAAGGACAATAGGCTAAAAATTCTTATTATCTGGAGATTTTAGATTGAGACTGGTAATATTTACAATGTCATAAGAGTAAAATGTGGGGATTTTTTGTGCGCATCTAAGGAATTGAGTTAGGGTTAGAAGTGCATTTAAAAGGGAATTTTTAATTTTTTTAACATTTAAGATCCTCTATCTTCACCAGAAATATGAATATATGAATAGAAATAAATATTTAATACATTTAAAGCCAGTCTATTATAAAAATACTCGCCAGTGTATTTTTAAAATACTCACCCACCTTCACCCTCAGGGCTTCATCATGTTACAAACCCCCAAAATATATGCAGTTCCCTGCTCAGCTTTGGATGTTGGTGTCAAGGAAGAGAAACTACCCAGAAACCTGAACCTCAGAAATTAAAACCTTCAACTTCACTTTTAAAATTATGTATTTATCATGTCAAAACTGCCACATATATTCTTCTACTTCAGTGCAGAAAGATTCATGTTCGTATTTATTTCAAAAATATTTCAGTGCATCATTAAAAGACAAAAACCTCACTGAATTATTCTTATTTCTCCTTAAGAAACTGAACATTGGAATCAGCTGCCTAGTGATTATATTGTATCCTACCACTAGAAAAGCTGCATTTAATCAGTGAACTCCTGCTCCTCTTCACTATTTTAAGGGACTAGGAGTGATCAAAATGTGGCAGTCAATCAAGGCTGGGGACACATAGGGGAAAGCTTGTGTTTGAACAAGGAGGCAGATTGACCTGCTAGACCATATCTTAGTTCAATTGATGGAGAATATGACTGAATGTACAAAGATTTCGATTCTGCATCATTTGACACCTGAGTTCTATCCTATAGCTAATTCACAGGGAAGTAAGTGTGTGTGTGTGTGTGTGTGTGTGTGTGTGTGTGTGTGTGTGTGTGTGTGTGTGTGTGTGTGTGTGAGAGAGAGAGAGAGTGTGATTGTGTGTGTGAGAGAGAGTTCTTCCTCACAGCAAAATGGGTGTAGTGATATTTACTAATCTCTGTAAAAGTGCACCCAACTTTAAGGGTAAAAAGGGTTATATAATATACTAAACTCTTAAGTTCAAAACTCAAATTATTGTGCTTTTAAGTTCAAAATTCAAATAAGCTTTAATGCTGGAGCCACAACTGATGGCTGCCAAACAATCATGTATTTAAAAAGTTACCTATTGAATGTCTCATCCAGTTACCCAGACGTTACAAGAAATTCAACCTTCTGGGAGATGAGGCTAAAATCATGATCCTAGAAATCCCTTACTAATCTCTAGACTGCTCTCCATCCTTGGAGAAGCTTGGCATGGGTATAGAAAAACAGTACTAGTAAAAATAAAAGAAGGGACAAATCACATTCCTCACCAAGATTTATCCACAATGGATAAGCACTTTGGTTTAGTTTTGGCTTCTACTTTGGTGTCCTCTGACATGTGTTCTTCTGTTCCAGGTTTTCTTTTCTTGAGGAATTGCTTCAGTGCTAGTGAGTTTTATGCCATCATCTGAAGTTAGTGAAAATAGACTTCATCCTGATTGTCTTTGGGAGGTTGATCTATAACCAAGGCATTTTCCACAGCTACCTCATATTTATATCTGCTAGCCCTATGTACCAATGGTCCTAGTTCCTGTGATAGCTATAGGAAAGAGAGATGTCCTTTCTGGTAGTGAACAAGGAGGTGGTGGAAGCTGAAAAGTCCTAGTTTAACTACCTCATTATCTCTTTAGCTCATTTCACCTAGAATATGGCTGAATATGTATTACACACCAGCTGAAACTGTGGACCCCTGTGATGGGGTGTACTTACCTTGTACTGAAGGGCAGGGAGTTGCCCTGGCCCAACTCGCCAAAAAGACCCCACCCCCACGGCCCTGCTGGGCATGCTCACAAGGGAGAGCGGGTATAAAAGCCCAGGGAGCTACTCAGTTAAGACTGCCAGAGGAGATGGAGCTAAGGCCCAAGCTCCAGAAGAGCCCCAGCAGTGGGCACCTCAGCAGCAGCTTCAGCCTCAGCCCCATCCCTAGCAATAGCCCCAGCAAGGAAAGCCATTCAGGAAGGTCCAACCTGCTGAGTGATGCCCCGAGATCTGAGCAGCATGCCAGGAATGGTAGGAAGTAGCCCAGGGTGGAGGATTGTCCTCCAGGAGCTTGGCATGTTTCGGCTGGCATCCCCACCGAGCAGGCAGCAGAATCCTCCACTGCCAATAGGACCCTGGGCTGGGCCCCGGTGGAGCAGGGGAGTCCCCCTACCTTCCTGCCTCACAACAACTCTGCTCCCTAGGGCTATGCCTTGACTGCAGGCTTCTTTTGGAAGAAGCTTTTCCGGAAGAGATCTTCCAAAAAAGCTTCTTCCGAAAGAGAGAGTCCACACTGAATGGATGCTTTCTCATATTTAAGCCGTGATTGCTATGGGCAGAGTGGCCACCAACGCACCCATGCTTTTTCCTCTTCTTTTGAAAGAACTCCCTCTTCTCCATCCACACACGCCTTTTTCCAAAAGAGCTCTTCCTTGTAGAAAGAGGTTTACTGCTGTCGGGAAAACCCCTCCATTCTTTCGGTGTGGTGTGTGTGTGTGGTTGTGGTTGTGTTGTGTGTGTGGTGTGTGTGTGTTTTTTTTTTTTTTGAAAGAACACGATTGCAGTGTGGACATAAGTGAAGTTTTTTCAGAAAAAGTCTGCAGTGTAGACATAGCCTAGCAGTCAGGAGGCTTCCCTGTGGACTAGGCCTCAGCGCCATATATTCCCTAATAGAGGGAACTGTGCTATGGACTTTGCCTCAGTGCTATATATACACATCCTAGTAGAGGGAATTGTGCTTTGGACGTCTCAGGGCTGTATATATCCTAGTAGAGGGAACTGTACAAGGAATTGAGCCTATGGGCTGTGTTTGCCCGGTGAAAAGGGGGCACTCACCCAAACTTTGGAGTCTTCTGGGCCATCCAGGGGGCTTGCCCCTCAACAGACCCACAGAGTGAATTACAATATTCTTATCCTCAAACTATTACTGCAGTCAGACCTTCATCTAAGACTCCTGGGTGGCTTCTGTTGACAGCTACTGAAGTTGTTCCGTTAATTCAGGTACTTCTAAAGAAAATCATAGATTTTATTCTCTATGCTACCTATAATTTAAGCAGGTATCTGTGTATGTGTTACCACAGATCATGACAGTGCCAGCCAGGCTATCCAAGGTTTTTAGCCTATAAAGGCAAAATATACTCTTTTATCTAATGATATAAACCAAAACTGTCCACTGAGTCAATCTGAGATTCTAGACTTAAGCAAGGTGAAACAGAGAATCAATTGCTAACCTGAAATAATTCCCTTTCTCCTTAACCATTGTATGAGCCAAAGCAGTGGAGATAAGGGATTTCAGTGGCTCAACGTAAAGGAAGGAATTACAAACATTGCCAATTAGAAATTAAGCATTTTTATTTTGCTTCCTCATTTAGCTCAGATTATTAACATTTGTTTAATACTAAAACCAGAGAGGCTGCCAAAATTAGATAACATTTTCAAGGTTTAAAAATAAGGTTTAAAAATACTTTGGGGATAATTACTTATTAAAATGATCAATGAGCTATATTGCAAAACCTATACTTCTTACCTATGTAAAATACCTCTGTGTTTCAGATAACGTTGGACACCACATCTTCACTATTTCAATTTTGTAAATAGATTACTGAGCTAACTCTGCACTGTACATTTTCAGTACCATGGACACTTCATAATTATTGGCTTTGTTCCACAGTAACACAAAGCAGAAACGTCTTCACAGTACCTGAAATTGTGACTAATTCAACAGTTTATACTGTGATATTGCAATAGGTACAAAGTACCTAGAGTTAAAATATTTTATTTCACAAGAAAAACATATTTCTTTCATCCTTTATATGATTTAACACTTGAAAGAATTACATTTCATGGGAGCAGACTTTTTTTTCCCCACTTGATTCTGTATAATTCATTTTAGTGTATAAGTATAAATAGATCACTTTGATATCTATGTATTGATGATTCTATTTCTCTCAAGTGGATATAGTCAATCTGGTTTTTGTTTCATTTGTTTGCATACTTTAGTGTTTGCATACTTTAGTGAATCAGAACACATTTGTTTGCATACTTTAGTGAATCAGAACACATACTGATTATGTCAGGTATCATTTCAAAAGATCACATCCTCATAATCTCTACATTTGTTAGCGTAACTACCCAGCTGATATTGAATTAGACAAGAACAAATGAAAAAAGAAGAGAGTTTACTAAATTCATTATATAAAATGTCTAATTTGACAATTATTATCTGCAACTATTAAAACTCTTAGAAGAACAGCCTCTGCTTTAAAGAAACCTATAAGTATTTCTACAGCACAAACTCCCAAACACCAACAACTCCACAACCCACTGAAATATGAATCAGCATTTAAATCTAGTATCAAATCCAATTCATAATACTTGAATCAATTTGGACTAGACATCTTTTTCATCACTAAACAGATGAATAACCACCAAACATTTTAAAGTTTCTGGAAATCACTCTATATTTCTCCTCCAGGAGTGAGCTCTCTGGATACCAAACCTCTCCCTAAAACAGGTTGAAGGAAAAAGACAAATTTCTATTCTGCCTCAAGATTAGAGCTTGTTGAATTTTTTTTGTTGAAACACTGATTGATGAAAAAGGCTGTTTCAGAAATTCAAACATTTCAGAAAATATAGCATTTTGACAAATATTCCAGCATGAACAAAATAAATAAAAATATATTTTCATTTTATAATATCCAAATTGTTTGAATATTTTTATTTTCATTTTTGTATTTTTTTACATTTTATAATGCAGGTAGATAAATTATTCTATTATTGTGTTTCAAAGCACCCAACTGGGTTCACAACACAGACACTGATCTAGAAAAGATAACACTTTCAATCAGTATTAAGTAGCAGCTGCCTTTCACAGTTAGAAGAAAAAAAAAGAGGAAAACATTCAACTATCACATTTAGATGTTATATAGTATTCACTGCTTATACCCCTGACAAGTTATGAATTTTTGGAAAATAATAAATTTAAGAATGAAAAAAAATCAAAATCAAAATGAGATTTCAGAATTCTATTTTTTTTAAAGTTTGATTTGTGGGAAATTTTTAAAAAATTGTTTTTGTTGAAATTCACACCAAAACCAAATTTTAAAATTTCTCAAGAACCAGAAATTGAGTTTTCACCAGCTCTACCTATAAACACACCATGCAATTCAAGTTACCATTTCTCTTAGGATCATAGAGAAGAAAGCCTCATTGTGCTTGATGCAGTGCAGAGTAAGAAAATGTCTTTCTAACCTGAACATCTTACAGTCTACATACACAAGAAAGGAAAGAGCAATATATAAGCAAAGTGATTACATATTAATTCCATATACCTTGTTTTAAAATGTATGGTTAGAAAAGTTTTATATATATTTATTTTATCCATTAGAGTGTCCATGGGCATTTTTTTATATTTTTAAATATATGGTGATTCAGTATTCCCCCACTACTGAGGAACAGAATTAGTGATTCTTGCATCCCATATAAGTCTTTACAGTTGATCCCTCCAGATTACCAGATAAGAGAACCATGTTCTCTCCTCACAATCACTCTGCTGAAAAGAAATTCTTAAACTGCGGCTTTGTCTAGGGACAAAATTCTGCAACTTGCACATGGACAAACTCTTCTACCAGAGATCCCAAGAGATGGTATTGACCTCCTTTTGTTTCAGTCTGAAATATCATATGCAGGATCAGTAACACATTGTAAAGCTGGGGTAAATGTTTAAGACATATAAAACATACAAAGGAACAGTAACACTCTTCTCTAGATTGTGAGGGGAAGGTTCAGTCACATTCATAGCCAGATGGCTAAAATTATCCATCAAGGAAGAGAAACTACTTCTCCACAAATTATCCCTACAATTTAGGAGAGACATTCAGTACAGAAATCCACAGAAATGTGTATGATCTGCATTTCTTAATCCAGAGGGTTAGGCTTTGCTCCATAATAAACATTACATTGAGACTATATTTCTCCTCCGTTCACACTCTAATTTTCTTCCACATTGGCAGTGTATTGCTGGTTCTCATACCACTGGAATATATCTCATCACCAGCTGATTGGAGTGATCAACCACCCCCAAAATGACACAAATTGGGGCAGTACTGCCACATTTAAGTTCCAGTGTTTTCTGCAGAACAATAGCCCTCCCTCCCTTCTTTGACAACAAACACCTAGGGTCACAGGTGTTTAAAAGTCACAGTCAGCCTTCAAGTTGCCAGCTAACTCCAGGAAGGATTTATGTTAAGTAGAGCCCAATATCTGGAACAGCGTATGCATCCTAAGCAGAAGCAGGGCCTATCATGTTGGGATGGATGGAGAGAATGTCAAGGCTCCTCCTAATGCTCATTTCCCCCTCTTCCCCTACCAAACAACAGCTGTGTGGAGCCTGTTTTCCTCCCTCTTTGTGCCACTGGGATAGAGGAATAAGAGGGTGCTTTATATACACACTAGGTGACAACTTGGCCCTAAAGAGTCTACTTGTTTGGATCCCAGCAATTATCTGCAGGAATCCATACTAACATCTTCTGTTGATTACCACTCAGTCTGAAGAGTGTTGTGGTATATGGATAAATCTATTGTGGCACAATAAGCAAAAACCAGGGCTGACCCACAACATTTTGGCACCTGAGGCTGGGAGCTCAAATGACGCCCCCATGCTCTCTCACTTGGGCCAAAACTTTGAAAGGTCTCAATTCTGCCTTTTTTCCCTTGTTCAACTCCTCTCATGGTACTGCAGAGAGAATACATATGCACCAGCAGCAGACACAATTTTCTATACTCTGGGTCCTAGTGGCGCCTCCTCACAGTCTGGCACCTGAGGCAGCCGCCTCAGTTTGCCTCATGGTAAGGCCAGCCCTGGTAAAAACAAAACACAAAATTGTTTGGAGATGGAATTTGAACTCAAAATGATCAGTCTCCTCTGACTGAATTTCACAATTTATAATCCCTGCACTCATTTAGTTCTTACTGTTTCTTGCTTCCAAAGCACATCATGGGATTTGAGATAAAGAAATCTAAGGATGAAAGATGTAAAACAATCTAATATAATAAGTTTCTACACAAGGGGGATTTCCACACACACAGGTGCCCTTTAACTCCTCACTAAAGCAAAAACTCTACTGGATTTTTCAGTTTCCGTGCTTACCAGTAAAATCATCCTGTTAGTTTAAATGTATGGTGCTTGATGTTTCTTGCTTGTTAGGGATATATTTTCCAGCCCAGAGGGGTATACAAATTTGATCTATAATTGACCATACATTAGTTTTTCCTCTTGCATTGTCCAAAGTAATCAGTATATAGACCACTTAATGTTCAGCATTCTTCCATGTGTTAGTCAGTTATCTTTCCCAGTGTATTGCATACCAAGCAGCATACTGAAAGCCTGAAAAAGATATTTTGCATCCATACGGTGCCATTGACTTTTAAATAGAATGGGAGGAGTAAGGAGTGGGAGCAGCAGTCAGAATGCAGATTCCAGCAGCACGATTCTTGACAAGAAGCCAGAGGAAAGCCAGAAAGCAACGTGCAAAGATAGGACTTTTTCACCGGTATCTCTGTGACTGTCACAGACCACAGGGGAATGCTGGGTCTAAGTGCCATGTCTTCAACATGCTCTGCAGGGGGCAAATCAGCTCCAGTGCAAAAACAATCAAGAAATTTGAGTGCTAACTAAATATATCCCTCAATATTTAACACACAGTATTATACAAATTCTCTGGTATTGTTAGAAATGCTAAGAAAACATCACTGGTTTCAAGTCAGATTGGGAGACTGGGAGAAATTATATATACGCACAACAACATTGTGTTTAACGTCTCCTTACTCCAATACAAAGGTTTAGAATTTGTTCTTTGCAGAATAATAATAATAATAAAATCTATAAACAAAAGGAAGTGATAAATGATGGCATGGGGCATCCTCTAAAAATTATAACTTGAAAGTCCTTTTTCCCCTCCCTGACTATTTGTCAGCTGCTGCTGTGGGTCAAAAAAAGCCTGGAAACATATTTGCCCCACCATCAATCTCCTACCTTCCAGGTCACACAAAAGTCTCTTACATTGTTACTGAATATTTGCATTTTAATTACAAGGAAAATCACTTCATGATTGTCTCCTTGCTGTGACTCTGCCCAGATTTTTAAATTACTTTGCTACATTTAGCTTCAGGATACAACTTAAACTC
This sequence comes from Apalone spinifera, assembly GCA_030068395.1. Lineage (NCBI taxonomy): Eukaryota > Metazoa > Chordata > Testudines > Trionychidae > Apalone > Apalone spinifera. The sequence goes on from CM057845.1 coordinate 65,535,832, forward strand.
TGACTAGTCCATCACTATCATCCTCTCCTTGACATTGTTCAAATGCTGTATATCTCTGAAAATACCTCAGTGCTGTGCACCAGCTTTGTTGCCACTAGTATTGCTTGCATTCACTAACTGTGTTTTAAGCAGTTTTCACATCTTGTAGCTTGTGCCACAAGCTTCTGCAAACCCAAGAGGTCACGCCCTTGGCACTTGCTACACCAGGACCTTCATTTCATGTTTAATAGTACTAAGCTATCCAACAGTCACCAGGATGCTAACTTTTCACATTGAATTAAAGCCTTTGGACTTGAACACACAACATTGTGTAGTTATTGTACATTTGCATTGTCTATAATAAATGAGCAAAACACTAACAATCAGATTTAGTGGTATTTACATATTTTGCACTGGTATAAATGATTACAAATGGTGCAGGGAAAAGGTGCCCTATCACTATATAACATACTGTACTAACAATGTTGCAAGATTTTTCCTCAGATGTGGATTCTTCAAATAATTGTGTAAGGCCTTTGTGTAAGTACTTTAAGTAATAAAATAATGGAAAAATAAAGGTTTAATTGACCACAAAAATCACAAAATGCACATTTTTCACCTTAGGTTTTTTTATATATGGTTCATGGTAAGCGAAAGCCATTGCAAATTTTAATTAGACAGATAAGTCCCATGTTATAGAACGAGCATTTTGGATTAAAATTACTCATTTTTCCCCGACAAAAGAAAATAATCTGCACTAAAGAGAACTTTAAGAATGGTGAGTGACGCAATGTATAAATGAATGAATGAATGAAATGTAGGCTAGATATACAGCTTTAACTTTGCCCACCTCAGTTATTGCCATAGAGAAATCAAATACTATTCCCTAAATACTCTTTTTTTCAAATAACTGAGGCATCTATTCATAGTATCTACCAATATATTTTTCTCAATTTTGCTTACTTGTTTAAAGTTCAGACTATAAAAGCACAATATATTAGTAACAAGTTTTATTTTCTAATAAGTAGTGTGACTTTTTTCACTATAATTCTCCTCATTCAAATAAATACAAATTAAAAACTAGTTTCTTAATTTAATTAGTTAATTTTAATGTGTTAATAATTAATTGTTGCACAGTACTGCTTTGAATGCAAAGGACCCGGATATCGCTAGCCAGCATGCATAGTTCTGTGCACTGGGCAACTCAAGGAAGGTTTCTCTCTCTAGTGAAGAATTCTTTCATAAGTTCCAATTGGGGTGGTACAACTACTCTGGCCATTAGTGAGAAATGACATATTACCTTAATTGAAAATTGCAATATAGTTTTTAATGATTACTTCTGATGGTACTATCATTATGGAGATCATTTTTTTCTTATTCCAAGATACCAAACACAGAAATCTCATATGTGATATGTTTACAGATTTTGTTGAGAAAAATTTCAATACAATTTGCAGATAACAGGTTCCACAGTTTTACATTTATGAAAATTTATATTGGACAATTCATTGTAAAAACTTCCTTGCCTTTTTGTGAAATAGAATGTTGATAGCATATGGTGATTATACAGTCACATATAAATAAATTATTTTATAAGTGGGTTTTTTTCAGCTTAGCAAAGCAAAAAAGCTTTTCTGCCCTATTTACAAGGAAATTTGAAGTGAAATTTCAGCTGCTTTTGAGTTATCCTTCCAGAATTTTTTGTAAACTTGGGTAACATATAATTTTGCATCTTGTAATATTCAGTCCCTTGCACGATGAAAAATGTAGTTGAAATACTACCTTGTTAAAACCATGCTAACCCATTACCATAACTTACATTATGCACATAATCACTGTATTACAATGAAATTCAAGTAATACACTGTGTACACAGTGGAATGAATGTGCCAGCCAAAGAAGAATTTGTTAATATTATTTGACATTTACAATGATATTAACAATAAATTCATATTTCAAGGACTGATGGCAAATTAAATTATCCACGTATAGCAGCAGCAATGGTATCTTCCCATATAAGCAAAAAGAGAGAGAGAGAGAGAGAGAGAGAGAGAGAGAAGAAAAAACAAGAAGGGTATTATCTGCCTGTTTTGCATAGCTACACAGAAGACTAGCAAGTTTTACATAAAACAAGCTAATTTACATTCATGTCTGTGTAAATGAGGTGAAACGACAAATGATTATTTGTTAAAATAAATCTATATTAAAATTCCCCATCAGTTGTTACTGTCACATGGCATGTAACTCTTTTATACAACTTTCTCTTAGAATAGTCTTCTATTTCAATTGCTTTGATGACGTATACTGTTAGGGTACAGCTACACTACAAAGAAGATAGAAGCTGCCATTGTCGATCTTCCAGTGTTTGAATGAGCAGATCTAATTAAGACACACTCATTTGAACAGAGAGGGGCACTCTGGTCGATGCCAGTTGTCCTGCTTCCACGAAGAGTAAGGGAAGTCGAAGGAAGAGCGTTCTCCCTTCGACTTTGTGCAGTGTGGACCGCGCCAGAAGTCGAGTTAAGGTACTTCAACTTTAGCTACGCAATTAATGTAGCTGAAAGTTGTGTATCTTAATTCAACCTTATCCTGTAGAGTAGCTATACCCTTAAAAAAAATCAAAGCCTGGAGACTTATTTTGATAACAAGCATTTCACCAAACACAGAAACCCAGGTCCAAATTCAACACTATCGGAAGGTCAGGACAATTCTCCTAAATTGAAGAATGTAGGCACCAATATTTTCATAGTCTCAAAAGAGTCCACGGATATCTAAAGTCTGCTTTCAAAATCTAAATACTGTTTTCAAATAACTATGTATAGTAAAACCTGTGTTATCCGGCACACCCAGGGATTAGGGTATGTTGGTAACCTAAAAATTCTAGTTATCTGAGGGGAGGTGGGAACCAAGCATGGGGCTGGGATGTGGCCTGTTGTGGGGAAGCCACCAGCTGCCGGGGGGGGGGGGGGGGGGGGGGGGGGGGGGCAGAGGAGGCATATGGGATGCAGCCTGGTGAGATGGGGTGGAAGCTGGGGGACAGGAGGCAGAGATGGCAGGGGTGGCCTGCCAGGGGTGCCAGGAGCCACGGGGGAGCCGAGATGCTTGCTTCTGGCTGCCATTTGCCCCTCCCCCAGGAACGTGCTGCACGCTCGTCTGAGCAGCACTTAAAGGGCCAGTTTACTTTTTTTTGCTTTTCCTGACATAAAAAATTTGCCAGTTTCTACAGTTTTCTGGATGCTTAAGTTCTGGATAGCACAGGCTTTATTGTAATACTTCTTCTGAACACTGGGTGTCCAGGACATGAAGTGATATGACCTTTTTTGAAATAAACAAATAAACAAAATGAAGACTAAGTTTGTTAATTCCAGTCCATGTTACACATAGTAATTTAAATTTAATAAACTCTGAAAATCATTTGAGAGAAAATGTCTATATAAGCATAACCTGCTTAAAATAAATCATGCAAAAATGTTCTGTGAATTTGCATACTTATGGTACACTTTATAATCTCCTCTCCTTTGATGCTTTTTAAAAACATTTCTGTTGCTGAGGAGAAGCTGATTCCAAGTCTTATCCTTCATCTTTACTAAAGTGCTATTTTAGCAAAAATTGAAAGACATCAGAGTATTAGATGAAGGGAAAAAAACATAACTCAGCCTTCTGTATTTTAACTCATATTAAATTAAGTTGATCAGTCATCACATTTAATTAAAAATCTGATAAATGCTTTCTTCAAATTCTTTTACACAGAGCTGTGCTGGCTTTGTCTCTGCCCCAAAAATGAATTATGCTAGCTACATTTATATAAGGCAACTATGACTCATTGGCATGCAGTGTCTAAATATGTCTTATTTACCAAGAATTTCAGTTTAAAAGTATGCAATAAATATTTGATTTGTGCACAGGCTTTTGTTTCTTTTAATATAGTTGTAGGCATATAGGGATAATACTACATGCTGAGTACGAAGTAATTTTCACAGCTCTGTTATTAATAACCCACTGTTTAGGCCCTAATACTAACACTTCCTCATGGGCTTGACTTTAAGCATGTCTATAGTCCCAATGCCTTCAGCATTCCTATTCATGAATTTAAAATTAAGTACATGTATACGAGTTTTCAGGGCCCTTATAGAGTGTCTTAACTTTTCATGGTACTTTAGAAATATTACAATAAGAGATGGTCCCTATATTAAAGAGTTTACAATCTAAATTAGACAAATATAATAAACAGCTAACAGAAATATGCACCTAACAGAAAAAAGAGAAACAAGAGAAGGTACTAGGGGCACAAATTAATTAAGGAAATCTTACCAATTCATATATTTTTTTTAAAAGACAGGTTCAAGGAGGACAGGAGGGAAGGAGTAGATAGTATAGGAATGGAAGTCAAAGATAAGATCAAGGCAAAGGGAGTGAGTAGGGTCTGAGGTGAAATTTGAAGAAAGGTGGGATCTTTTATCCATGTTTCTCATTCTTATTTATTTTTTAAAACTATACAAATTAGTTCCAAAATATAAAATCAGGTACAAAAACCACTGCAAGAAAATACAATGCAATAGGAAGATATAATTTGATGTCTCTTTGTAATAGTCTCCCAATGTCACCCAGATGCAGAAGTATACAGAGAGCCTATCCTCTTAATAGCAGCTTCATTTTCCAAGATCAGTCAGCATCATACTGCTCACTTAGCATCCAGAATTCAACTGGAAATTAGTTCATTTCTTCCTTTAGATTATACCCTTTTGTCCCAAAATCCTATGGATAAATAAATGCAGAGATGATTTTTTGATCATGTGAAAAGGCATGCTGTAGCCTGAGTATTTATTCTAACCATAATGTAAATCTAAATCAAACAGCCTTTACCAAGTTACTATCAAAGGGTTTATTGTCATAAAACAACATATGATGAAACAGCCACAGCAGAGCATATTGACTATGCCGACCCTTTAAACCTAAGTGACTCGGAAAGAATACCTGATGCCAAGAGCTGTGTAAAAGATCCCAGCTGCAGGAGACTGTAAAGAATGTTTAGATCTCAGTGAGTGAAGAAAGTAGTTATTCTGCAGAAGAACAGCCCTGGGGCACTGATGTCTCTGAATCACTGCCAGGATCAGCAGATAGCCACTGTGAGGTAGACACATACTGTTTCAGCACAGCCCTCAGCTATCAGTAGACATCAGTGTAAGGAAGGGCAGAATGGCATGATTAAAAATAGTAGCTTAATAGAGGGAGAGAATATGAGCAAAATGTAGACAGAAGTTTTTTCAAGTTCAACAGATGTAATAAATGCATTGAATGTGAATTATTTTAGTATAAACTTTGTTTCATAAGATTGGTCTGGGAATTTATTCAATTTGTTATATATTTATTTAAGGTGCTATTTCATACCACCATATCATAATTGCCAAGTCGAGTGAGACACACATTTAAGCATGCAGAGAGATTTGTTTTAAAGATGATCTGGAAAAAGATAATGTAATGATGGGTTTGAATTGTTATGCGTGGCCAAAGTACTGTAGTGGGCAATTGTGTTTTTTAGCAAGCCCTAATGTGGGATTACCAATTTTTCTAGATTTCAGGCATAAAAGATTCAATTTTTCCCAAGTTCTATTGAAATATATTAGGGATAAGAGTTTTGTGTGTGAGGCATACCTGTTTTACCAATAATTAGTCATAGCACAAGACTCTTCACTTGCATAAGGTGAAAGTTGGCTGCACACTGAAAACCTTAATAGTCCTAACAATGGATGCCTGCTGTGCCTGTCTATGGCTCATAGATTAATACTCTCCAAATGAATCAAAAAGCCCAGACAGCATTAGCCTACATTGAGAATATTAAAACCACTTATCTACCATGATAGGTACAATATACAAAGTTTCAAAAATAGTTTTGAATTTTACAATTTGAAATTTGTGATGATGCCAAGAAAGTGTCTGTTCTTAACTAAATGTGAACACAAATGCAGCTGTCTCAGAATTACAAAATCCAATGAATCTGAGAATGATAATATTGAAAATAATAATAAAAATATACTCACTGCCACTTAATCTTCAATTACAGCAAATACCATTCAAGTAAATGATTTCTCGCAATATGGATTTTTAACATCTCTGCTTCCCCAAATAAACACCAATTAACATATATAGGCTTTTTATCCTTTGTAACTTACTCTTATTCAAAGTTTACCTACATTTTACCTTCTAAATAACCAATGTTATTAAAGTACACTTACCTGAAAAGTATAAAATCGGGTCCCATTAGGAGGATGCACCTTAGAGGAGCCAGAGACAGTGTTCATATCTGAGAAAATCATTTCTGATCACAGACACAATACAATCCACAAGGAGATGCAGATGCAGAGTAGAGTGTTAAGCTTACAGATAAATCCTTTCATATATTTAGGGAGGCAACTGTATGAAATGAAATCTGCTCCATCCATTCACATGCAGAGTCACAGCTTTTTGAATTCCCCACTCCTATATTTGTGAGCTAAACTGTAAGGTCTTCAGTCACTGACCTTTTAGTTCAGCTTGTTCTTTAGAACATGCAGGAAGAATAAAAATTAGAATTGCTCAAGAAAAGAAAGCCAGAACCTACAGTAAATGGAGCTTGTGCAGAGTCTGGCAATGCTTTGGACCTGCCCATCTGTTCCCAGTGATAATCACCTCCCTCCACCACTGCCTAGCAAAGTGATTATGCTAAGCATCCCAGTTAACCAATAATACAGTTTCCTTTCAAGCAAGCAAGCAGTGTAATACAGAGGACCTCTTCTGACTAACCTGGAGCATGTCTGAGATTCTGTTTATAGCTATGTTTGATAAAAATGATTATTTTGTCATTTCAGTTATTAACCACCATATTAACTTACTATTGCCGACCACTATTTTAAGATGTTAAATACTTATTTGCAATTTTTGTATTGTCTTTTTATCCAGCTGAAAAAATGTATTGCTCATATATGATATCAAAAATTATTTTGAGACTTTTTAGAATCTCTGACAGACTGAAAACATAAAAAAAGACAGGGATACAAAAATAAGTCAGTTTATATTTATATTGACTAGTAACACAAAACTTAATGCAACACCATGTTCCCTTCTCATTATTTGCTTTAGAAACAACTCCAAAAGCAATACTAATCATAAGGACAAAATTATTTTACAATTTTTCTGTCTTCATGTTTTTCCTCAAAGGCACTCTACAGACACCAGCATTTTAATAATTCATAACACAAACCATTGACTGTAACACTGATCTACAGGTGAGTATACATTATATAGACTCTTCTTTGAGCTATTTCTTAATCCATTTTTTTAAGATCACAAAATGATACTTGCAAACATCTGTGCTGAACAGGCAACAAGAATTTATTATGTTACTTGTTCACACACAGATTGTTCAGAATACAGGAAGGCATTAAAGATCATATTCAAATGACTTGGCACCTTTTAACAGCAAAAATAAATGTTCCATTTACACGTAATTTGAAGGAGGGATTGGAGGAAAGGATGGAAAATAGAACACAGCTAGAAATATGCCTATTAAGCATGTTATATTTATAACAAATTTTAAAAATCAAGAGAGCTTAAGGAATACAGTTTGTAAAATGCCAGCTTGGTTTTCATTGTCTTTCTGCATTTCATTCTGAATAATGTTAATGTTTTTAACCAACTTAATATAATATAGTTGCTCTGTTTTTATAATAGTGAACAGGGGGCATATGATCCCAGATACACAAACAATGCCTTTTTTCCTTTAAATTTGCATGCAGACTTCTGCTGCTGTCCACACTATGGTATGACACATCACATAATATTTTGTAAACCAAATGGGACCAATTCCGCCTATGTTCCAAATCTTTCCTATCACTCCATTTTAGCTCTACTCAGAAGTTGCCAGAATTACTCTAGAATTGTTGTTTCGACCCATCTTTGTACTGAAACTAGCAAAACCTATCCATAAGTCTTTGCTTGAGAAGCAGATTATTGAAGCTGCACAGTCCATTCTTTCCCTTGAATTTGGAAAGGAGGACTAAGCAGGGGGTTATGCATTCGGATTCCTCAACTGGCAAAAGGAGAAACTCCAGATCTTTGGTAATCTCACTATGGAATCTTTCATTCTAAACTGTTCTTTGTTGTTTTGCAATCCACCTACCAAATATCTGCTGATATATCCCTGCAGTTTAATTAACAGCAATTTTTTTGTAGTTTTGAAGGCTAGAAGGGACACATATCATTATCTAGTTTGACCTTCTGCATACATCGGCCATATAATTTCAACCAGGAAGTCTTGCATCAAAAGCCCATAAATTCTGCTTAGCTAGAGCATACCTTTTAGAAAGACATCCACAAACTTGATGTATATGAAGACCAGTTCATCAGTAGTTCATTACCCCCATTCTTAAATAAACGGCATTTTATTTCTAGTCTGAATTTCTATAGTGTCAGTTTCCTGCTACAGGATCTCATTATGCCTATTTCTGCTACAGTAAAGCTCCCTTTACTATCAGATCTTCTCCCTGCCCAGTTACTTCTATACCATGATCCAGTCACTTCTCAAATTTCCCTTGGAGCAACTAAGTAGATTGAGTTACTTTAGTCTGTGACTGAGAGGTAGGTTTTCAGACTCCAAATAGTTCTTGAAGTTCATTTCTGAACCTTGATCAACTGTCAACATCCCATTAAAAGTTTGGTTATGAGAACAAAACACAGTGCTCTAGTAGCAGTTTCACTAATGCCTTATCTAATGTGTTTGGCACCTCCTTACTTCTGCTCATTATCCCCCTGTTTGCTTTCTTGGCTACATCACTGCACTGGGAGCTGCTTTTCAGCTGGTTATCTACTTTAACTCCTATGATCTGGCTTTCCTGGAATTTCTAACACATGCTTTAAATGTGACCTCTATTCTTTGTATCTGGGTGTATGAGATTGCATTTGAGTATCTGACAGCATGTTGTTCAAATGAGTCCATCTCACCAACTAAGCCAAATCTCTCTCAGAACCAATCTGTCCTTATCTTTTGTTTCACCTGCAAGTTTTAAGAGTAATGATTTTATAGTTTCTTTCAGATAATTACTACATTGAACTGAGGAATGCCATTGGAAACTAGGGATGTAATACTGTAGTTGATTAACTGATTAACCAATAAGCAGAAGCTTATAGCTTAATGCTATAGATCTCCCACCTCACCCCTTGCCACTACATTTTTTAGCAGGCTGGCCAGCAGCCTGGCTCAGTCCTTGCTCCTCTGGACCTGGGACCTACCCCTGCTTTGGCTCTGCGCTTAAAGTGTATTAGGAGCCAGGTGATCAGACAGCCTGACTCCATTCCGGCTCATGCTGGGTCCAAGAGCTCAGCCCCATCCCCCCAGATATCAGAGGCAGCAGTGCAGGGCGACAGACAGCCAGTCTGCGAGGAGAGATGGTTTTTCAACTGGCTCCCCTCACAGACCAGCTCCCGCCTGGCAGCTCATGCTGAGCGTGGAGTGACAGGGGACTTCTCAGGAGTGAGGCCGGAGCACATTAGCTGTTGGCCCCACCCCTGGGACTATAGAATAATCGAGTAACTGACAAGAATTCATGAGGTTTATCAACTATTAAATTAACTGATATTTAACATCCCTACTAGAAACACCCCTATTCGTGGACAATTCTGCTTTCACAATTACATTTTGAGCTCCAGCAATTAGCCAGCTTTTAATCCATTTATGATGTGCTCCTTTGATTTGCAAGTTGCTAATTGTGCAGTACTTACTTAAATGCCTTATAGAACTCTACTTAGACTTCCAACACACTAACAGTTCCAGAAGTATACTGAATATATTCCATTCCCTCATTCCAACCTGAGACGGAAAAGCCCTAAGCTTGCTGTCAACACAAGTCTTAATAGACTAAAATACATATTCAAAACTCAGCTTTAAAAATAACTCCTGAGTAGCATATTTTGACGACCACTTTTGAACTCTACCTTGCAAATATACACAACTTTTATACAAACCAAGCCAACTTTTCAGAAGATACTTTAAGCCTTCTTTTTCTTCAACACAAATTTAGTAGCCAGGGTTATGACATCCTAAAACTTAGTACAGTAACATTCTTTAAGTAGCAGCCTTCCTTTGTGGGCCTGACAAATGCTGGATACCAGCCTTCAAAACTCACTGGATCGGACCAGGAATGGATCTCAGAAAGCGATCTGACAGAAAAAAAAATCCAAATTAACATGTTATGGAATTCAATAAAAGTTGCACTAAGCAAACCACACTTATGACAATTCTGGCAAATAGCAAGATATCTTTTTGAGACCTACCCCAGCTTTAACATCATTGATCAATCAATTCCTCTGCTCAGAGAGGGCACACACTCTAATAACAGAAGTCCTTCACAAACAGACCATACACTCTTCCTTCTATAAGACTTATCTGTTCAAATCAAATGCCTCTCCCCAGTGGTGCCCATCCCCCCAGTTCTGTGAGTTGGAGCACCCTAGGTCCTAGCCCTAACCATTACAAGTACCATAACTTTTCATGGCAATTTGAAGGAGGAGGATGTACAAACTTTCTGTAGCTCCAGAAGTTCAGCTCCTTTCAATAAGTTTTAGAAATTTTTTGCAACTGTTCTGTCTCCTCACCATTGAAAAACCAACTGAAAAGCAAGAGTCACCCCCACAAAGCTTACTTTGATGTCCTTCTGCCTTTCTCAGATTAGCTTCTGTACTGTGCTGGAGCAGACTTTAGAGGGTGCACTGAAATATCACCCACCCACTAATATCTATCACCTCCAGGTCTGTTCTCTTTCCCTCCCAGATGTCCATTTGAAATCTCCCCAGTCATCCCCTATTTCCCACAAGGTCCTGCACTGTCTCTCCTCAAGGCCCCACCCCCCTCCCTTTCTTCCTCAAAATGCGTCTTGATGTAGTCTTTCCCTTGGCCAAAACTCTTTTTTTCTCCAATTTTCTCTCGTAATTGCCCCCCCTCCAGCCCACAGCCACTTTAATCTTTCCCACAGCAAGATGAGGAGAAGCTGCTACCCCAACTGCTACATCTTGGAGCTTACAGACAAGAACAAGCTCAGCTGGCCAGAGACTACCGCTATAGCTGTATTCTTCCACCTGTTCAGCAAATGGCACCTGATTCCAATAGGTGGCATTATAGCAACTTGTTGAGTTTATTTGGTAATCCCACTTATTTGAGCTAATCCCAATAACTTTCTTCCAAAAATGTTTGATCACACCAAGATTATTTCCTCTCTGATCTCTAGGCTGAAACTGAAGCTTTTCACCTTTGGACAATCTAAATGAGCCCTAAACCAGGTTCTTGGCCCCTCTGATTCTTAACTGGCTTCTTAGAGAAAGCTGCAAGAAAGCCTTTAGGGACTTTTCTTCCTGTGGCCCCTGTATCTACACACCAGCAGTGTGCAAGCCTAACTAAGGCCTTCCCCTGTCAAGGTTAGATTCTTGAAGCTTCCCTTTGTTACCACTCATTCCTCATGGCCCAGCAAACTGCCTGAATCATCCTTTGTTCCTCTAAGCAAAAAATGGGGACCCCTGGTTATTCCCCACCATGAGTGTGAGCATAACATTTTGTGGAGGAATGTTATTGTGGTTACCTCCGTTTTTCACTGCTAGGGGGAAGAGGATAACAGAGCCTTTCCCCCAAAGTGTTTTGCAGCCTGAGGAGACAGCAGAGAATTGATGAATTTCAATTGACTATGATGGAGATTGTTCCCAATGAAACTAGTCAGTCATCAATGTCCATCAAGATCTCCCTAGATCAATCCTGAAGGTGCAGTGCCCTAGTCCTAGGCTTGGAGGGAAGTAATGGCCTTTTTAGGTGTCCAAAATTATACCTGGTTTTGTATACGGCTAGGAATATGTGACACAGAGGATTTAACTGTAATTTAATTTTTACATCTAAGCAAATCTCATCTTCAAAGCATCATTTGGCAACAAAACACAGGACTGTGCATTAGGCAAAGAAACAAAACACCCCTTTTCTTGACAAAAGGCTGTTTCTTCTATTTGGTTCCTAATGCTAAGGGTTAAAATTACAACAACATATGATACAAAGTACATGTTTCTGGATAATTATAGGTCTAATTTAATAAAACTTGGTGATTTAAATCTTAACTAAAAACATCTGTTTTTTTCATTGCTGTTCTCTACCTATTCTGGCAAGGGAATATGCCACAAAAGAGGTAAAATGTTTAAAAAGCTAACCACATTTGGCAACTAGAAAACCCTCTCTGTTCACGTCTACATTTTTGCATATGCACATCCTTGTATTTTCTAAGTACTTGTCTCATACATTCTGTAGCCTTTGATTAATTTTGAGTGCAATTTGCTCAAATCACCAATAACAGATTCTTTACTCAAGCAGCAATGTAAAATTTATTATCAGGTATGGGATTGTTGCACCACACACAGAAACTTAAACTTTAATTAACATCCAAATAACTCCAAACATAATCATTAGTGTTCAGACAGCAGCTATGCAGAAAGTAACAACACATAATACTGGCAAACTCATAACAGTATGGGGAATGTAGGCAACAAAGATAGAAGGGAACAGGGAACATCATAAATGGTGTACTGATCTAGCTTCCTACATCTTAACACTCTAATTTACTCTTTAGTGATTACACTTACAGTTTATGCTCTGTGACTTTATCTGAATTACCTCCTGGCCCATTGTCTGTGCGTGGCATTCTGCAGAAATATAAGTAGGGCTCTATTGCTGACACAGGCTGTTTGCATCAACACATTTTCCAATATTTCCAACACGTTAATGCAGTTAACCTCTTGGATACATATTCCATAAATCCTTTATTTTCAAATCAAATTGTGTTCTTTTTTGGTTTCCGTGTTTAACCCCACAGCACACATTGCAAAAAAAACCCCATATAACCTTATAATCTAGGTTAAACAGTCATGGTTAGGAAGCACAAAAACCAGTGAGTCCTTGCACTGAGACAACTTTGAAGTGTGTTTACTTAGTTTAATTGCTTTTTCTTAGTCCTTAATGAAACATGTGCTTCATTTTACTAACTGTTGCAATTATTCTGAAAACTCTGACTTCATCAGCCTATCAAATTCAAGCTTTCAGAAAAGACATTTAATACACATTCTAGAGGACAATGGTCACAATCCATTTTTCTTACACTGAACAGAATCTTGGCACAACAAAAGCCCCACCATAAGTTAACAAGTTTAGAATGACCAATTCAACTATCTGAATGAGTTTAAAAATGTGGGAACTGACCTAAACATTAATTTGCAGAGCCTAGTAAGCACATGGTTCCACAATTGAGAAGAATCAGATACAGTGCAGAAACAAATCAATCCAACATATATCCTATGTGAGCTTAACAATTCTTACTGAAGTTAGATAAGACAGCGACAAGTGCAAAAGGAATACAAGATTCCTACCCTGTAGAGCTCTCAGTTTGGCTCCTGTGTAATTGTTCAAGAGCAGCATTTCTTAAACTGTGTTCTGTGGCACACCGGTGTGCCATGAAGAACCAAATTCAAAATCAAAATGGCCATCCTTAAATGGGTAGGTGACCTTTTTTTAATTTTCCTCAATAACTCTCCCCCCCTTCCCCCTCAATCTTTTTTTTTTTTTTTGGTCAACAAAAAATCCTTGGTGTACCTCATTAAAAAAAAATATTGTTTGGTGTTCCTTGGTCTTAAAAAGTTTAAGAAACACTGCTCAAGAGGAAAAGGACACAGGAAAACTTTTTTTGTTGTTGTAATCACTGCATAGCTGGCAGCCAGCCACAACTGGGAAAGCTCTATGCCAGCGCTTGCTCCTCTGGATGCTAGCCTACCCAGCACGGTAAGGACTTGAAAAGTAGAAAGGAATGTCTTTTGTCTCCTTTTCATTGACCAATACAGTTGATAGGCCACTGATCAGTATAGTTGATAGGATGGAGTGGAGAGCAGAAAGCATCCCAACTCATCTTGGGACACTGCAGTTCCTAACTAATTCCAACATGGGTACCCATCTCCTAACCACAAATTGGCCCAAATAAAACAAGATAGCACACTGAAATTCATTAGGGGACTGAGAAGATGGTGTCACTATTCGTGTCATGTTCTGGAGATGTGGGATGGTGACAGCAACTCAATGAATGACTTAAGGAAGATTTTTAATTAAAAGAGATGGACGGGAATATGAGGGAAGTGGAATTCAGGCATAGGGTTACACAAGATATATGACAATGTGAGACTGAAAGAAGGAAATGGTTAGAAGGGGAGAGAAATGTAACTTATCAGAATAGATGTATCTTTGATTTAGTCAACAATCTAGTCAAATATTAACCTGGTTTTAAAAGATCTAATTTTTCTTCACTCACATTGTTAGGCTACAGTTATCTAGAACACAGATATTAAGTTAATGGGCACTGTATAAAATATAGAAATTGAGAATGCACAACTTTTGTCCTTTGGCTGTCACATTTCCCAGGAAAGGTGACTGCATTTCTATGGTGCTGCATGGATATATATTTTCTGAAGAACCCCAAAATCTTCTTAAATGAAAAAAAGATAAAAATATGTAAAATCTGAATATTAGTAAACTAAATTAAGTCTGGTAGCATGCATTTACTATTATCCATAATAAAATTATAGACTTGTTTAAATTAACTGTTGATGGATCAAAGCCAACAGAAAGATAAAATACTGTCATTCCAGATGGTAGAGAAAAAGTAGTAAAATCAGTCAGCTTGCTATCTCGCCCTGCATCGTACCACATAGATGTGTATTCCGTGATATTTACATTTTTTAAATTACCATTAATAATTATTATTTATAATACACACTGTGGCACTAATGTGCTGCCACTTTATAGACAAATTCAAAATGACAACTCCTAGCCCAAGGACTCTAGAATCTAAATTACAATAGCACTGCAAGGGATTGCAATAAACCAAGGATGAGAAAAAAGATGAGGAATAGTGAAAGACCATGAAAGATGGTTCTTGCCTGTCTATCTTGTGAGTTGATTTAAAGAAAGAAATTAATATGTTGTAGTGTTTTGTGCATGATGTTAGGAAAAAGAGCAAGGGCAGAGCCCAGCAATGTAAGGCTGACAGAAAGAAGCACGGTTAAAAGAGGGATATGAAGGTGAATGAGTTTTACTGGCCCACCAACTCATAGAAAATCTTCCAGGAATAATGCCCTGAGAAAAGAAGCAGAATTACTTAGCATAAGAGACATGTGAAGCAGCTCAACAACACACTGAATTGCCATTGTGAACAATCTATGTAGAATAAGAGTAGCAACAGAAATCTTGATGAAGGCAATTGAAAAATGAGCATAAATCTAAAATTAAACATTTGCTTTTTGACCCCAATATTTTTGACCCCTTCCTTGTGAAAGGTTCTCTCATTCACCTGGAAAGAAACCCAGACAATTATATAAAAAAGGATAAAGCACTGCCAGCCTTTCTTATGTTGAGAAGTATTTTGTTCCACAAGTATTTCCACTGATTTCAGTAGAAATATTTACAAAATAGCTGAAATTACTATTCTGCATGAGTAATGGAAGCAAAATTAAGCTCCTGAGGTACAAACTGGCAGGGAAGTTGCACAAGGACAATTGTCTTAGTCATTTTTCTTCTAGCTCTCTGCTCCATCTGGAAGATAGCTATTATTAAAATATGAATAGTGAAGGTTGCTACCTGGCATTTTGTTGTCCTCTGATTCATTTCAGCTTTGGATATAATCCCATGCACCTTTATTCATGTGAGTAATCCCAGTGACAAACTGAAAGTTTTCACTTGAATAAGGGCCACAGATAGGAGTCAGTCTTTGAAGGAGAAGGCCTGTTTGTTTTCTTACTTGAGTAAGAATTCATAACATGTTTTTCATTATGCCAGGCACACTGGAAATTAATATAATTTGGAGAAACATGAATTTCCAGGATAACAACTTGTAAAACTGGATAATTATGTTCTGCTGCACATTGCTCAAGGAGCAGAATATTACTAATGGTCTAATAAAAATCTGAAAACTAGATTTACTTTAGTAGCTTTTACTGCATGAAACCAACTGAGTAGATAATTAGAGCAATAATTCTGAATTTGGTTATAATTATTGTTTTTGTAGTAGTAAAATGGACACAAGACTGTTAACAAAGAGCTAAACAATAAAACTAATATTTACAGCCAACCTTTCAAAAATGCTCATTAATTTTGGGGGCCTTCATTTTTGGATGAATAACTGAAGATATTTTACATCTAATTTTCTGACATGCAGCCCACTTGTTTTTCCCACTGGCTTATGTTGGAGTTGTACTTGCAGTTGTGAAAATCAGGCCTCAAGATATCTCAATAAATGAGGCACCCATAATTACTGACCAGATTTGAAAAAATCTCAAACATCTCATTCTTACTCTTCTAAAGACAAAGAAAATATACAAAACCCCACATTGCATTTTAACATTTAGAGTTCAGATAAGCAATCAACCCATTAGTACATGTCTTTTTTGAAGCATAAGTGATACTACTAAGGCTGCCATTTTTCCATAGAGTACACAATGTTAACAAAATGGCTAGCAGTCATAAAGAACTGATATATCTTCAGAAAGTATCTTATTTATTCACTGGTTGTCCTTAACCTTGCAATATCACTTCCTTTTCAAAGCTACAGCAAAAGTGTTTGTGTACTAATAGTCTGTAAAATCATTTCTCCTCCAGCACCACAAAGAGATGGGATTATATGACAAGTACAGGCAAAGCTGTCCCCAGGGCAAATAGCTGATCCAGCTTTTGACTCAGCAGACTTTCATTTTCCCTTACAAGTGGTTATAAAAATACAGATCTAGCCAAGTCACTGTATAACTATTAAGCATAGAGCCAACAAATGTTATATTTTTCTGGGGAGGAAATTATGACACACATGTAGTAGGAAGTACATTTTTTCTGAGCTGGAAGGTGGTAATTGAAAAAGGAGCCTAAATATTCTAATCCTTATTTGTCTTTGTAATTCACATAGATGCATGGAATATGTTGTCCCGTTTTTTCCCCAGTTTTTTAGTGATCCTCCTTTTAAATGACTTTGTGGGAATCATGACAAAAAACCTGCAAGTTAGGGCAAAAAAAAAGAGCTCACATCAAAGAATCACATCAAACATGATATAATGGCTTTATTCTTTTTTAACTTTGTAAAAGGGGCATTTATGGACATTTTAGGAAAATGTTTTGATTTTCATTACATTTTGTTCAGCATTTTATCTGCAGTAGATAAAGGGAAAACAATTTTTCCTTCGATATGCACAACATGAATGACTGAGCATCATTATCCCCTAACCATCTTGCTATAAAAATGCCATTCACAAATATACCAGGTGGAAAATACATATTCTTGAACAGGTCTTAGTTGAAAAACAGATGGTTCAATCTCCTTCCCTAGATACAATTTGGAAACTAACACAGATCAATACCTACTAAATGTTTCTCATGTAAGTGTTAAAATATCAATTGTAACAGCCTGGTAGAAATAAAAGAAATGTAACTTTGCTCTACAAAGTCATTTTATTGGAGGTCATGGCACTTGAAAACTCACTTGAATTTAATGACAGCATAAAATGGTTCATAGGCAAAATATAGTCAAACCTAGATAATGTGGTATGGAATAGGTCTCAAGAATGGACCAAATCCTGGCCCTTTCTTATATGAAGGTTTCTTTAGATCCTCAGGTCCTGCTAATGAAGGTCTGCATTGGCCCATATAACTAAGTTAAACCCTGGTGTTAAAAAGAGTGGAAGGACTGCAGTCAAGACCCATAAAAATATTCAAGGACAAGAAGAGGTTCATGATATTGATTCAGTTACAGATTCAGACCCTAGGCAAGGGATGATATTTGATGGACACCTCTGAGTTATGTACCTGCCAATGAAAGAGATAAAGATTGTGATTATTTCTGACATACTAGGACTCGCCTGTGGGAGTAGTAATGGAGCTTTTATGGCTGAGACTAATTTCCTACCAATGCTGCTCTCAATGTACTTTCAAGTAGTCTCAGGGCTGCTTTACACAATGCTAACCACATTCCCTTTCACACAAGCATACCCATACCTACGCCAATCAAAGATTCTTCTACACTTGGTCAATATTTAACTACTCACCTAGGACAATTTTCTAGCCTCTTTGCGCAACTGAAGCATTGCAGAGGTAAGCACTGAGACTAGTATCAGCACCCAAGAGTGTTTAAACTACAATAGATAAGCAAGCTATCAAAAATAAGCCATAAAAAGGAGATAATGTTATAATCCATGACAAAATAAAACAGAGCATGTGAGATCATGTATTTATTAACCTAGCCGTCACACTGATTCCGTAACACCAATAAAAAAAAATGAGCTGCAGTACAGTTTTCAATAAAGAAAATTTTAAAAAAACCACTTCAACAAACAAGCAAATCAACTGAAACGTAAGGCTTAAACAAAAATTTGCATCTACCTAAAATAAATCAAGAAACAAGGCCCATCCATAATTACAAATTTGCTACAGCACTTTAAAACTTCCATTATAATCATTCACAAGATTAACATCCTAGATTGCAACAGACGCGTGTGAGAATAAAAAAATTTACGTAACCCAACACCACTGCTGTGAAGCTAATATCACTACATATGTTTTATCAATGAAGCTACTGAAAGACAAACAAACCAACAGACCACTTCAAAGCTACAGAGCAAGTCTATTTCACAGCAGGAAAGTCTCGAATTCTAGATCCCAGGCCTGTGCTCAGTTCATGTAGCCGACAACATACACATATGATCTGATTTCTGTATAAACACACATGCATTAGATAGTCAAACTACCATACCAAGAACCTTGAGGTTTTGGTTCAGGCACTTGCAATATTAATGGCTAAGCTTATATACATAAACAGATAGTAATGAAATAACTGTATAGCAATTCATGTCTTTACTGTCTATTGCTGGGTTGAGGAACCTTTTTTGAGTCAGGGGTCACTGCCCACAGAAAACAACAAAAATCAGTAAAAAACCTCACTCACATGCCCCTGACTGAGAAGGAAAAAGATACTCCCCACATCCCCCTTGCACAACAGAGTGTAGGAGAGCCCAGGCTAGTAGATTTTGTGTGCTCCAACCTGATGGTGGAGTAGCAGGGGGCTTCAGCACCACCGGGGGCTCTCCAGTACTGTGAGTGTCCCTGAGCCTCGGGGGCCAGATTCAGGCAAGCTGGGGGTGAGGTTTCCAACCCCTGGCCTATTGGAATCATAAGATGAGGGGATTACTCTTATCTGTAGCAAAGAATGAAATATGCATAACTGGCAAATAGCAATCAAAGTACAGTTATGGCCCTTCTTAGTTAGGGATGGAGAATTTCATTATTTTCCTAGTCAAGAATTATGAGTTGTTCCCTGCTCCTGCCAATTTTTATTCTTTCCATTGGAACTCTGGATATTCTTAGTTTTTGTATAAAAACTTTTCAGATTCCCACTAAGCTTTTGATCTCAGCAATGCTCAGCAGCGGTATGTGAGAAAAAGATCCACAGATGAAATATGCACTGGTAAAAATGCATCACTTTCCATCAGGTTGAAATGTGTCTTTCACTTTCATTGATAAGCTTTTGTACTTTGAAAGAAGAAACAGAAGCATTTCTTCTACCTTCTCTATACTAGTCATCATTTTGTGTCATTCCAAAAATCATTTTGCTCTCCTCTGAATTAAACACACCTCAATTCTTGCAAGCTCTCCTCACATGTAAGCCCCTTCATGCCTCTAAATCATGTCCATTTCCCATCTCCAAACCCCTTCATAGAGGCACAGAGAGACTTTGCCTTCTACTTCTTCAACTACGTAGCCCTGTTCTCCATTTACTGGGAATCCCAAATCTCTAAAGATACATCTAGACTACACCTCTCTGTCGACAGAGAGATGTAGATTAGGCACATCAAAATTGCTAAGGAAGCAGGGATTTAAATATCCTGTGCTTCATTAGCATGCACATGGCTGCCGCTTTTTTTCAAAATGGAGCTTTCTCGAAAAAACGGCAGTGTAGACGTTAAATAAAATAAACCCTTTTTTGAAAGATCCTGTAAACCTCATTTTTTGAGGAATACAGGATCTTTTGAAAAAGGGTTTATTTTTCAACAGATACCATCTAGACTGCCGTTTTTTCTGAAAAAGCACCATTTCAGAAAAAAGTGGCGTCCACGTGTACGCTAATGAAGCACAGGATATTTAAATCCCTGCTTCATTAGCAGTTTCGATGTGCCTAATCTACATCTCTCTGTCAACAGAGAGGTGTTGTCTAGACATACCCCTGGAATGGTAGAGAGAGACATGTGATTCTTCACCATTCTGTGCTTTTATTAGCAGGGAATTACACAGCACCTCTGAGCACTCAGGTGTAACATGCAAGTTTAGCTGTAATAAAGACATAAATAAAATCTTTTAAACACTGATTAAAAGAAACATATAAGATTGGCTAGATAGCTTGGGTAAAATATTTATTGGGGAGGAAGAAGAGAGAGTGTATTCATGGGTAAAATATAGTCAAATCTACATACTCCTGAGAAAGTAAGTGATAGATGAGTCAGCAATTTGAAAAAAAACGTGATTTTAATAATGACTTATCTATGATTTATTTTTCATGACAGACTCTCTGCTTTATAATGTAATCTGAACAGATGAATCTGGGTTCTATTTAAGTCAAACAGAGTATTTTATTGGCTCCAGTGTCTTTCAGGTAGTCACAGTGTGAGCTGCAACACTGCTTTATAAAAACATTCAAAATGTAAAATATTCATGCTTTGTTATTAATAGTTCCCCTAAAAGTTACAGTAGCTAAGAGACATTACATATGTAATAATCTAACTTTACCAGATACAAAAATATTGACGGCTGAGTAAAATAGCCATAGACTTCTTAATCAAAATGTGAAGCACAGAGTTACAGCTGTCAATGTTAATTTATCAATGAATTTGTGCTAGTTTTGTAAGTATAACAGAGAGAAGGAAACTGGCTATAGTTCTCTCCTCATGCCACTTGGGGACACATCTTTGGATGCTGAGCACAGAACTCTAGGTTTCCTTTTTTGCTGATATTCTTCATCACTTCTCATGAAAATTTCCTCCGTCTGTCTCACTACCATCCTTAGCATCAGCTACTTAGCAGTAAAGAAAGAAAAGCCTACACCTACCCTCCTGGGGAGGTCCCTAGGGGTTAGTATGGGAGATGGTACGGCAAAAGGTCAGTAGGCTAAAAAGAGCTAAGTGTCAGCAAATTGAATATTATGACACACATCGCAGGATATTAGGTAGCCTTCTGGTGACTCTCACTATTGTTTAAATTGAGATTTAAAAGGTGTGATAGGATTTACCTACTCAGTCTAATTAATGCCTTCTAAAATTCTAGTCAAGACAAAGCAATTGTACATGCCTATGATAAACAGATTCAGTTAACATTTATGTAAACAGTAGTCTAAGTGAGATTTTCATTCAAGTTATGCTCACTAACTCAAAAAACACTTCAACTCCTTAAAACACAGCAGAGGCACAGCTGCACTACTGTAGCAGATCAGTAAAGTCACTGCTTACATCATTGGAAGGGTTCTCCCATTGTGGAAGGTTCTCCCCATTCCCAACAAGCACTATTTATATTGATGGAAGAATTCTCCTGCTGACTAAGTGCTGTCTCCTTGGGGGAGGGGTTAGGTCAGTTTAACATCACTCAGGGCTGAGGGGTTTCATATTCCTTAATAACATGATTATATTGGCCTAATTCCCTACTGTATACCAGGCCCTAATCTACACAAGCCTTCAAGCAGAGTAACCAGTTGCAGGCAATGAGAGAATGCAGTCAGGCTGGAGAGAGACATGCTGGGTGAGGTAGTATCTTTTATTGGACCAACTTCCATTGGTGAGACAGACAAGGTTTCCAGCTTACACAGCCCTCTTCTTCAGCTACTATTAAAATAATACATTATACCAGGAGAAGGCAGGAGTTTTAG
Source organism: Apalone spinifera (assembly GCA_030068395.1). Lineage (NCBI taxonomy): Eukaryota > Metazoa > Chordata > Testudines > Trionychidae > Apalone > Apalone spinifera. The sequence goes on from CM057845.1 coordinate 65,557,794, forward strand.
CGATCACAGAAGAGAAATAACAATATAGCAATGCTTTTTGAAAAGTGCTGAAAACAAGGAGAAAAAGTTAAATGGAAAAGGTTGCTGTGAAGGCTATGTAACTGCAACTTATGTATATCTCCTGCCAGCTGTACAAAATTATGGAGAATGCAGAGGCACTTTGAAATAGTTTAAACAGCAATTTGAACTGTATGTGAAAACTGTGGGGGCTAATGGAATGAAAGGAGAGCCAAAAATTGCATTTCTTTTTAATGGTGGTTGGCTCAGACTCACTGGATATGTAGAATGTCCTTCATACGCTGGGAGAGGAGAAAGAAAGCTGTAAATGAATAAATGAAAAGGCTTGAGGACTAGCATCTTAGAAAAAATGTTAATTATGAAAAATATATTTGCCAAATAAAGATCTAGACAGAAAATGAAGCAACAAGAGTGTCAAATACTTACAATTAGATATGCTCTAGGAATTATTTTGAGGCAAGTTCTATGATTTAGGTCCTACGTTATACAAAAGGTCAGACAAAGTAAATTAAAAAACCTACAGAAATTACAAATGTAAAAGGAAAAAACGTACAACACACATAATAGTAGCTGGCAAGAACACAGAAAATGTCCAGCATTCAAGCAAATAGACACCAATAAAGCCAACAATTTTGCAACAATGTGTGGACAAAGCAGAAAAATCCATGAGTTATAATGGATAATGCAGAGATTCTTCAAATAAAGGGGAAGAGCAGTTCACAAATACCATACAGGTGTGTAAAAAGCCCGAATAATAAAAATACAAACAAATGACCTATATGAGACAGGACCAGAAGTGAATACATTAACAATAGTTACTGACATAGACTGGTTTATAGGAAATACAAAGCTCAAAGGTGAAATGGAAATCTTACAGTAAGTGTAAATTTTACTTTTGAAAGACTCAAATGCTCTCTGAGATACAAAGACAAAACAAGAAAAATTTCACTGAGGAATTATGCACTGGAGAAGTGTGTGGCCTAGCTATTTGGGAATTTAAAGTGTATATTCCATAAAGAATGACTAATAAAATCCCTGAACCAGATGTAAGCACACTAATTGCACCATATGAAAATGTGTTCACATGAAAGGGTTTGTTTGTGGTGACATACAGATACTGTTTGGGAACAATATAGCTGTTGTAAAATCCAGAGTGTTCTATAAAAGACTTAAGATGTTAGAGGAAGATCTATAAAACATGACAGTGGATAGTAGTATTTGAAGAGTAAAAAAAAAAATTGAGATAAGGAGGGAGGGAGGACATACGATAGACTCAAATTTTATTTTGAGCCCAGCAAGTTGAAAGACATTTGTACTTGGAATTAAATTCCATAAAGGAATTTTGCTTGACAGAAAAAGCTCCAAGGTTTCATGATTCAAAACACCGTTTGGCAGATACTTTTCAGAATGTGTTTGACATGAGAAATATTGCTCTACACAATGTCCTACATGATTCAATTTCTCCTAAAAGAGTGAAATTGTTGTCTGAGGGTCTAGAGCTGGCTGAAAGATTAGTTTATGGACTTCTATGGTTTCAGATATACCTTTGAACTTCTGGATACTTATCTGAAATCCAAGTCTCTGGGTATCTCCTATTAGGCCTGCTGAGAGTTTCCCCAGGGCCCAGTGATTCAAAGGGGCCTGGGCCTCTGGCAGTAGTGGCACCCAGAACCCTGAGACCTTTAAATCACCACTGGAGTGCTGCCACAGAGCTCCATTCAGCTTTTAGAGCTGCCTGAGGAAGCAGGGATGGCACGCTGCAAGCGCCAGGAAGTGCAGGGGTTGGAGGGCTGCAATCCGGGCAGATGAGGGCCAGCTTGCCCTCTGCCCCAACCCTTCTGCCCTTGGCCCCGCTCATCCCAAGAGCATGAAGCCACACCTCACACATCTTGTTCAAGAGCCCAGCATGCCTGTCGGCTCCCCTGTCTCTTATCAGTGATTTTATTTGTTTGTTTCTTAGATATGCTTAAGCTTTTGAAACATTCTATCATTCTGACAAGTCTGTCTTTTATAGATTAATCATCTGCATGTAGGTCTCAGAGGAAATCCCAACAAGTGATGAATAATATACGGAGAAAGCAATACAGGAATCACAGACTTCTTGGGGCCTTTGGAAAGATTGCCATTGACTTCAGGGAAACCTGGATTAGGTCCCTCCCTTGGTATGAGAGAACTTTAAGAGTAACTTGTAAATTGTATAAAAATGTTGAGGCCTTGATAATCAGCAGGTTGTTTTAATTTCCTAAAATTCATCAGAGTGAACAATTCTGGGTCATAGTTCCTCCTAGAGGCCACAGCTTGAATGTTGGCCATAGAAAATGTTTTAGATACTGTCAACATTTTTATATATAACATATAAATAGCTACATTAAAAAGGTAAGGGCAAAGTCAAGCACTCAAAAGTTAGGAAATAAAAGGTTTCCTGTATAATCTCCATTTGTCTTCTAAGGGCAAATGTATTATTATATAGTGCTTAATATCATGATTACATACCAATTTTTCAGAGAACCCCAGCCTCATTCAGTGCACGGGGTGGATGGTGCTCACTTAAAAAAAAATTGTTCAATGAAAATAATGGATAGTTTTTCAATGTGTGGCTCTCTGCCCTAAGTACTTCATTGATCAAAAACTACTCTGAAGACAGAATTAATAATTTCCAGAAGGCTATTCTACTGAAATCACTGACATATCTCAGTTCCACATAAATATGAATGAAATTATTTTCACAACACACATACAAAATAAGGGTAGGATATTCCTATTTTACAGATGGGAGCCAAGGCATCGACAAATTGAGGTCAAAAGTATTCACTGATTTTGGCTCAAACAACTGAGAATGAGTTTTTCAGAGCATGTAGCATTACATAGATCTGTGTGTGTTCAAAATCACACTGAGTAACAGTGCTATATATTGTCCCACCACAGTTTGGGAACTTCACTGAGGCAAAACTACCCAGTATGTCCTACACAGTACCAAGCATCACATTCCTGTGCAGCAGGAGGCAATAAATGGCTCTAAACATTTGCATGAAAATAGCCCTTGCAGTGGATTTCCTGACTCAAATGATTCCTGCCTGTGCATTAACAATCTGGCACTGCAAAATTTGCACAGTGCAATTATCATTCACTTCTCAATTATCAGGGCTGCTCTCATTTTGGTGACCCTGCACTAGAAGGCATGGGCAAGACTCTGAAGGCACTTTTTGTCATCCCATGCCTGCATTACAATATGATCCCACCAGTCTTGTTTGTTTCTCCAGTACAGAAACTGTGTCCCACCATCTCCAGCAACTCTGTGACATCAACAATTTTGAATTGTTTCTTTCTATGTTCCACAGCAATCTAGCCTCCAAGGAATTGTCATGTTTCTCCACATCTCCTCTTGTGGCTCTGCAAATACCACAGGACCAGGTTCCTATGCTTGCAATGCTGACAGTAATAGTATAGAGCTGCATAGCCTCCATGCTCCTATCAGAGATAGTGAAGAGCCAGGAGCGACAAGTGGGTTTGTGAGACTTTGACAGGAAGGTGCAAAGTATTATGGACTGCAGATCAAAGTATGGCATGGAGAACACTAATTAAGGATGTTGATTCCATGCTTCCAGTCACTTCTGCACAACGCATTTCAGTCCCATCAGGCATTGCAAGTGTAAAACCAACAGAACACAGTCTTTGGCGGATGGGATCGGGCATGGGACCTCTGAAGCTTTGTGTATAAAATGCATGAACTAAACGCTACTTGGCTCTTAGCGAAGGCTATCGCAGACTCATTAATCTCTAAATGGTGACAGTGATATGAGGGAAGGACAAAGCATCACAACCAGGAGGTGTTTGGGTTACATAAGAACTTACCAAAAGACCCCGTGCCTGGTGAGGATGTGCACTCCCAACAAAAGGAGCCAAGTGCGCATACACACATGATTAATAACAGTGGTGACATCTAAACAACTACATACGTCAACATAATTCTGTAGCACAGACGTGGCCTAGAAGTGTCAGTCTTATCTTTGTTTTGTATTGCTGGTATAATTGTGTGTCAAAAATAATCTAAAAATTACTTACAATATACTGTGTATATTGCATATTCTTTATTTAAGTTGCTATCACCTCAAGCATTTTTAAACCTCTCCTGACACTGATGAAAATGTAAGGCAAAAGAGGCTTTCAAGACTCTCTACTGAACAAAAAAAGGCAAAATTTTGAAAGGAATACACTATGTGAATTATTCAGAGATACAGCCTGACCACTCCATTATGGATCTTACTTAAACAACATTAATTATCCCCCACTGGATTTACAATTGCAAGTACAAAGGGGGAAAAAAATCTGGTTATCCTATGATTCTTGCAAAAATCATCTCTAAACCATCCTAATAGAAGGCCAATTAATAGTGTATATCATGGATTTAAAAATAAAATTTTAAACATACTTGAACACAACCATTAAGTTTCAACTGCTAATTTTAAAATATTTATCACTGTCTAAGCAATTTATTGTTGAAAGTTGGATTTAAGGCCTGATTATTCTCTCATCAATATCACACTTTCCCACATATAGTCAAGAGGCAGATTGCCATGTCACTGAGATTAGAAAATGGGTATAGTCATTAGGAAGGCTTTTCTTTAAGTATATGGATAGTCTATTTAAAATATAAGGCCCTTTTCTAATCTCAGACATGCAGCACACAGCTAATATGCATCTAAAATATGTATTAATGCAGTGTGTGTATATTACCAGATTTTTTGTGTGATTTAAATTTAGAGACTGGTACTAAATCTTTAGAAGTAAGAATAGAATAACTGCATTGGGATTGATGCTCTAGCAACCTATTTTCCTTTTAATGCCTGGGGGATGATGGATTTACATATATAAATTTTCTGAATCGTAACAGTAGTTACTCATTAAATGTCAAGAGGAAACTATTAATATCTGAATGTATGTGTATAATCTTAAATAGTACTTTGACATGAGTTGGACACCAATTTATTCTGCCAGGTATGGGTTTCCACTTAAAGGTGCCATATTGAGGTAGTAAAATGATTTTTTTCTTTCAAGTTAGTTTGAATTTCTGTAGCAAGTTTTTACAAATCTATATCTATTTTCATAGACAAAGTTTATCAACAGTGCAGCAATATTGTGCTACTGATTGTTATTCAGAATCACAGGTTGAACCTCTCTAGTCTGGCACTCTCTTTTCTGGAAATATTCATGGTCTGGCATGATTTTAGTTAGTTGGATGTCTACTTATTAGGGTTGCCAGATAGTTCAACCAAAAATACCAACCCCCACCCTTCTTCCTTCCCCCCCCCCAAAAAAAAATGGGGAAAAAATTCTGTTGAGAAAAAAATGGGGGAAACCAAATAAAAAATCCCACCAGCATGGCCCCTTTAAGAAATGCTTTTGAGGCTTTTTTAGCCCTAACAGGCTGCCAGCGGCCGTCCGCCATCTTGTCTCCCCGCTCTGGGCCAGACAGCTCCCCAGCAGAACTAGGTAAGCACCTGCGATTTTCGCCTCCTGGCCAGGAAAAAAAAATCAGAAAATACTGGACTTTTTATGTGTCCGGTATTTTCTGAATTTTTTTTACTGGACAGAAGGCAAAAATACTGGACTGTCCGGGAAAATACTGGACACCTGGCAACCCTACTTATCATGGGTGTGACAAGTTTCCCGCAGTCCTGTAAAGTTTGTTTTCAGCCATCAGACCTGGCTCTCAGTGTTCTGTGCTGTTATTTATCTCTAATTTACCCCTAAATGTCTTCTCAGAGCAGTGGAAGTGTTAGTAATCCTGCTAGACAATACCGACCTCCCTCAGATTGGCAAATTCTCTGATTCGACACTGGTCAGCTTCTGAGGGGCCAGACTAGAGAGTTTCACCCTGTACTATCCACTGAAGTCAAAGGAGATACTGACTAATTAACAAAACCAACCTAAATAAATAAATGACTCCACAGTGACACAATACGGATCCTAACTCAAGACAGATGTAATTCACGGTGAGTTTGAGTCACAGAGCCTTATGGCAGATTGATTATAGCAATGAATAATTTACACACACCTGGAATCCATTCAAAAGGAGGAAAGAGGTTCCACACATGGAACAGTCTAGAGTTTGTTCTTACAAGCTGTGCATCATAAATGATAAAATCTTGATATAAGAAAATGTTCAGTTGAATTTCATGTATAACTATACTGCAGTGACTTCCATACATTACTGTACTCATGCAAAAAGTTCCATTGATTAAAACTTCCAGATTAACAATTTACATAATTAGCTCATTGGGCCAAGATTTTACAGCTCAACTTCCTGAAGTTAAACCTAGACATCTGCATCCAGATCAAAACCATTATTACAATTGAAAACAGTATGTTTTCCAAGAACAGATATCCCTTGGTACATTAATTTTTGGGGAATACCTAGCTTTCATTTCAATGGTTGCCCTAACAAAAATTAGATCGTAATTCCATTAACCTTGTGTGCATTACAATAATATATACATATACACAAAGGTCTTCCCTTTAATTTTACTCTACTTGTAATAACAAACACAAAAATGTATTGCAGGCATTGAAATAGCTCCTATGCCTTTGTGCTAATCTTTTTCAATGACTGACATCTAGTGGCAAAAATATGAAATTAGAACAGAAAAATAAAAACATGTAAGGGTTTTTTTGCTCTGTAAATGCATTCTAACATGCTGATACCGGTCTGTTTCAAATACAAATTCACCCTAATTACTTGGAATGTGTTTTTCCTGAAATACTCTTTGGTAAGAACTGAGCACTTCTTTGCTTGGAAAAGAAATCAAACAATTTTGTGGGCATTCACTGGCATCTGTAATAAAACTCTTAGCAGAAGGATTCAATCCATAATTGCAAGTGAAGGAAAAAAAACCCTGTAAATTTCTCTATGGTGTACACCAATAAGCACAGTTCACATTGTTTTTAAACCTCAATTTACACAAAGTTAATTATCCAGGAAGAGACCAACAAATAGTAGTAACTCTAGAAAACATAATATTTTAAAATAATAATTGAATAATTTTCTTACATAAACATGCTGGAAGAGAGACATTAATTTTGTAAAAAAAATTTAAAATCTTTTGCCTTTGTTGTAAAAAATAACAACATACTGAGTTATATACCCTTTATTCTTTTCTTTTCAAAGCCCTGCTTATGTTAATGATCCGTCTTACAATGCCTCCAGGGTGTCTATGTGGAGAAAATTTTGCTTCAAGTCAATTTAATTTGCCCACAAAAGGATTGACCCCTACAGCATTTTCTAAAATGAAATATAAAACTTGTATTCTGTGAGGTGTTTTTTAACAAAAGCATTTCTAATAGAAATTCAAGACAGTAGGAAAGGGAGTAAGAATCAGTAGTAGTCTGAGGTTAACAAAATAGCAATTACCAAAACTATATCTGTTCTATATTTTGTTCTAGGCATTACTTTGTAAAAGCAATCAAGTAAGGTGTAAGAACTTTAACACACATAAAAATGTTTGCTAACAAGTTCAGAGCAGGAAGCACATAGGAATTCGTTCTGATTATTCTTTTTTTTTTTCCAACCCTGGATAATCAAATATAGATTTGGAGAAAATGTCAGTTATTCAGTCATAAAGCTCTAGGCAATTAATCCTGCAAACACTTACCGCTTTAAGTAGCTTAGTCATATGAGCAGTTGATGTTAAAATTAGTAACTTATAGTTTTAATATGCTAATTCAAAATCACATTTTATACACACACACACACACACACACACACACACACACACACACACGATCCAGTGGATAATACGAAATACTCTTGTAGAAGTTCTAAGTTTGTTGTTTTATTCTGTATCCTTTTAGATACAAGAAGTGAAATCTTGATTAGTCATCGACTTCAATAGGACCTCATTTCTCCACATGTGATTAATATATATGGTTCTGCACAAATCAGAGTTATACAAGCAGCGTAATTTGTGTATTCTCTAGAGAAAACAATCAACTAGTTGTATTATTATACTCATAACCACGCTGCCACCAAAGAGAATGAGGCAGACATTTATCATAACCTACTTTTGCAATTGGTGTACATTTTGAAACCTTCTAGCTCTTAATTAAATTTAAGACACTTAAAGTATACATAGCAAATACCGTAAAGGTAAAGTTATAAAAGGCTGGGTAGGAACCTGTAACATCGAAGCACAGATTTCCCAATACGTTTGTGTGCAATTTTATAATTAGTCCTTTGTTACAGTGAAAACTTACTAGGGCTAGTGGGAATTTCGCATGAGAAAGTGGTATAGGATCGGGCTCTTGAAGTTAATTTGTATTTATATTAAAATAAATGAAAGTCATTAACTATTCTTGAAGCCACCATACATCCTGTTTCTTCTTGCAAGTTTGGCTTGCAAGGCTAGAACTATCCATGCAGAACCAGGACCACTGTGGGTAAAAATTGAATACATTAGGGTAACAGAAAAACTGTGTTTTTCTCATTCTAGCTCTAACAAGTTTGCACAGAATTCCCAATATCACAAAGAACATTCTGAATAAGTAAAAGAAAAATACAGAACATAACACAATCTGCCTTCAAACAATCATTTCTAACCTCAGAAACAAGACCTGAGGTTAGAAACCAACTCACATAAAATTAAAATAAAGTTAAACCACCTCCGTTCCACTTACAACATGAGTGTAACTGTTCCATTCCTAGTGGCATATTGATAGGATTTTTTAATAGAGAACCAAATGTCTCTATAAGGACAAAATAGGAAAGGGTGTTGCTAAATGCTGAGAAACTTTTCGCAACTCTTAGACATGACTAGGAGTGAGCTGACAAAATAATGAGAGCAAAGGTATCCAGCATCTAAATCACTTGTAGACACACTATACTTATCTACCACACTTTTATCTCCCCTAGTAACAAGTTGGAAAAATGTATTCATGAAACAAATTTAACTCAGCTACCTGATTTTGCAGTAACATCCAATATTTCATGAATGTGGATGGTAATTTTCAAAACCCAGAAGAAAAAAAGAGGCTCTCTTATACTTTGTCTGTTCTTTTGAATAGCTCTAATTCATCAGTTGGTAGCCAGTAACTCTCACATAATATTGACTCCTATATGTACACAAGAGCGAGCTGGAGTTTACACCAATGACTATCTAGGAAAGTTAAAGATGCTGCAGAGTCTCAGTTATATGCCAGCATAGGATGTGAATTTGAAAGGTAGCAAATTTCAAATTCATAAAAGAATATTTTTGTACATAATGCAAAATTAACCAATGGAACTCACTGTCAAAATATATTGATGATGCCAAGAATTAAATCTGTTGTTTCAAACTGGGACTGGACATTTGTATGCATAACAAGAATATCTAGTGTCAAAATAATAAAAATTAAAAACTCAAAACAAAATACTTTTGCTTCAGAGTGAAAACCAATTTCTAATTAGTGGGGGGAGGTGTAAAAATAATATAGCAGCTTCCACTGTGAACAGGTATTTCTCTACAGTTTCCACTTGAAACATCTCTTCTACATTTCCTTGGAAGCAGCTGGTTTTGATCACTCTTCAGCTATGGCTACACTATGGGAACTTTTTCCAGAAGAAGAAATGCAAATGGAGTGTTCATTTGCATATCTTGCACTCTCATTTGCATATTCTCTTCAGATCCTTTTTGCGGAAGAGATTTTTGCACAAAAAAAGCACTGGGTAGACAGCACCTTTTTGTGCAACCCCCCCTTTTGCGCAAAATCCCTTTTTCCTCATTTTTGAGAAATAAGAGTTCTTGCACAAAAGGGTTGTAGACAGCACCTTTTTGTGCAAAACAGTGCTTTTTTGCACAAAAACCTCTTCTGCAAAAAGGATCGGAAGAGAATATGAAAATGAGAGAGCAAGATATGCAAATGAGCTCTGCATTTGCATTTCCTCTTCCGGAAAATGTTCGTAGTGTAGCCCTAGCCTCAGAGTCAGAGTATTGGGCTAGATACACACTGGTCTGATCTAATACGGGAATTTCTGTTCTTACTTGATAATTAATAATAAGGTACAGAGAGCTCAGTGCTGCCATCTGTAAGTGAAATGTGAGAAGAGCAACTCAGCATTGTGTAGAAACTAGAGATGTAATAGTGTAGTCGATTAATTGATAAGCAAAAGCATATAGGTTAATGCTATAGACTACATGCATTCCCTCTTCCCCCCTCCTCCCCCACCAGTCAATTTTTTTGTAGGCTGGCCAGCAACCTGGCTCAGTTCTGGCTCGCACAGGGTCCAGGAACTACCCCCACTGTGGCTCTGCATTTAAAATGTATTAGGAACCAGGAGGGCAGGCAGCCTAGCTCAGTTCGGGCTTGCAACGGGTCCGGGAGCTGAGTCTCCACCTTGGACAGGTATTGCTGCCACCCTGTGCTGTTGCTTCTGTATTAGAGGCAGCAGCATGGGATGGCAGGCAGCTGGTCAGTGCAGAGAGCGATGTTTTAAGCTGGCTTCCCTTGAGTACCAGCTCCCGCATGGCACCCTGCGCTGTTGACTCTTATAATGGGGCTCTTTGGGAGTGGGGCTGGAGCATACTGGTGGCCAGCTCTGTCCCCAGGAACTACAGAATGGTCGAGTAACCGATAAGAATTCATGAGGTTAATCGACTATTCAATTAACCAATATCTAACATCCCTAGTAAGAACCACAAAAAGGGCAGCATTCCTCTGGGGAGGGACCTCTCTGACTTCATCCTTTAGAGAAAAAAAGGAGATGACAACGTACACATTTTCATTTACATTTCAGTTTTATGATGGCTTGGGAAATTTTGGTTACAATTCCTTTAACTGCTGTGAGTTTGGGGGCAATAATAGGCAATAAATCTTGTTGTGCAATGCAAGGATAAGACAGTGAATGTTCTGGAGCTGCCCTGACCAAAAGTCCTCTACAGATCTACAGGAGGATAAAAGGGGTTGGTGGGAATTCCTGACATCAGCTGCGAGTGCCTCTCTGGTGGGGAGAACCCTCCCATGGGTCCTATACACCACTGATCCCTTCCAAAGTGCTGAGCTGACAGCCCTGAACCATGGACAATGCAGATTGCAGGCAGCTCCAAGGCCTTTGCAATGGGTTGTTGTTGCACAGAACAAATCAGCAGGGGGTAGCAATGCCAAGACAGTGGATGGCTCAGAATGGCAGCAGCACGTTCCAGGGGCCAGGCGGCTCAAGGCAGTGGCAGAGCTAGCCAACAGCAAAACTGGCAGAAAACAGCTGCTTACTTAATGGTCTGTAGACCAGGCCTCCCTACCCAGTAATTAAAGCTGAAACTACTCCAGATGGGTTAGGCAGTAGAAGCTCCAGAACAGCCTAAGGAGACTGACTTGCTAGAATCTTAGGACTTCCTCAATCCAGGAGAGCTAAAAGGTGAGAGAGGAGAAGGAGGGGAATGAAGTGGTCAGAACACAAGGCCTAAGAAGGCCTGTGTGTGGTATTGTGAAAACACTCTGGGGAGGTGCAATGCTCACATCACAGAACTGGTTAATTGTTGTTTTTTTCCAAATTCATTCTTCTGTCTTGCCCCCAATTCCCCCAAATAAAGTTCTCTTTGTTTTAACTACTGGACTCAGTGCCCGCAAGTGGGGAAGATTTGCTCATTTGGGCACCCAAGATGGTACATGTAGTTTCCCAGATTTCTGGATACATGCTTCATCCAGTGTTAAGTCCTTAAGGGTACATCTACACTGCACTCTAAACTTGAAATAAGATACACAATTTGTGTAGTGCACTACGCAAATTGTGTATCTTCTATTCTATTTGAAATAACACACTATTTCGAGACATACCTTAACCCTCATGGAACAGGAGCTACAGGCAGCTTGTTAAGACAACAGGCAGCTTGTTAAGACATGGGGTAGCTATTTCGGGATACCAAATAGTCGCGCAGCGTAGACGTACCCTAAAGAAATTTCTAGAAAACAGAATGACCACACCTGCCAGAAAGATTACGTAATTAACAGATGTCAGCAGTGCAGAACATTGTCGCAGCCTCCTGCTGTTAGATAAATTCAGAAACAAGCCTACGTTTATTTTCAAAGCTGGAAACATTGCTCCTATGATAATGACATTACCAGAATGACTTATCTTGATGGAAGGAGACTGCCTGATGGATGCTACAGCCCTACTGTGAGAGTTGTTCACTGGTGAGTGAGACATACAGACAAGGTCTATTTTAAGTAACAGTTCTATTTGGCTCCACAATAAGGCCTATTACATATTCCATTAACCAGGTTTCAGTTTAGCCATAAAATCAGGGATTTAAATGGCATTTTGTTGTGATTTAAATGGCACTCTCATTCATAAATCATAAGAAATGTTCCTCATCTTCCTCTGAGTTTTCTTTCACTGACTCTGTTAGAACTATATTAGTACAGATGACTGGTCAGATTTTCAGAGTTGCTGCTACATACAGCTCATATTGACTTTAGAGTCAATCACTCTATATTGCCACAAGATGGTGCTCTTCCTTAAAAGTCCTATTTGAACTCCAAATGCAAGCAATTCTATCACTACAGGAGAGTAGTTCAAATCAAACAATTATGTGTGTAGTTTCACTGAAGTCTAAATAAAAGAGTTTGGCCTTTTGTAAAGGACAACATTACTATGTACATTCCTTAGCTAGTGCCACAGTAATTCATAGTTCATTAGTATTTCTCTGGTTATTTAAGAAAAGAAAATCCATAAGGCACATAAGACTTATTATAAAGGTAATTAAAAAGTATAGCTTTTTTATTTAGGTTTGGTAGAAAAAAATCTAACTCAGCAAATTCAAATACAATATTGGTGTTATTCATACTTTCTGTTGTCTAGCTTGTGTGTTTTGCTTAAATTTTGATATCTTTTTCTGTGGTATTTGTTTTTGTGAACCCATAGTTGATTTTTTGTTTGGAGCTTACTAATCAAACAAAAAGCATAAAATATTAATTCCAGAATGTGCAGTTTTTATTATAAAAAATAATTCTAGAACAATTCTGGATTAATTAACAATCTTGTTCTCTTGAAAAATCATTTTACCTGGTTCAATTTCCCTTATATTCAATAAAAGGTTTATATTTTTAAAAAAGACTTGTTAAAATTGCACTTTTTGTAGAACATGAAGCTCTCAAAATGTTTTTAAAAGTAACTGGACAGAGCTATTGGGCAAACTAAAGTATAGAGAGAATAAGTGACTTTTTCAAGAAAACACAATGAGATGAAATGGTTCTCAAACTATGGATTAGCCCCCCC
>CM057845.1:65571064-65587971 GCA_030068395.1 Apalone spinifera
AGTTGAAAACATTCATTTACCATGGAAACGTGTTTTCATTGCATGTTTATATAAAACAAACACAAGCCTCCCAAAACCCTAAAACAAGCACGTAGACCTGCACACGTACACAAACACACACGCACGTGTGTGAGCAAGAGGCCGAGCAAGCACAGTACAGCATAATTTCTGTGATATATCTTCTCTTTCTCTTTAGAATGGGTCTTCCCCCAACTAAAGCCCTAATGGGCTTTTCCTCTCGGTGCAGAGTTCTTCACTTTTTGAGAAGGAGCTAACTGAGCTGCTCTTAATAGAAGATTTCTCTCACCAAACACTCACAAAAAGGATAGTGCAGCACAAGAAAAATATAGCACACAACAAAACCCACCTCCAGATACTAACTTCTAACACTTGAAATGCCGTGATATACATATAGAGCCCATGTGAAATAAAAATAAAATATAGCTGGCTCTGGCACACCCACAGTATAAGAACTCGTTCCACTCTTACCCTCCACAGTTGCCATTTTCTTATAAAACAGACACACATGCTGTCAGAAAAGGGATGCTAATCAGTGCTTCATCTATTCCATCAGCAAAGGCAGTGGGAGGCAATATCCTTTCTGCTGTGCTGCTGATTTGATGGCTTTGAAATTTACATTCATTTTTAGACTTCCCTACCACATATGGCTTATGATGCATAATGGGATATTATCTAGTACATATTATCCTTGGGATAATAAAAGCCTTGTATAGGTGTCATTATTTCTTCACATTTTCTGATCACAAGATTCCCTTTTCCCTCATGTATGAGTTGCATATAACTGTTATCACTATTATGTTAAACTCTTTTATCTTAGTTGTCACACAGACCTTCCACCACACAGACAGGCTGAAATGCCATTGATGCAAGACCAATCTGATATGATTTCTTTGGATACAGAACTTCCTGCTGTCAAATGATATCTGTACAGATAAAACTATTCACCCATTCAATGACATTGCCATCTATATGCAGCATAGGCAGGTCATTCTTTCACATTTTCTAGAAGGCATTCATAGCTTTGGGTTTATCAACATTGAACTTAAGTCCCACAGATTCTGCATTTGTTGCTACTCTTAGAGCATTAGCTGTAAAGTCAATATAATCTACATACTCCATCTTCTAAAGATGAAATTTTAAATGTCACACCACCTACTTTGACCTCCATTGACTTTGTAATCATGTAGTTTATTGGAATATTAAATAATGTAGGTGAGAGAATATATCCCTGGTATACTGATTCTACTGAAAACCAGGCTGTAATACAATCATTGATCCTTACACTTCTAAATATACAGTTGTACGATTCCTCTCCTAGGTATGCTAAGTTCTCAGGCACTCCATACGGGCATAGCAGTATCCACAGTGCTGATGGATGCACTGAGTCAAAAGAAGCTGAAAAGTCTATCCTCAAGATGTATTGAACAAGCACTCAAGTGGGCCTGTTGGAATGATCTTAATCAATGACAGAATGGTACCGTGAAGTGTGCTGAAGGCATATCCAACAGAAATGATCTTTGAGACTTTGAAGGTCCTAATTGGGCATCCATTCCTTTGGCTTAAGAACAAAAATGGAGAATGTTGCCAGCATTCTGAGGATAGGACAAGAAGCAATGGGGTTTGAATTGTAGCAAGGAAGGTTTAGGTTGGATATTAGCAAAAACTGTCAGGGTGGTTAAACACTGGAATAAATACTCTCCCTCAGCTACAGCAGCAGCTCCTTGTGGAGGACAGAGCAGAGAGTCTCTCCCAACCAGTAGATAGGGGACATGTCTCTATCAGCTGGGAGAAACATGCGTTGCAAAGTAGAATTGAATGCATTTTTCAAAGCTGGAAGATTTTAAGAGAGCTGGTTTTCAACAAAATATCAAATATGGATGAAAATTAAGCACTAGATCAGATAATGCCAAAAAAGTACATCCCCCACAATCAGAAAAAGCTCTCAGAAGCGTGGCTTTTGAATTCCAACAATGTGACACTTAAAGCCTTCTCTGATCTCCGTCTTATCATAAACTCCCCACTTTCAAAGTGATTCATAGCTCTACCCTGCTTATTAGGTCCTTTCCTTTGCAAGCTTTTTTGAGTCATGACCTAAACTCTGCCAATACAGTACACCTTGTTTTCCGGGAAGCAATTCTGGATCATCTCCAATGACATCCACTAGCCTGGAACATCCTCACTGATCCTGTGCAGCATGCAATGCTTTCAAATTCTTCTCCAGACTTGCTGCTTTTGGTCACTCTTCCATTGCTGACGTATTCCCTCTGGACCTCAGTTTAAACTAATATTCCCAATTCATATAGATTAAAATGGAAAAAAAAAAGGACGTACATAATGTTAAGCACATCTCATGATCATTCACTTCCGCAGCAATTACAAATTCTGTATCTAGTCCCCTTCTCATTGTTTAATGACATTTGTTGTCATTTATTTCAACTGTAAGCCCACAGAGACAGAGTCCTGACATCTTATTTGTTTGCTAAGTGCTATTTCATCTGACAAATGAATAAATAGTAATCCTGTATTTTAGAAATGGGGTGGTGAAACTCATGGAGACAGCTGGAAATCCAAATCTGTCTATGCTTTCTAATGGCTCTTTCTAATGGTTCCCCCTCATCACTGGGGGAACTAAACCCAGTTTCTGTGCATCTATCAAGGTACATAAAAGAATTATACAAATTGTTATGGGCATGTTTATTTATATTTATACAAATATGAAAAGTGCACATGCAAAATAAACTGAAAAATACAGGAACTTTGCTAATAAGGCTCTTGGCACCCCAAGGCTTGAGTGCAACAGATTAGATACTAGAAATGTTGTGTCAGCATCTTGTCAAAATTTGGAAGCTATTTGAGGCGAGAAACAAGACTCCAATTTTTGAACAGCGATGAGAATTAACCTAAGGAATTTAGTAAACTGTATATTGCTTGAAGTCTTAACATCACGATTGGATGGTTTTGTATAGGATAGGCTGTAGCACAATGTGACGGGGATAAATATAAGGAATTTCTGGGTGAAATTTGATATCCTTTGTTACAGAGGTGGTCAGGCTCAGAGAATAGAGCAGTCCCATCTAGCCTTAATCTAAAAAACTAGATAGTTTACAAAATTAAGGAACACCTGAAATTACTTGATTTAACTGCTAAAATGCCCCTAGGAAAACAGTCAAAAGCACATACATACTCACACACTTTAACATGGTTTAGGAGAGAAGATCTGATAGATATAAACTGACCCATATCAGGACAGTGACTAGAACTGCTCCTTTATGGCCCTTCACCAGGGGCTAAAAAATTGCATAACATTTGACCTTTCAGGCAGGAGGATTATTGAACAGAATGCCAAATTCCAAGACAGTGCTCCAAATTGTGCAGCGACGTCAACTGGTTTGCAAATGGGTGTATGCAGTAAAGTGGTGTATTGTAAAATGCCAAAATAGAAATTCACCTTGCGTGCAAAACTGAAATAATAAACAAATCCAGGTTTTTTTCAGGAATGCCAAATAAGAGAAGCATTCAAGTTGGAGGACATATTAACTTACACCATCTCTCCCTTCTCTCTTTGCTCTTAGCTCCGATGGGAGCATAGGCCATCAACAATTTCTTTTCAAGGCTCTCGGTCTTGTGCCACCTTTTCTAATTCTCTCCAGCTTTTGTCCGTTTTTCCTCACATTAACATCCTGGTCTCTTCTCCAACTATTCTTTGGCCTTCTTCTTCCCCTTTTTCCCTGTGAGTTCCAAGATAGGGATTGTCCAGTAATGCTAATCAGCGGCTTCCTCAGTTTATGGCCAATCCATCGCCATCTTCTTCTCAAAATCTCTTGCTCTACTGGGCATTGCCCTGCTCTTTCCCATAAGCTAATGTTTATAACCTTGTCAGACCACTTCAGGGCAATAATCTTACACAAACATTTATTAATAAAAGTTTGTAATCTTTTTATGTTTGTCCTTGTTGTTCTCCATGATTCTGAGCCAAACAGAAGTACTGATTTTACATTTGAGATGAAGATCTTTATTTTGGTCTGTAACTTGATCTCTCTTGAATTCCATATGTTCCTCAAAATAATAAAAGAACTTACACCATGCTCTCAGATAATTTTCTTGGGGCTTTCCTTTGCTCCCTTAAAATGAAGGTTACTGATGTTATACCCCTGTTGAATACTGATGGTGCAAATTACTGCACTGCAAACAACAATTTTCTGACAAACTTGAATCTGACCTTTAACATATATCACTGATGAACTTAATGTGCTAGTCAAGGAAAACCGGACACCACATCTCATATCTTTGCATTTCCAGTGCCAATAACCTGACTTGCATGAGTTTCACGAGACTAGGTAACAACCTAACAGGTTGAGCAGCCCTACAATGAATTAATGGATGATTCATACTGACAGTGATAAAAATGTAAGGATAGGACCATCATTTTCCTCTGCAACAAAAGAACAATCATCCCTTTGTCAGTTATCTACAATAACCTGTATCATCATCAAATGACTCATTGGCAGATACTTTCAAGTTTCTTCAGTTGTTGTTTCAACTCAGAGTGAGCTATTTTCCACTAATAGTCACATTTCACTATTTCAGTATTAAATTCAACATCCTGTGAAAATAACCTAAGACCAAATAATTTACTGTTTGTTATTCAATTTAAATTTGATGCATTTAAAATAAAACTTGCTTTTCCTGAGCGTCACAGAATTGAATTACGTTAGTATAACCTTTGTCAATATTTAATTCAATAATGCCATAATAGTAAACCAATAATAGTTATTCCTCCCACCCCCCAAAGGGAAAAAAAGAAAAATCCAAACTCTTTTCTTGTTATAATTAGTATCTGAATGTAATTCCTGATTTTTGGCCCTGAATGGTTTGTACATAGTTGTAATTTATTGGATACTATTGCCTGACAGAACGAAATGAGCTATTGTTATGGAGACAATGCTTTTCTTGGCAATGCTCTACCAGAAGTACTTGAATGCCGCAGATGAAGTCTCAAACAGATTAAGTGTGGGTTTGTTTTTTTTAAAGTAGAGAGCCAAATCTTGCCAGCTTTATTGATGTTGAGGGAGATTTCCCAAGGAACAAAGGGACCGAGGCACCCCGCTCCTACTAACTCTAAATTGGATTTGGGTGCCTGTTGCATTCTGTGCCTTTGCAAATCTTAGAATTGAGTGGTGCCTGTGAAAGTAGTGGCATTGATTTCAGAGGGATTTCTGTTGGAGTAAGATACTATTCAGCATAAAGTGGCATAAATTAGGCTATAGGCTCTATGCATCCATTTTTCATGGAAAAGCCATGAAAGGGTGTAACAGGATCTGCTACTCACACTCACTGCTGCTTCCTCATGGCTCACCTGGGGATTCACCACCAAGGTCCATGCCTCCTCCTGTGGTTGCTCAGCCTGTTGCATCAGTCCCCCTCTCTGTGGCCTCTCTCTTGCTAGTCAGGAGCGGCAGTACCTTGCCTTCGTGGCGTAGCCACATCAGAGTAATTTACTCCTTCGAGGGTCTCAGTCTCCACACAAAGTCCCAGGCAGTCTCCAGATCTATTGTTCTGGATGCACCACACCTGAAGTGGCTGGTAGGGAAACCTGGGCCTGCCTCTATTCTAAGTTCTAGTCCAGGAACCCTCAAACCAGCAGTACAGGCCTATACTTTTCAGACTTTACTGTACCCTCCCTGCCCTTTTCAGGCTCTCCCCTTTGAATCAGGCAGTGTGACTGAAGGTTCACCTCAATGCAGCTCCCTCCATCCTCCACTCCTATGCTTGTTCCTTCTTAGGTGAGCTTTATCCTCAATTTCTGACATTGCCCCTTTAGCTCCCTAGCATGGGTATGATTAATTGGCCTCTGTTGCCAATTGTCTGCTATATATCTCACAATATCCCATGACATGTAATGCTGTGTTGTAGGCCAAATGCTTTTAAATTCAGTTGCTTTGGTACAAAAACATTACATCATATTTTCTATTAACCTAGTCTGTGAACCAGTCAACAATGGTTATAACCCTTTCTTTTCAAGCAGAAATAGGTGCTGTTAATCCTCTGTCACACAATGAAAGGTAACTTATGGCCCCTATAGTCAAGGGGTATTATTTGGGATTCTCTGTGGATAGCATCTGCTCATTTTTGTGGCTGTGGATGCAGATAGCAATTTTGTGTCTGTGCAGAGCTCTATCATAGTATAAGAGATGAAATGGTAGCAATTATTTTCAATTTCTGCTTCATACTTACTGTAAGAAGGTGTAAAATCTCTCTTCAAAATTCATAACTACAGGTTGGACCCTCCTGGTCTGGCACCCTTGGGACCTGAGCGGTCCCAAACTATGAAGTTTGCCAGACCAGGGAGGTTAAGGCTCCTCTCTGGGCAGTGGGTATCCCCGGAGCCTGGCTTCCCTCCCTGCTGCTGGCCCCATGCAGGGGCTCACATGATCAGCCTTCTTGGGCTGGAATTCCCCCCAGCCACCACCAGTCCCTTTCTGCCAGGGTTCCCGGCTGGCCCCGCTGCTGCTGGGGTTCCAGACCAGGGATTCCCTTTGGCCACCATGCTTCCCCCGGAGAGCCTGCCTCCCGCCGGTCACTGCCAGCCTTGCTTCCACCTGGTTCCCAGCTGGAGCTTCCCTGCACATGCCACCAGCTCAGCTGCCACCTGGGTTCCTCACCAACCAGCATCCACACAAGGTGCTCTCCGGCCTGGGACTCCTCACCCACCAGCTCCTCCCATCCCAACTGGGGCTCTCTAGCACCCGCAAGACTTCCAGCTGACTCATGCTCCTCACCTCCATGGCTCTCTTGTCCAGCAACTGCCATGGTCCTTCCTTCCGAACCATGGATGTTGCCGGACCACAGAATCCCAGATTTGGGAGGTTCAACATGCATCTTCTGTTTCAATAACACAGAAACCAGATGTAATACATATGTCACGGATTAAATTGTGAGTGTTTACAATTAAATAATAAACCATGATACTGCGCCAACATGCACACTATACCAATTATCTTCAATACCCTAAAATCTGCATGTTACTCTTTCTGAAACATGAATGGAGAAGAATGCTTCATACATTTTATACATGTTCAGGAAGAACAAAGGGTGGTCCTATGGCACATTAGAGACTAACTAAGATGACACAGGACTGATAATCTGTAACTTTAAAAAAAAAAGAACCCTCTGTGATGTTTAGGAAGAGGTAGTCCTAGGTTTTCTATGCTTTATTTTTGTTTATTTTGTGGAATAGTGTAGGGTACCTTATGAACAGTTTTCTCCAGTGTCTGAACTCTGGACACTATAGGTCTAGTCCTATTTGCTTGTGGTCAACTGAGTACAGTCATTTGAATATATTCTATGATCAAATTCACATAATAGGATTCCAATTTATAAAACTCTTCAATAGTTTAACTATAGAAAAAAAAATTCAGACCAAATCCTCTGCAGATGTAAAACTACAAAGCAATGTAGAAATCAGTGGACCCGTGTAGATGTACATCACCTGAAAATCTCACCTTCAGTTATCAGTACTTGTCTATTTATTATTGATAGGACATTTAAACTGGTTGAAATGACAGTAAAATGGTTGCATTTCAATTATTTTTATATTGATTCATTAAATACACTCAAGCAGAATACTAAGTTCAGCAAGTAAAACAGTCAAACCAAAGAATGCCCTGGTTGAGTAAAGGGAAAAAATAAACACAGCTGTATTAAGAAATAATACAGATATAATATTTCAAACATATTTTGCAAGTCACATTACGCAAACAGGAATGTCAGTACGCCTTTGAAGATCTATTGAATGTAAAAGGACACATACAAAAACATACACACTTCCCTTGCACATTAAGTATAAATTAGTTGGTGCCAGGGCTGGTTAACCAACTCTGTTAAAATAAGAATTTACAAAATTTTATTCATTCCTTAAATGAAAGTAAAGCATTTCCCTTACTATCAAAACCTCACTCGTAGTGAGTGGTCTTCTTGTGGTAACAGGTAGCTAAGCATTGCAATAGCCCAGTCCTTAACCCCTCCAACCTCAGCTATTTTTCTCTTGAGGCCTAGAAACATGTTTTTTCCACCTACTTTCACTCCAGTGCAACAAACTCTTCTGCATCCCTTCATGTGTTCCATAGAATTTCTCACTTTGTAGTGCTAAGAATTCTACACAACCAATCAGAGTACATGTGAGACAGTGAAAACATGAAAGTTCTCCCCCTCCCTGTCTGCTTTCCCATAACACTTGGCCACTTTGCCCTTTGTTCATATTGTTCAGGTACAATTTTGTGGTATCTGAAGATGTGTATTCAGATATGGGGAATCATGCTAGAGGAGGGACTTTCTGAAGAAGAAAAAGCAACTTTCAGGGTTACGCCGCCTTTTCATCTAGAACCATTGTTATCTGGCACACATACCCCATGGCAAGGTGCTGACCTATTTGTGATCAGGCACCATGCCATCCAAGCAGATGGGCAAAAATGTAGGCAGCCAAGAGACCATGTTTATACGTCAAGCATGGGTGCTGAGGGCATGATTCCCAGCTGAGAACACTGAAATAGTTATTTGGCACTCATCCTCCTGTCATTAAAGGGATTGTACCACCATTAACTCAATGTTGAGTTTAACTACCTTTAAAAATTACTTCCATTACATATCTGTGCATGGTTAAGATTATGGAAATCACCCATTTCACTGCGTTCTTGAAGGCTGAGTTGACTATTGATTAGAGAGACAGACAGAAGGGGCACCACATGGTTGTTTGACTTCTGAAATGCCTAAATTCTAATCCTGGCCCTGCCATTGGTTCCATAAATGGTTTTGGGAAACTCACATAATTATTATCTCAGGATGTGTCTACACTGCACCGTTATTTCAAGATAACTAGTGTTATTTTGAAATAATAATGGGAGTGTTTACACAGCCATTCCATTATTTTGAAATACTTTCAAAATAATGGACGGCTTATTCTGAAATCTGTAAACCTCATTCTGCGAGGAATAACGCCTATTTCGAAATAGCTCATGTAAATAGCTCCACTGCTACTATTTTAAAATATTCCCTCTCCAGGGCCATTCTACATTATTCCTTCCCAATGCCCTCTGGGGCTCTAAATTGAGATAGCTCGCCTACATTAGGGAAGCCTGCCTCGGACTAATTTTGAGGCTTCCCTGCAGTGTATCTATGCTATTTCGAAATAAGCTATTTTGGAATAACTATTCCAGAATACTTTATTTCGAAATAAGCGTGCACTGTAGATGTACCCTCAGTTTCTCCCTCTTAAAATAGGGATAGTTGCCAGTACTTACTTTCTTCCAAGGAATATGGTGAACCATTAGCTATGTGTTTGTAAAGCATGTGGAATATTAAGTGATCAAAATAACATTCTAACATATTAACTCTAACAATTTCATCTCCTTGGGGATGAGTCTGTATAATAAGTGAATACCACCTTTGTAATACTGAAGAATTTCACCTGAATAAATCAACATACTCTTGTGCTTAAAAATGAAGGACATTTCATCATTGTTTAGATTAAAACAAAGAAACTGCAAGCAGAAGTATACAGAATTGCTAAAGCTTCCACTTTGTCCATTACAATACTGTACACTTCATTGACTTTAAATATAATCAGCATGCAAAATATGGATGAGTGGGTTTAATGAATGATTTCAGGAAAATGCCAAGATTAATAATAATCACTCTTTCCATAGTACTCTCTGATAAAATTGTTTCAGAAAAAATGTAAATAGAAAAGACATATGCCATGTATACATTTTTGCAAACCAGAGGAACGTGTTAAGGAAGATAGAGAAAAAGTTTTAATAAATATTGTAATGTGACAGATATTAGGAATATTTAATATTTGTCCTAAATATTCATGTCAAATGTTGATTCATTTTTAAATTTCTTCACAACTTTATTCCATATGTAAAAGCATACATTTTATACCACAGAATTTAAAGCCAAAATTTCTAACTTGGAAGCATATTGTTAGGCAACTAAATCTAGATGTAGCCACCTAAGTATAAATGGCCTCAGCCTAAATTTTCAAAAGTGACAGATGATTTTGGATGCCCCAGTTGAGAATAGGTGCTCATCACTTTCTGAAAAATCAGACCCCTTTCAGGTAGTCTCAAATAGGGCAGTCAAAACATAAGGCATTCAAAAATCACTAGTTGCCAGATTAGTAGCATCTTATTCTTTATATAGTCATACTGTCTTGAATGGGACTACTCATGGAGTAAGATATTGTTCACAGTAAGAGTATCAGAATCTGGTGCATACCCCTTTTAGCATGTTAGTATGGTTTGGGAAGGTGGTGGAATCTCCATCCCTAGAGGTTTTGAAGACCTGACTTACAAAGCCCAGGCTGGGATGATTTAGTTGGGGTTGGACTCAATGACCTCCAGAGGTCTCTTCCAGCCCTAGGACTCTATGAACTAATCCTTAAAAGATTGTCACATCTAGCGCTAAACTAATTCTTTCTCAATCAGTAGTTTACACATAAGGATAGTATCTAAAACTTGTGCTGAGGTTGCTTTTAAAAGCTTTTAAACTGTATTAGACTCTATACCTGCACTTGCTCTTTCTCCATCTATGGCAAAAACCAGGGCTACACAACATTCAGACCATGGGCTGCATGCAGCCCGCGGCCTTTTTGTTTGCGGCCCATGGTGCAGTTTGGGTTTACGCAGAGCTCAACACACAGTCCGTGGGTGGGATCCTTTGAACATGGCCTCTAATGGGAACACACTCCATAATGGCTAGTCAATATAATGGTCTTCTGTTGATATGCATTTTAGTAGTTAAATTCCTGGACAGTGATTGCTCATTAAAAGTGCTGTCGTCTGAGTGAAAAATTGGGTAAATATTGCATGTTTATTAATATCAGCAGAACTGACTTAAATGGGGTCTGTGAGTTGTGTAGTCTTGCCTTAATCTTTGTATTCATTCCCATCAGTGTGAAACAAGCTATTTGCATATATATTTGCATGTACATGCAACCACACCTAAGTTTGGCCCTCGGCAGGTGCTGTGAGTATCATTGTGGCCCCTGGGGCTTCCAAAGTTGAGTAGCCCTGGCACAAACTATTCACATTCTAGATAAATATTTTGATAGTCAGCTATATGAAAGTCCCTTAAGAGTTAAATTTCAGTACATTTGTGTACTGAGACACAACCCTTATTTTTAAGTCATATTAAGCTCTCAAATGTCATAAAATCACTTGTGACCTAACCAGTAATGTTCTCTACATTTAGTAAAGCTTAACTAATTTAATTCACTCACTCTACATTGCACAATAGAAGCAGTGAGGAGAAAAAAATCTTACATCATTGTGCAACTTGGCTCCCATTTCAATTAAAGGAATGCAACTCTGATATAGCCAGGGGACAGCAGCGGGTGTAAATCCAGTACAGCAAACTGGATGAGATGTATTTATAATCCAGTCCACAGAAGTTACACGGCAGCAAAGCAGCAATGAGCCTTTATGCTTATTAAAAGGGCAAAAAAATCCAGCCAGTTATATTGACAATTCCTCAGCATCAGAAATAGACCCTGTTCCATTTGCACAACCCCCACACTGTCAATAATGAAAGTTCCACACACAGAGGGCTCTATAAAGCAATAAATAAATATTATTGGACTTCTTAGGAATTCATTAGAAGTAGCCTAGAGAAGGGCAAGTGTAGTGGTCAACTGCAGAAGAACTTTGTACATGCTAGTTTAGGGGTGGTAAGACCTGCATTCTTCCCCCCACCCCGTTTTCCCCTACTACTGATGAGTCAGAAGCAAGTCTTTGGGAACACATGCCACTTAAGATAAGCATTGTTGCCAGTATAGCAGGAACAAGTATGAGATAAGGATAAAGGGCAAGAACGCATAAACAATTCTGTTTACCCTATTGTACTGATCACGTAAACAGGGCCAAGGAACAAGTAGATCCAGATCAGAACCAGATCGATA
Source organism: Apalone spinifera (assembly GCA_030068395.1). Taxonomy (NCBI): domain Eukaryota; kingdom Metazoa; phylum Chordata; order Testudines; family Trionychidae; genus Apalone; species Apalone spinifera. Next base: position 65,583,042 of record CM057845.1, read on the forward strand.
ACTAACAGCTAAGCTCTACATCAGCATGTAATGAGTAATACCTGGAAATTTCCAAACTGCAAAACAAGGCAGGGAAAACTGTATTTAAGGCTGCCTCAGAGCCTAGCAAATTGGACTTCACCGATGGGCTTTGGGTACCGGTGCCTCAGAAGCTGAGACAACCTCCCACTTCGTCCGCAGCCTACCCGGGGTCCCAGGCTTACAGGAAGGGTCATAAGATATGCCGCTTCTTTGTTATATTGTTCTTTCATTTATGGGGCACAGCTGTTAGCTGTCAGGAAATAAACTAGTTGTGTTTGACAGATACCTGTGTGACGTATTTTGTACCTTGAGAGCCCAGTGTTGGACCTGAGATTTACTGGCCGGCTACTGCAAGCACATATGCAGTTCCTATACTTTCCTCATGAGAATGTTAGATTCCTTACAGCAAACCCCATTCTGGCTATTTTGAAGAGGATAAGCTGCAAAAGGCAGAACAGTTGTTCTCCCTCCCTCCCTCCCTGCAACAGATAGTGGCCTCCTCTTATAGCATAGTGCAACATATGCATTTCTATTCCTTGGTGAATAGCTCTCATTGTTCCTACAGCTGCAACAATCAGTCTAGAGAAGACCCACTAAATTGATCGCCACTTACTCTCATCAACTCCGGTACTCCATCAGAATGAGAAGTGCCAGGGAAGTCAACAGGGGGGTTTCTTCCTTTGTTCCTATACAGTGGAGACCCCATGACAGCTCTATGTAAGGTACATCAACTCCTGTTATGGTATTCACCTAGCTGGAGTTGCGTAAATTAGGTCAACATTGTCCCATAGTGTAGACTTGCCCTAAACCACAATAACTCCTGCTTCTCTCCTTGGAGAGAAGTAGCTGTGCACCTATAGGACCAATAATCCACAGTCTTATCTTCTATTTATACAATGTGCAATCAAACCTTAGGAATCAAACTGCTATTGAATTTTACTGTTTGTAATATCCTCACTCTCTTGGGAGAATTAGGGCTGTCAGCTGATTAAAAATGCTAATCTACATTTTCAAATATATTGATTTCAATTACAATATAAAGTATACACTGTTCACTTTGTTACAGTGCAAATATTGAAAGAATAAATATAAACAAAAAAGTATAACTCACCTAATACAAGTACTGTAGTGCAATGTGTATATCATGAAAGTTATATTTACAAATGTAGAATTATGTACAAAAAATAACTACATTCAAAAATAAAACAATGTAAAACTTTAGAACCTATAAGTCCACTCAGTCCTACTTCTTGTTCAGCCAATCACTCAGACCAAAATGTAAATGTTTGTTTATAATTGCAGTAGATAATGCTGCCTGCTTACAAGGTCACCTGAATGTGAGAACAAGCATTCACATGGTATTGTTGAAGTCAGTGTCACAAGAGATTTATATGTCAGGTGCACTAAAGGTTCATATGTCATTTCATACTTCAACTGCTATGCCAGAGGGCATGTCTACACTGATTATGGGTTCTGGTCAATAATGATCCAAAGCAATATGGAAATCACATTCATTTTTATCATCTGGCTTTCATGCCACCAGCAAAATGACACTTTTTATTTGGTGGTGGTTCAGGTTCTATAGTTTCTGCATTGAAGTTTTGCTCTTTTAAGATTTATAAAAGTATGTGCCACATCTCAACCCTCTCAGATTTTGGATAGCACTTCAGATTTGTCAACCTTGGATCAAGTGCTGTAGCTGTCTTTAGAAATCTTGCATTGGTTCCTTCTTTGTGTTTTGTCAAATCTGCAGTGAACATGTTCTTAAAACAAATAGGTGCTAGGTCATCATCTGAACTACAGGCAGACTATAAGCAAAACAGAGCAGGAAACATACAATTCTCCCCCAACAAGTTCAGTCACAAATCTAATAAACACATAATTGTTTTAATTAGCTTCATCAGCATTGAGGCATGTCCTCTGGAATGGTGGCTAAAGCATGAAGGGGCATATGAATGTATGGCATATCTGGCATGTAAGTACCATTCACTGATGGCTACCAAAGTGTTATGTGACTTCCTGTTCTCACTTTTTGGTGACATTGTAAAGAAGAAGTTGGTAGCATTATCTCCCATGAATGTAAACAAACTTATTTGTCTTAGCAACTGGCTGAACAAGGAAGAGGATTGAGTGGATCTGTATGCTCTAAAGCAGGGCTACTCAAGTTTGGAAGCCCCGCGGGCCACAGTGATACTCATGAGGGCCACAACTTAAGTATGGTTGCATGTACAGGCAAATATATATGCAAATAGCTTCTTTCACACTGGTGGGCATGAATACAAAGATTAAGGCAAGACTACACAACTCTCAGGCCCCATTTAAGTCAGTTCTGCTGATATTAATAACATGCAATATTTACCCAATTTTCACTCATACGACAGCACTTTTAATGAGCAATCACTGTCCAGGAATTTAACTACTAAAATGCATATCAACAGAAGACCATTATATTGACTAGCCATTATGGAGCATGTTCCCAATAGAGGCTATGTTCAAAGGATCCTACTCGTGGACTGTGTGTGTTGAGCCCTATGTAAACCGAAACTGCACTGCAGGCCGCAAACAAACTGTGAGTAGCCCTGCGCTAAAGTTTTACTTTTTTTAGTACACTTGTGTAAGAAAAAAGTCAGCATTTGTAAGTTGTACTTTCACAATAAAGAGGTTGCACTATTATACTTGTACAAGGTAAAATGAAAAATGCTATTTCTTTATCATGTGCAAATATTTGTTATAAAAATAAAGTGAGCACTGTACACTTTGCATTCTGTTCTAATTGAAATCAATATATTTGAAATTGTAGACCACCACCCAAATATTTAATAAATTGCAGCTGGTATTTTATTGTTTACCAGTGTAAAGTGTAATTAATCATGATTAATTTTAAATTAATCACATGAGTTAATTGTGATTAATTGACAGCATAATAATAGTTTTAAAGTAAATTTAAACGTCTGTATTTTTGTTTAAGAAGGAAAAACCAACCTATAGTGCAGAACATTCAAGAGTTCTTTACAAGTAAAAATAGAAATAAAAGCAAATAAACTAATCTAAACCATTTTTCTAGATAAGCACCTTATTTCATAGTTTGGAATTGATTTTTTAGTTACATTGACTTATCCTCGATTTACACTTACCAATGTAACTGGTAATTCAAGATATCAGCAGGCCTCAAGCCATTCTTAATTTATTTAGAATATAATTGTTTTTGTAAGAAAAAGGTAATTATAAACCTTTTCCAAATAGTTTCAAATTCTTCACATGAAATTATGTGCTATGCGGTTATAGTAGATATGCCTGAATAAATACATTTGTGTAGATCAAAATTCCATAAGGCTAGAAGAGATCAAGTGCCAGTAAAAGTGAATTTTCATTTATGTTCAGAAGAAAATATGTATCTAACTCCCACTGGGAAACTAGGGCTGTGTCTAGACTGGCCCCCTTTGCCGGAAAAGGCATGCAAAGGAGGCCAGTCGCAATTGCAAATGAAGCGGGGATTTACATTTTCCCCGCTCCATTTGCATGAACATGGCTGCCGCTTTTTTCCGTCTTAGAGTTTTGATGGAAAAAAGCGCCAGTCTAGACAGGGCTCTTGCGGAAAAGAAAGCCTTTTCCACAAGATCTCTTATTCTCTTATTTAAAAAAGGGAATAAGAGATCTTGCGGAAAAGGCTTTATTTTGGTTCATTAGATTTAATTGGATGTGGTTCATAGATTTAATTAATTAAACCATTTAAAAACTGATTAAAACCCATAATCCAAATCTTTGGGTTTGGCCGAGGAGGAGCACACAAAGGTCTACTAACATGTTTGCAGAACAACTCAAGATGGGGCTACAAAGGTGGGCTGTAGGCTGCATTAGAGTTCACACATCCTGGCACTGCTATGTGCCATATAGTCTTCCCGTTCTTGTAAAGACTGCTCTAACTTGAACCAGCTTCCAGTATCCCAAGGGGCATGATAGTAGTGAGGGATCACTACAAGGAGACATAGGAATCATTAAACAAATACTGTGGCCTACAAAATTCCTCCTATGCTGGATGATCTTCTAGTGGTCAGTTACCGCAGTGTTAGGACTGCTTCCCACCATTCCAGCAACACAAAGGGCAAAGAAGAGAGCCTGGCCAGTGAATCAGTCATCTAGACTTATATCAAGTCACCCTTTCCCCAATGTTGTGTATGTGTGGTCTACCTAACAAATGTGTCTGTGCATGTAGCTGACTTGGCATCACTACTGCAAATATATAAAAATACTCAGATAAGAGTCTAAATTTAGGGGGGCGTCTCCAAATCTCTAAGATTTACAGCCATTAGTGTTTCTTGTTTTAGTCAGTAAAAGTGGATATTAATTTATGTGCAGATGTGATTTTCATGCACAACTGCTCACACATTTAAACTGTGTCCAGATACTGCAGACTACGAAAGCTATAATTGTATTTTTTTTTACTAAGACATTTCTTATCCATCCCCAGAAGCTATAGTAGTTTATGTTTCAAAACCAGCATTCCTTATAACGTCAGGTATTATCAAACATGTTTTGGAATACAGAATTTATGTCTTTGCAGAAGTGTTACTTTTGAAGATTGAAAAAAAAAAAGACATCTGAACTGTGGATGTAATAAAATGTAGGAACCACGAGAAGTCCTGTGGCACCTTATAGACTAACAGATTTATTAGCACATAAGCAAAGACTCACTTCGTCAGATGCATGTAGTGGAAATTCCAGAGGCAGGTATAAATATACAGGCACATGAAAAAGAAAGGAATACCAATCAAGAGAAAGGTCATAGATAACGAGATCAATTCAGTCAGGAAAGATGCGGCCCACTTCTAGCAGCTGATGTGGAGGTGTGAACACTAAGGCTGTGTCTACATTGGCAAGATTTTGCGCAAAAGCAATTGCTTTTGCGCAA
>CM057845.1:65598799-65624853 GCA_030068395.1 Apalone spinifera
CTAGTAGTTCCAAGACTGCTTCAGCTAGTTACTCAAGTATCCTAGCATCAATTTCATCAGGGCCTGCTACCTTGAATACATCAGACTTACTTAGATATACTTTAACTTGTGCCCATTCACTCTTTTTTGTAATCCTTCATCTTTGTTGTTAATGTTACCTGTGTTGAGTATATAGCCAATATTAACCCTTAAACTGGGCATATAGTTAAGCTTGAGAAACAAAATCTTCAAATATGTTAAAATCTGTTCTTTAGAGGCTGTGATCAATTGTTCTCCATGTCTTCTGAAGGTAGGACAAGAAGAGGTGGGCTTAGCCTGCAACAAGGAAGCTTAGGTATTAAAAAAAAAACTTTCCAACAATAAAGATTGTTAAGAGGTGGAATAGGCTTCCAAGGGGAGATTAGTGAACCCCTCTTTCCTGACAAAAATAGAAAAAAGAGTAAGAAAAAAAGGGCAAGAAAAATAAGCAGATTCAAACCACATTTTTGTGCTTTATTACTCCCAACAAACCCATTCAGGAACAATTATCAGGTATGGATTGTTCCAAGGTTTTTATTATTGCTCAATATGCCAAAAGTAATAGTTCAATTGGTGTTTTATTTGGTCAGGCATTTCATATACCTATGCAAGTCAACTCACTTGTACCATGTGATGTGGAACAATTTAGTGATCTCTCACATAATGGGTCACCAATGTCCAACTGGTATAGAATTTCTCAGAATACTATAGAATATGCAATCAAATGAATTCCTGGTCATATTACCATCACCAAAAGCAGCAAGGAGTCCTGTGGCACCTTATAGACTAACCGAAGTGTTGGAACATAAGCTTTCATGGGCAAAGACCCACTTCATCAGATGCATGTCACCAAGTGTCTGAATGGTGTGCAGCTTTCCTTTTTTATTCTAATGTTGTACTCTTTTATTATACTTTGCCCATATCCTCGGACGTTGAAGTAGCAACCCAGATGAGATTAATCTAAGCACATCTCTATTTCAAGTTGAAATCTTAATGCTTTCTCTCACTTTAGCATAACAGATTATGTTGAAAGCCTTTACCAGTAACTGCCTTGTTTAATCTCGCTAAGAGCCTCTGAGTCTTGGCATATATAAATAGCATGGATTCAAAAGGCAACAACTCTGGTAATTATTTTCATTCTCAAATTTGTGTAAAAAATTTATACAGAGGAAAAGAAGGGAGCGAGGTTGTTTCCCGCTACTCCTTCCCTCTATTAGAAATATAAAGGTCTTTCCTTCAGAGACTTTGTAGTAACATCAGAGATCTGAGCTCCTTATGCTCCCCGTCTCCAAGACTTGAGAGCAAGTTGTAGCAAATGCACAGGTAACAGGTTTAAAGCCAACAAAAGGAAATATTTCTTCACACAACACACAACCTGTAGAACTCCATGACAGAGGATGTTGTGAAGACCAAGACTTTAAAAAAGAGTTCAAAAAAGAACTAGATAAATACATGGAGTTTAGGTCCATCAGTGAGTATTAGTCAGAGTGGGCAGGAATGGCTTCCCTAGCCTCTTTGTCAGAAGCTGGGAATGGGCAAAAGGGGATGGATCACTTGGTGATTCCCTTATCTGTTGGGGCTCCTCTCAGAAGACAGGATACCGGGCTAGATGAATCTTTGGTTTGACCCAGTATGGCTGTTCTTCTGTTTGCAACAAGAAATTTCATATTCCACATTTAAATTTTGTCCTTATCTTCTACCAGGTAGCTGCTGAAAGAGAGTTATAAATATGCGTGGGCGACTTTTAAACAACACACACAGCTTCCAAAATTCTAGTACTCTTGTGTTGCTACTTTTCCATGGCATTCAATGGCATTCCTGGCAGCCAGTTTCCCCATAAGGGGCCAGCTTTTAGCTGTGCTCTGTTTCATTCTCCTTTAATGTCTCAAAGGGTACATCTACACAGCAGTGTTATTTCGGAATAACGGATATTAGTCTAAAATAACACAGTCCACATCTATACTACAAGTAGTTATTTTGATATGTCAAAATAATGTCAAGTTGGAAGAGTTCTTATTCTGACTCCGGTTTTAGCCCATGCTGGGTAGACATGCCCAAAGGGGTAATCCTTCCTAAGCAATGGGCTTTGCAAAAGCTTTAGGTTCAGGCCAGCTTCCCTGCTAGCATTTAGTACAGAACTAGAGGTAAGCTAACCAGATGTTACTGATTGCAAGGAGGAATATCACAAACTTTTGTACAGCCTTTGTTTTTCTTTTCCATTCCAATTGTAAAAAAAAAAAAAAAGTCCTGTGTCTGCTTAAGTTTTCACAAGGACTGGGAATCCAAATGGAAAAAGGAGAACGAAACTAGGTAAATAAAATCAAAATAGATGGCTCCCATTATCTGATTCTCCTTAGTTACATGTGTAAATTAGGCACAATTCTATTGGAGTGCAAAACTAGAGTAAAGGTGAGGAGAATCAAGATTGTTTTTTCTGCTGGCCTTCTGCTGAGCAAAGAACAATGAGGAGCAATAGACTGATATTTTGAAATGGATATCCTATACAATTTTGAGTTTTATTTTACAGTCTATAATAGGCCCAAACCAAAAAATGTTTATGCCAGGAGAACACCAGGCATTAGAGTTGTTGCCAAGAAACCAGTTGGATTTTACAAATGTCTCAATTACTCATTGTAGAAGCCCTAGGTAAAACATGTCTTTTCTCAGTAATACATACAACTTGGTTGTAATTCTTTGATGGATGCAAATACTCTTTAAATAAAGTAGGAACATAAAAAGGAAATAGTACTATGAATAAAAGAATCAACCCTAAAGGAGAAAGCCCCCCCCCCTTTTTTTTTTTAGTTCAAGTGTCAAGTCCCAGACTAAAAATAAAGTCTTGGCAATGATTTTTTGTTTTTTGGGTACATGTTACTGCAAATGGTCAATTCATGTAAAACAGTGCTATACAAAAATACTGCTATTTATGTATTACATTCTTTGTGAATGTGCTTGCGTTTACTGTGTTGACTTAACTTGCTCTTCCCATGTATTTTTGGAATGACAACAACTTATACGTGCTTTAATAGATTTTCTTCTAGCTTAATTAAAGTAGTTCACCCAACCCGCTGTTGGGTTATATTTTCTGGTTTCAGGAATCAATTTAGTTGGTGAACCATTCTGTTAAATGCAGATTAATTAGTATTTTACCTACAATGTCAGTGAAGGCACACAATGGGGTCTCACTTAGCACCCTTTTTCCTCCTCCTCCTCTCCCTTTGATTATTTGCACAGTTACAAAATGGAAAATAACTGGCTAGCAGAAGTACTGCTGAAACTGGAGTTTTTAAGGCATAACAAATTGAACAAGAGTCAATAATCTGATCAGTTGCAAATAAATAATAAATAATAATAATATCATTGTGGGAGTGACACAGGAGTGCCATATGGAAGACAAGAGAGGTAATTGCTTGGATCACTGATGAGGCCTCACGTGGACTGTTGTGTCCTGATCTACATGCCTTTAGGAAAGATGGGAACAAACTGGAGAGAATGAGGAGGAGAACACCACAGAAATTCTAAAAGGTTTAGAAACCCTGACATTTGAGAAAGGTTAAAGAAACTGGGCCTATTTAGTCTTGAGAAAAAAAAGATGGGAGGGGGATCTGAAAACAGTCCTCAAAAATGTAAGGAGAACAAGAGATTATTCTTATTATTATACTCGTGTTTGACTTCCAGTGAACAAGTAGTAATCTGAGCAAGGGAGATGTACAAGAGCAAGGCAATGTCTTTACAGCTTCCTACTCAGGTTGGTCCAATAAAAGTTATTACTGCACCTACCTTGTCTTGATTAACTATGTTTGGGGGCAAATCATAAATGCTATTATAATGAACATTTGCATTTTAGATTAGCTACACCAGAAGTTTGTTTCTCACTCTCATGAAGGTGTTTAAGTATTGCTGTCTCCTATAGAGTTAAATATGTACCTGCCAGAGTATTGGCTTTGTACTTAACTCCTTCCAGAACACTTTCTGAATCAACAATTCATCCGACACATTAATCTTAGAAAACCAAAAGATACAGGGCATCCACAAATCCAGTAAGTATTCTAATAGCTTCCAATTGTTCCTTCTGATGTGTTCTGTAAAGCAAGTCTGACACTATCTTTATCCTTTAAAATGTGGAATCTCCATCTTTGGAGATATTTAAGAGCAGGTTAGAGAAACATCTATCAGGGATGATCTAAATGGTGGTAGGTCCTGCCATAAATACAGGAGACTGGACTTGATGACCTCTTGGTTCCTTCTAGTTCTAGAATCCTATGACTCCATATAAACCAGTTTAAGAGAGGATTTAAATCTTTAAAAAAAATGAAATTTACAGTTTGTTGTCTATTTCGCTAGCATGGAACAATAGAGTATTTCTAGTCTACTGCATACCAAAAAGCAAATATATTTTTCACATTTCAGAGGCTCAGTTCACAAGCAATAGGCTCCCTCTGAGTATTTATTTTGATGCACAGTTCACATAAGTCTCAGATGTGTAGCCATGTTAGTCTGTAATTTTAAAAACAATGAGCAGTCCTGTGGCACCTTAGAGACTAACAAATATATTATATCATGTGCCTTTGTGGGTAAAATCTAATTCACTATGGGATGAAGTGGGTTTTACCCACAAAAACTCATGTTATAATATTTGTTAGTCTCTAAGAACTGCTTGTTAATTAATTCTTTTAAAATACATAGTGCAGTAGCTGGTTCTTTTGGTGGTATGAGAGACTGATAAAAAAAGACTATTGAAACCAATGGGAATGTTTCTTTTGAAATAATTTTCTGTGTGGCAAAGCAGTCATATTAACATACTCCCTCCAGGGTGGCTGCAGCAACTGTTTGCCTCAGTTTCCCCCACTGTCAGCAGGTCTAAAGGCTGCCCCCGACTTGCGACGCAATCGGTTATTGGGGTAGCGTCGCAAGTCGGGGGTGTCGTAACTCAAGCCTGCATTTACGAGAGGTCTCATGCGCAGTCATAAATGCGGGGCTGAGGACTTAACTGAGGAGATTTTGGCCCTGTCTGTACTTACAGAAAAGATCGTAAGTGCGGGAGGTTGTAAATCGGGCTGTCGTAAAGCGTGGGGCCTCCTGTATCCCGACAATGAACATATCCTGTTTCCCAAGCCACAGAGTCATTTACTATACTTTAACAGAAAGAAACAAAACCTAAATCTTCCGCCTGGGTGGGCTTAGCTAGCTATGCTTTTCTCACATGCCTCATCCACTATAGTTTGCCCTGTACTTTTTCTCAGGCTCCTGTGTTTTTAGTAACTCTGCTATCCAGGGGCTAGCACATTCTTCCCCTCATTCACCAGTTCAGACAGGCTACAGGTCCTCAGGCCCCATCACAAACAGGCTCATCTCATAAGTAGCCTCTCTGCTCTCCTCTTCAGCCTCCTTCCAGGCGGCTTCCCAAAGAGCGGGAACTCTCTGCACCTCCTCTCTTTTACATCTCCTCCCCTGCCAAGTGCTCTTTAGCTGAACTAACCCTGCACTCCCATAGACGGGCTTTATTTCTAATTAGGTCTGCCCCATCCCTTTAGGTGTGAATAGGCAAGTTAACAGGCCTCTCAGACACATTAATCCTTTTATGGTGGGCCATAACGGATCAGACCAAAGGTCCATCTAGCCCAGTATCCTGTCTTCCAACTGTGGCCATTGCCAGATGCCCCAGAGGAAGTAAACAGAACAGGTAATCATCAAGTGATCCCTCTCCTGTTACCCATTCCCAGTCTCTGACAAACAGAGGCTAGGGACACCATTCCTAACTCTCCTGGCTAACAGCCATTGATGGACCTGTCCTCCATGAATTTATCTACTTCTTTTTTGAACCCTGTTAAAGTCTTGGCCATGACAACATCCTCCGGCAAGTAGTTCCACAGATTGATTGAGTGCTACGTGAAGAAAAACTTCCTTTTGTCTGTTTTAAACATGCTACCTATTAATTTCATTTGGTGGCCTCTAGTTCTTTTAATTAACATGTGGGGTACACAGCCCACCACACAGAGATACCAAATACCCTGAGCTTCCAGGAGCTGCAGGAACTCAATACCTCTAAAATTTTTGTCATTATATATATTTCTAAAATACATATATTTCACACTGAAAAATAATACCTACTTACCAGCAACTGCTTATAAAAGAACTATTTCCTATCTGGTCAACAAGCAACTATATTGATAATGGAAACAGAAATTTAGAGAAAATGGTCTTGAATATATTTCAGATAAGTTTTCCAGGGTAGTCACCTTATACATACAAAACAGACATATGAATTGCCATATTTCTAATCTTACACACCCCATATTTAAATGCTGAATATCTTATTAAGGTACCCATATCTGAAAACTAGGCTCTGAAAATTAACCCCATTATAATGCTTAATACACACTGTAAGAAAACATAGCTGTGAACAACTGACTCCAGCAATTTAAAAAAAAAAAAAAAAGCAGCAGCAAAAACTATTAATCAGGAAGGAATAAGGTTTTACGAACAAAATAAAGAATCTTATCCTGACAGTGAAATACCTGAATCTAATGTAAGCAGGTTTACACAAGTACATGACAAGATAGCAAAAGAACTATTACTAGACAAATACACAAGAAAAGTACATTCATAGAAACAAGTACACAGAATAACATTTATGTAAAACTCATTAAATTCAGAAAAGAAAACTAAACTACTCGTTCAAGTTATTATAATACTTATTGGATGTGATGTAGAGATTACATTGTTCCACTCAAAATTAAAGTAACAAGCACAATGTGTGTTACGTGTTCCCCTGAGCAGGGTGTGGATTTAGACCCCGAACCACCCTTGCCCAGGTTCCAGGTCCGTACCCCGGTTCATTTAGTCATGCAGTTCTATGCCACAGGGAGGCCCTACTCATTCCCCAGACCCTTTCACAGATCTCAGGGGACCGGGGAAGGGGGTTCGGGCCCGCCCTCACTCTGAACCCCGACCCAGGGCCCTAAGGCAAGGATTCAGGTCCTCGCCTGGCGGAGGGGGTTGAAGCCCCTAAACTCCCCCGCTCACAGGGTCCATGACCCTGCCCTAGGTCACTTCTTCCCCGCATATCACATAATACTCCGGAAGGCCCAGGTTGTCTCTCACCCCAGGACCCTCCGAGGGCTCCTCCAGTTCTCCCCCCCTTTCAGCTGCTCTCCTTCTCCTTCGTTCCTCCTCCTCTCCCCTCGCTGCCTTCTAACGTCCCTTTTAAACTTCCCTCCTCCTCCCCCTGCTGCTGGAGCCCCTTGACGTCATCCCGGGGTGTCCCCCGTCTCCCCTCCAGCACCAGCTCCTCCTGCCCCCTCTGCTTCTGTAGGAGGCCGCAAATGGGTGGGGGTCAGGCAGGTCTGCAGAGTTGGATTCTCGCACATATCAGCTCCCACCTGCCCCCCCTCACCCTCTATGCTGTTGCCACTATCAGAGGCCGCAAGGGGGAAGAGGAGAATATATGTAGTTGTCTACACATTGACATTCCTAATTCAAACATTTTATTTCCAAGGTGTGTGTGTGAGAGAGACTGGACATAAATAAAAGTGTCACATACTGCTTTAGGCATACATTCTGAAACTCTAGAAGCAAAATCAGAATTTTCAATAGATAGACATGTGCAATATTTTATTAACTGTACCTGCTTGGCAGAGTATGAAAAGATTTAGGGAATTTTCTACTCCTTATGTGAAAGAATGTAGGGAAGACTGAAGTGTTTATTCTCAAGACTCAGATTTCTGGAATTAAGTTAGTTGATTGATACATTCATCTTAACTTCCTACTGTACCTAATTTTGAGTTGAATTGTATTTAACAAGGCTATCAGCATTAGTCCATATTGTGTTTATTAAAACACAGTACAGTGCTTCAGCATGTTAAATCTTGTGTATGTAGTACAATCAAGTAGAGTGATTTGTAGGTTAAATGATATTTTCAAGACAAGCGCACTTCTTACAGGCTTGAAAATTGCATTTGAAGGACTCAGTGTATGCATCACAATGTAATTGCAACATAGGAAATAAGCAGTTGACACAGACACAATGAAGATAACCTTATTATAAAAAGGTACCATGATGCCATTTTCGCAGTTATTAAAAAAAAGACATAATTGCAGGTACATTTCCCTGATCTCAAATATCATAAATACATACCAGAATATGCATCTTAGAGTTGTGCTAGCATTCATGAAGCACCAATTTGTAAAACAATTAAAGTGCTATAAAATCCCTAACCACATAAAAATTTAGAGAATGCAAATATGAGAAATGCTTGTTAATAAGTTAGTCGTTTTAACTGTACCAACTTATAGGAATTTAAACTTGGTGAGTGCCATTCTCTATTGTGCCACCCCATTGCCAAAACAAAACAGAAAACTTTCATTTAAAAAAATAAGAACCTGCAAACATAAAAATGGAAGGTAAACCACATACTGAGAAATCAAGTGTTAATCTTGGTACATCTGTACTCCTAGACAAGAAGAAAACACAATGTGTTTTCACCAAACCACCCTGGACTCTAAACCTTGCCAGTATTTGGACCAAGTCTTGGAAAGGGGGTCCTCCCTTTATTGTGCAGGTAAACTGGGCTCGCCTTGCTACCTAAGAAGGGGGACTTCCGCAATCTGAGGAATTTACATTCTGTCTCACTCCTCAGCATGGACTATAAAATCTTTGTCAAGGCCATCTCATTGAGGCTGTGGTCCATGCTGGTGGATGTGGTCCATCCAGACCACACCTACACCATCCTGGGCTGTACCATCTTTGATCATCTTTATTTGGTCCAGTATCAGAGGGGTAGCCGTGTTAGTCTGAACCTGACAAAGTGGGTCTTTGCCCACGAAAGCTTATGCTCCAACACTTCGGTTAGTCTATAAAGTGCCGCAGGACTCCTCGCTGCTTTATTTGGTCCAGGATCTCATAGAGCTCAGGTGTAGGGATGGTCTGTCATTTGCCCTCTTGTCCATGGATCAGGTATCTCCTGGGCACTTTGCAGGCCTTTGACTTCGGACCCCACTTTGTGGGATTTCTCCAGGTGCTGTATGCTACTACAGAGTGCTTGGTAAAGCTCCAGTCAGCTTCGGACAGGGAGTGCGCCAAAGCTGTCTGCAGTGAGGTCAACTGAATACTCTGGCCATCAAGACAAGCCCTTCCTCCATCTCTTTGATGAGGTTGACGGGGCTGGTGCTCCATAAGCCGGAGATGTGGCTGGTCCTGTCAGTATACACCGATGATGTGCTTCTCGTGGTCCAGGACCCAGGAGACCTGGCACAGGTAGAGGCCTGCAAAGCCATTTATTTGGCGGCCTCCTCCACCCAGCTCTGCCCTGGTGGTTGGGGCCAGGTGGCAGGCGAGCTCCCTCCCATTCGTGCTTCAGGCCATCCAGTGGAGCATGGGTGCACTGCTCTATCTTGGCATTTTCTTTCTGACACACATCCCTCCCCGCCAAAGAACTGGCAAGGTTTAGAGTCCAGGGTGGACAGGAGTGCTCTGGTGCCTCTCCCTGCATGAGAGGGCACTGGGGCTTAACCAGCTGGTCCTGTCAACACCCTACCTTGACCCCAGGTTTCCTGACCTAAATCCAGCAGCTGATGCTGTGGTTCTTCTGGCCAGGACTGCATTGTGTCTCTGCAGCAGTTCTCCATCTTTCCCTGGATGAGAGAGGGTAGGGCCTAACATGTTTGCACACACAGGTTTTTGTCCTCTCCCTCCCAGCTCTGCAGAGGCTCCTATATGATGCAGATAGGCCGGCATGAAGCACATTGGCACACACTTTCCTTCACCACTTCCAAGGTCTCCAATATGACTGTCAGATCCTTTACTTGCGAGGTCTTCCGCAAGAAGTCTCCGAGTTGCTAGCTTTCTACCAGAACCTCTTCCAGACCTGCAAGCTGCTTTCAGTGACCAGGTCATCCTTGGGAGCTATCATGGGGACAGACCTCCTCATGGAGCCCCTGCTCCCCATCTCAAGGTGCAGGCGGTAGAGTCCCCCCTCTCCCCGAGGTTGGTGCTGGCAGAAATCAACAGGATCAGAAACCACCTGGACTATGACCGGGAAGACAGGGTGGATCTTCTGGCTCTCGCCCAGTGCATGGTACTCTCCACCCTTCATACTCCCCAGCACGCAATTCAGGAGGTGAGGAACACTTTGCTGCCCACTGCTCGGGTTTATCTGAACCAGGTCCTGTGAGAGGGTACTTCCCGCCTGCCCCTCATCCCTGGCCCGCTGGATTTTTCCATCAGTCTCCAGCCCTGTGTGCCCTCCCAAACACCTCTCCCTCATCACCTGAGCTAAATGCACACATTGCAGCTGGTCCCCTTTTGAACCGTGCCAAAAAGTCATCTGTACACACTCTTGCTTCACATTCTTTACTTCTCCACCTTGTGCTTTGCCCAGATACCAGATGGCAGGACTTCTTATCTCCAAAAGAGGATGGGAAGCCCCAGTGGGCTAGTCTTTACTACATCTTGGTTCCGCAGCCCACCAGGGACATTAGCTGGAGAATCCTCCAAGGCGCTGAGAGCACGGGCGTGGTTCTTGGTATCTTGGTGTGGTTCACCCCTTTTCCCAACACTTGCCCCTTCTGTGACATGAAGGAGACCCTGATGCACATCTCTCTCGAGTGTGCCATGTTACAGCCCCTCTTTTGGCTCCTCTCACCTCTTTTGGCATTTTCCCCCTCACCTCTTAATTTATGCACACCCCCTACATGGCACCACAAAGTCATGGAACCTCCTTGTCAAGCTCCTCCTGGTTATGGACAAGACAGCCATTTACAGGACCAGGGAGCAGAAGTTGGCTGAGGTAGGGGTCTGTGACTGTAAGGCCTATTTGCACTCCTATATCCATTCACGCATCTGGACAGAATTCCTCTGGGTGGCATCTGTTGGCTCTCTCAAGGCCTTCAAAGGGCAGTGGGTGCTGGCTGGGGTTCTCTGTCCAATTCTCTCATTTTAGCCCTTTGACCTCCATACCCGTCCACGTTGTTTTTTAAATTTGTCCCCCATAATTACTTGGCATTCTGGGTTCTGTGAACCCTCCCCGTAGGCTGGGGAAGGTCCTTTAAACCTCCTGAAATCCAATAGAAAAAAAGATAAACTGTTCTTCACTCAGGCAGTGACCCCCTTCCATACAAGAAATTGCCTGTCAACTGGGAGGATGTTTCATCCAGAAATAGCCAATTGCACAACAACTGATCCAAATGAAAAAGAGTCATCTTCTTCACCCTACAGAACAAAATCAGAAATATCTGTACAACTGGAAGAAAGAGGCAAAAACAGCCTTAGCACTGATCTTCTGTTCTACATGTCAGAGTAATCCAGTAAGTCCTCTGCCACTTGTAATAGGGATGTTAAATAAATTTTGGTTAATTGAATAGTCAAGTAATAGCATGAATTTTTATCAGCTAGTCAAATATTCTATAGTCCCCAGGGGCCAGACCAGCAGCCACTGTATCAGAGGAGTAATGCAGGATGCCAGGTGGGAGCTGGTCCGTGTGGGCAGCCAGTTTAAAAACCAGCTCTCCTTGTGGACAGGCTGCCTGTCATCCAGTGCTGCTGCCTCTAATAAAGAGGCAGCAGCATGAGGTGGCAACAGCCCCTGTCTAAGAGAGGGTCTGAGCTCCTGGACCACCGGTGTGAGCCGGGCTGCCTGCTCACTTGGCTCCTAATACACTTTAAATGCAGAGCCGCAGCAAAGATAGTTTCTGGACCGTGCACGAGCAAGAACTGAGCACGGATGCTGGCCAGCCTGCTAAAAAATTTACTGTGGGGGAGGGGGAAAACGTGTAGTCTATAGCATTAACCTATATGCTTTTGCTTATCGGTTAATCGACTACATTATTACATCCCTAACTTTGTAATACCAGATATTAAAAAAGGACTAAAAGGGTTAGTACTTACTATGTTGAATCCATGCACATTTAAACTATTCTCCAAAACCTTTAAGCTATTATTGAATACATGTTTGAATTCTTAGCCCACAACACTTGTTCTCAATCTGCCAGCGACTAGTATTCAGGAATTTGATATGATTTTGGCTGTTAAGCTATAGCTATTTATCCTCAGCACATTCAAGTCTGTGCAAATCCAGATGTCTAGAGAATAAAACCCCTCAAAATATTAAAAGTATCTACAGAAATATGTTGTAAACAAAAGGATGGGTGATAGATAAAGAATATTTTTAATGGCAGATATTTTCTATAATGGATCAAGAAAGAATAATTGTTATTATGGATGGTTTCAGTAATGGATGAAACAATGACCCATTGAAAGATGTCTTAACTAATTGAGAACTGTTGGTTTACACCATCATCAATAATAACAGTCACCAGATTAGATTCCTTTCCACTCATCAGGTAAACTGAGGACCATACAAGAAATTCCATCACTAAGTAAGAAAATAGTACATGTGTTAAAATGCTTTCCTGTGGTTAATCGTCTCTCTTAAAGGGGGAGGTCACTCTCACAGCCTATTAAAAAGCCAAGGTTTTGAAAGTTAGGTTAGGAAGCGTAAGCTGCCAACATCTCCCCAGTTACAGAGGAGAATGACATAGCGGCCAATATTTGTACTTTATACCAAGGATGGTAATGTATCTATTCTTTCTGACTTCTGTCTAATACTGTACTAATCCCTGATTGATCATCTTTAAGTAAGTAATTTCATTTGAGCCTATTTTGACAAACACAAAACAGCAGAGAGGGAGAACCAGCATGGAGAAGAGGCAGACCTAGCAACAACTCATTTAAAAGGAGGAGAACGTTATCCATCCACTCAAATCTATGTACTTTAAATCACAGATTACATTGCTTGCTCCTCTGCTTGGTCTAATATTTGCTTATGCCCTGTAGCACATCAGTTCAGTGCAGTGTCGTGTTACTTACCTTTACCAGAGGAAGGCAGTGACAAGTGGTATTTTAAAGTAAACACAGCGCCTGGAACAGTAACTTTCTCTGTTTTCATTCAATTCGGGAAGTATTGAGACACAGCATCCTAATGGCTAGAGCAGGGACCTGGGTATAAGGTACCCTTGGGTTTGAGCTGAATCACTGTGTAGCTTTGGTCAGCTCTACTTACATATAATTTATTCTCCCTACTTCCCCCTTCTGTAAAATCAGGATAATTCTTAACTATCCCTTCTTGGGATTGTGAGGGTTAGTTGGGCTTGTAAAGAGCTTTGAAGATACAAAGAGTTATAAATCCTAAGCATTCTAATGGGGTCTTGGTAGTTGCTGCTATAGTTAAGATGTTTTATAAACAGTTTTTTTTCTAGAATAGAACTACTGAAATACTGGAAAACAGTGAAATAAATTATTCAACCTATATAGTCATTATTCACTGGAAAAATTTATTAAACAAATAGTATCCAACCAGCTATGGAGATGGTAAACTACAACAAATGATATTCAGATTATTCAGTGAGTACCAGCATGATTTATCAAATAAGGTATTTGACAAATAATATTCAGTCAGCATGCATTACAAATCCTTTTTTAACTCCTCCACACCTTGTCACACGCCCTAATGTTGGGAGATTCATTTGTCATTGAAATTTTCCACATTTGCTTTTTCCAGTCAAAGTATATTTTTTCTTTTATTTTGATCATAATCCTTTAAATTAATTTTAAAGTAAGAGTTCCTAAGGAGATAAAGGAGGAAGTGAAGGCCAATATATACTGCTTGCTTTCCCACTGAAAGGTAAAGTTATTCCACTGAAAATGGATAGGCTGACATCATGCTAGAAAAGTCTATCAAAAAATATCTGCTGCCAAAGATGGTGTCAAGGAAAAAAAGGAGGAAAAAAAGCCAGATCTTGCTAGATGCTGAGCATCTCCTCTAGGTGCCATGGGCCACCTCTTTAACCCTAACATATGTCTCTCTCAAAACCATTCATCTAGGATACTTGTATGCAGGGACCTGTCAAATTCAGGTCCATTTTGCTGCCCTAAGATTTGACAATTAGTCAGTTTCACTTTTTCAACCGTTGTAAGCATGAGGGTCCTGACCCAAAAAGGGATTGGGGAGGAGTTGTAAAACTGTTACAGGAGAGTTACAGGATTGCCACCTTCACTGCTGCACATCCTTCAGCGCTGGGCTATGAAAGCAAAGTCCTGGAGCTTCCTGCACCCACAGGAGGTTGTTTGAGTTGGAGGCAGGTCTGATTCTCCCTGTGCTGTTGAGAGTACCTTGACAGGGGGCTCTTAGCTGTTAGCTCTGGCCTGGCTGAAGAGAGACAGGACTTGATTTTCCTCTATCTGGCCAATGTCAGGGGTTGGGTGGGGAAAGCTCATTCTGGGTCCCTCCCCTGGTTGCAAGGTGCTCCTAGCAACACAGGGGAGATCAGACCCACCTCCACCTCTGGTAATCTCCCGCAGTGGCAGGAATCTCCATGGCTGTTGCCCAGCCTGACAGCTTCCTTCAAGTTGCTATAGGTACCTGGGGTTGGGTCTGATTTCCTCCCTTCCTACAAGAGCCTCTGTGCAGAGGAAGAGAAAATGTGACCACCCCCAGCTTGGACGGGACTAACAGCTGGAGCTGGGGACATAGAAGGAGCCTTCAACTGGGGCAATCCCACTCTGATCCTTCCCTCAAATAGCTAGATTTCATGCAGGACGTCTGATTTCACAGTCCATGACGTGCTATTATTCCTATTTTATAAGTGGGCAACTGAGGCACAGAGAGACTAAGTGACTTACACAGGAAGTCCATAGTTAAACGGGGAATTGAACCTGGGCCTCTTGGGTCTAAGCTAGCATACTACTATTGGACCAGCCTTCCTTCAGCCTTCTTATAATAATGAAGTGGAAACTTCCTCACCTATTTAGCATGTGATTTTCTCTTATTCCTTAAAAAGGTAAACCAAATGGAAAATTAGAGGCAAGCACAACAAGAAAACCCTGGAATAAACTAAAGTAGTAAAAAGAAGAGTAAACCTTGCAAAAGCAAGATGGCCAAGAAAAAAATATATAACCCTTGGTACAAACTAGGAACGTTAAAATTAGGTTATTTTTATCGATTACTTGATTACTCAACAGAGGAAGGCAGCCAACTCAGTCCCAGCTCGCACCAGGACCAAACCCCGCTGCAGCTCTGCAATTTAAAAAAATAGTATGAGCCAGGAGAGAGTGGGCGACGAGGAAATAGATGGGCCAATATGCAGCCAGGATACAAAATCTTCTGGGCCTTCTATGCTGTGGGAGACTTTATGAATTTCCAAGTAGAAGTATATAAAACTATGATTGGCGGCATGAGGAGGCAGTAATCCTATTTGTGTTTTAATTAACTTGGCAATATAAATGGGCTAGATTCCTGGTTTGGCTTTTTAAAAAAAAAAAACAAACAACAACAGAGATTCCAGCTTTAGAAGGCTGATCTTTTCTTTCAGTTAATTTCGTTTACTAGATCTTACATCTTTTTCTCTCTCTCACACACATACCTACACACACACAAAGAAAAGCTCTATAAACCCTACAAATAGAATATGAACAGTCTCATTTTCAACACCTTCTCTTTACATAGACAATACCAGATTTACCAGAATACAAAGAGATAAAGGCACCTGATATATAATAGAAAATAAAAATCAAATATATCTTTAGAATGAAATAGCCTTAATAAAATATTGCTCTCATTTTCAGAATGTTTGCTGGTTTAAATCAGTGACCTGGCATTATTCCATAGGATTCTCTCTCAATTCAGCAAATGTCATTTAGTGAGTGCAAGCTTCACAGAACATCTTTTTCTTTCCATTATTCCAGTACAACATTCGTTAGATTCAACAATGCTTTCATTTTCCTATTGCATTTTAAGGTTTGTAAGCTCACTATGGTCTCAGGGCCTGATTCACCACTTCTGTTGTATCAGTTTTACAATGCCGTAATGCCACTTGGTTTTAGCAGTGTTACAACAGCATAAAGCTGCTGCACTTGAGTGGAAAAATCAGGCTGGTTATGAATAAAAGCCAAAAAGCGTCCATTTATAATATTTTTTCTGTTTCTTAAAAAAGCATCACTTAAGAATAACTTTTCTTCTGATCAGGGACAAATTATATATTGGTTATGAACAGTGATTAAAAAGCCAGTATTGTGTTAATGACTTTTTTCCCCACTAAAGGACAGCATTTCCCCTAAGCTATAGCTATAATTTGACATAGTAAAGTCAAACCAACATGTGTTTGAAAGGCCAACATGCTTAAAATCACCATAAGCTATTGGATCCTATACAGTCCTAAAATCTGTAAATGATATTCATATTTCAAATATATAAACAATAAACTGAAAGTAACTCAAATATCTTCTGTTATATATTGAATTTATGTTAGCATACTGCTTCTGAATTAGTCAAACCAGCATATAAAACAAAATCTTAAACTTTATGAACTATACGTATAAGGTAATTCAGTAGTTAGGGCTTAAAGCACAATATGAACAAGCTAGGCAACACAGTGGGTATTTTTATTTTATTTCTTGCAAGCTAAATTGTCGAACAACTAAATTTGCAGGCCAGACACAGAATCTTTGCTCCATCTAAAAACATTTCTGCCACCAAGGCCATTCTCAAGAACCTGAAATGTTCCCTCCCCTAAAGACCTCCAAGGAATAAAACGTTTATGTCTCCCCCTCCCCCTCCCTCCCTCTCTCTCTCTCCCTTTCCCTTTATTCCTTTTTAGTTAAAAGATGGACAGACTACAAACAGAGTATACACACTGTCCAGCATTGCTATTCCTTCTATCTGTTCTTTCATTCTTATTCCTGATTCTTATGTTTTGAAACTAATTATGAGCTGTCACATCAGTGTTATAACACTGTACAAGATGTAGAAAAGGACAGCTATTCTGCCACAAGGAGTTTATTATATGCAAAATACTTGAACACTGTTTGAATGACATACCACTGGCTATTCTCTACTAAGAGCTGTCTATTTGAGGAAACAATGCAACAGAGGATTAGCCACTTAGAAAATGACCCCTCTTTCCTTCCCATCTAAACTGCCAACCTTCTAATTGCAGAAAAATGAACACTCTTGCCCCATGAATTCCCTAAGGACCCTCCCCTCCCATTCTCCCACCCTTTACTCACTCCATCACACTTCCACCCATCACTCATTTTCCCCAACCTTTGCTCCCTTGCTCATTTTCACCAGGCTGAGGCAGGAGATTGGGGTATGGACTCCTGGAGGAGGTGTGGGGTCTAGGGGGGGGGGTCTGAGCTGGGGCAGTGATCGGAGCATGGCATGGGAAGAGGTTCGGAGTGCCAGCTCCAACCAGCGCTGACCTCAGGCAGCCCCAGCATTTCCCAGGGATAGAAGTCTGTTGGCTTCCAGGAAGTGGCCAGCATGTCCCTCCAGCTCCTACATTAGCTGTGGGAACCTGGTCAATGGGAGTTCCACACCGACAGTGCCTATGGGGAGAGGGGCAACAAATGGAGCCCCCCCAGCCAGCCTTCCACTTAAGAGCTTGTGAGACACCTTGCTACTTACAGGTTGCTGCATGGAGCCCCCTTTTAACCGCTTGGTCAACTATGCTGACTGAAGCTGCCACAGTCCCTTTTGGATTGGGTGTTCCAGCTGAAGACCATTTGCCTGGCAACCCTATGCCTATCCAAGGCAGATGTTTTATCAGTGTTATATTCAAACAGCAGGCAGTCTGATTTAGCTGGAGAAGAGCTGACGAGACCCAGGTTCCATCCTTTACTAGTCGTCAAAGCCATTTATCCTTATTTAAAATTCTAACAGAAGCCTGACATTATCTTTTCACCATTAGCCTTCTTTACTATATATACATATACATGAACACAAAGATTTTGATACAATACAACTAAGCCCATCATGTTTCTGGGGGTGACAGCAAGTGTGAAGAAGAACATGTGCATGTGCCAATTTTAGAACCGTGATCATATTTTCATGTACTAGCTACTTTTGTAAAGGGAAAATCCCACAACCAATGGATGTTGTACTGAAACTTTACATGCAAAATTGATATTTATGATCTTTCAATACCCATTTCATGACACAATGTGATACCCTTATATCACAATTATTTACAATAAGTACGCAAGTAAATCAAAAAAGTATAAAAAAAACTATGCAATTTTGTACAAGTGTCAGCCACATCTTAAGAAAAGACTAGAATTGAAATAGAACAAGCAGTTCAGCTCAGGATTGATGTTTATAGTTTCAGTATTAATAAGTTCACATACAAATGTATTACTAAATGTATAGCTGTCACTAGGAGTTTTAAAATATTCCAGAGTTTAATAATTCCTTGTATTACCAAACATCTCTGCCAACTATTTCACTCTTGTAATATTTCCTCTGCCCAACTTTGTCACTTCACAGGCATTTGCTTAACTATAGTATCAAAGTATGGCTTTTTAAACTTCCAATAGCACATTTCACTGTACTGCAGTGAAAAGAAAAAAAGAGTCTTATCTTTCTGCATACACATCATGTGCAGAATGGAACCATATAAACTTACTACAGATGGCAATACCAATTTATATTTTCAATAAAAGGAAAGCTGTCTAGCGTAAAGGGAAATGGAGAACTTAAGATAAGTCCCTGTCAGCTGTAACTTTTGATGACAATTTTCACAGTCCTCAAAACTTATAGCACAGATAGGTAGTTTTGCTTCATAATCCACTCCTTTTTTGCCCTTTTAATATAATGCCTTCTTTCCACAGTAGGGATTTTCATCTTTTCTGAAATATGTAGTTCACTAAGAAAAAGTCCGTCTACTCAGTTTTATTTTATTCACACTTTGGTGCAAATAAAACTGGAAGCTATTTACTGAGTCTATTCAATTAGAAAAGGCCAAAAGAGAGAAAAAAATGTACAGCTAATTGCACAATGAAGTATGTAGATTTGTGATACCTATTAATTAGGAAGATCATTGGAGATAATTTCTTTTGGTTTAATGAATCAGAAAAAGGGCTTAATTTCCTCACACAGAGTTCTAATGTACCCCTCCACATATGAAGCCGGAAAGGTGTTGGGACATTAATCACCGGATGCTGGAAGTGAAGTTTTTAACAGGAACTGGCCCAGGAACTATATTTAATTTAGAAATGAAGACAGATCAAATTATTTCAATTTACTGGTATAGCATCAAAACAAACTGTTTGGGGGAAAAACTGAAAAATATTAATTATATGTTATGGATAACCAGAAGAGCTGGTTGGGCAAATTCTATTGAAATATTATGGAGAACTCAAAACTTTTCATGGAGGCGCCCTGACTTTGCCAAAGTTCCAATGGAATCTAGGCAGGGTTATGATGGAACTCTACTTGGCAAACAGGATTTTGTAATAAATCTGCCTGGTTTCCTGCCATCTCACCCACCTGCCTCACAGACAGCCCAGGTTTCCAATGTTTACATGTCCAGAGCATGCCAGAGTGTGGATTTCCAGGGTTCACTGCCTCCAAATCTGAGCTCTATTCTCTTTAATGGAGAACTTTGATATTTTTCATTTTTGTTCGTAGTGGGTATGAAAGCAAATTTGAAATATCAAAAACCTCTTTGAAATAGAATTCTCTCTCTCCACACACTTCTAGTAACCAATTTTCTGAGAGGGGAAAGCATGAAGATAGAAAGTGACTGCATATTTTGAGTTGCTACCATTTAATGCCCAAAATGCCCTTGTAAGCAGTGCAGCCATTTTGAAATGGGAGTTACTGGTGCTCAAAACCTCACAGTGCAATGAAACTACCTCCTATAATATTGGTACCAAACAGTGGGCAGGAAAGGGCACAAGGTGTGATTCTATTCTAGGCTTCTAGAGCCACAGCCTAGAACTCACAAGCCCAGGGAGACGTAGGGGCTTAAATCATGATTACACCTTTCTGTTACAGTGCTGCTGTAGTTTTCAGAATGGCCTTCAGCATAACAAAATACAGTAGCTTGTCTTGGCTGCCTAAGGGCAGCAATGTTGCCCAGAAACTCTGCAGTGATTCCCAAAGCAATTCTACTCCTCCCACTTTTAGCCCTTCCCCAGCATGCCCTATTCCCCAGGGTTTGCAAAGGAATCATTTGCAGATGATCTCAAGCAGCTTTCCTCAGTTGCTGTGCAGTTGCTTCCCCGGCCCGGACCTTTTGAAGCCCCTTGACTATCTGCAAGTGATGGAGCATATGTAAGAATCTCATGCATGTAAATAATAATGCGAGGAGAGAGGGTCTGATTCAATCCCACAGTCTCAGAGGAATACAACAGCTCTATAACAGCATGAGGGTTGCACTCTGGAGGGATCAGTATTTCTCCTGCCAGGAAGTTCCCAAGGCAAGGCCATCTGTAACTTGTAGCTCAGGCTCTACAACTGGAGGCTAATTGAGAGAGGCACTGAATCAGTTCTTGACACAGGCCACTGCAGCCTCCCCTCCCCCCAAGAGGACTTTCCACAAATTGGACCTTGCATTTGACTGAAGGCAGTAGCTGTTGAAATCTGGCCATTTCAATGATGAGAGATCATATTCAAAGTCAAGTACTGTTTAATTCAAAGCACAAAAGATCTCTCTCTCCTCCCCCCCCCCAACTGAATTTTCATAGTTAACTGATCATTTTGTTTTCTTTGTCATCCTATGGGTCCATTTCACTCACTCACTCTCTCTCATCATGTCAGGATTCTTACACATTGCCACATAAAGAGAGATGGTGAATTCAAGTTACACAGAACTAGTTTCAAATGCTCCCCTCCTATGTAAAATGAACAGTGTGAGACATCTGGAAGCAGTACTATAATCAACCTATTGGCTTATCACTAGATAGGTTTCCTTTACCTTGAGTGAGATGTGAGGAAAAAAATCTGGTCAATGGAGGATGATGGCACCTAGTTCAACAACTAGCCAAGCAGCAGGCTCAACGATCCTCAGTTTACAAGAAAATGAAGTAATGCCCTGAAGTCAGAATAGATGAGATTTGGAAGAGAGGAAGAAGCTGCAGGAGCAGAAAGCTGGAGGCAGCACTTGGGAGGTACCTATGGAGGACAAATAGCAGGTAGCTGAAGAAATGGGACAGGAAGGCAGAGAGCTGGGAAGAGGTGCACCCTACTGCTAGGAAGACCACAGCAAGAAGACACACGGAAGCAGCCTGAAGATGGGATAACAGTGTACTGGACTGCCCTACGGGCTGCGTTTGGACCTGTTGGTTTGATCTTTATTGAAACTTTTAAAGTATTTATGAATGTGGCTTGGGGAGGATCTTTTAGGTATGTCTACACTTGGATCTGGAGGTGAGAATTCCAGCTTGAGCAGACATACCCATGCTATTTTTCATCGAAACTGTATGCTAAAAGCTGACAATGTTAGGAACTATTAGGAAAGGGACAGATAATAAGACAGAAATTATCATAATGTCACTATATAAATCTATGGTACGCCCGCACCTTGAATACTGCCTGCTGTTCTGGTTGCTCCATTTCCAAAAAAATACAAATCCAAACTGGAAAAAAGTACAAAGAAAAGCAACAAAAGTGATTAGGGGTATAAAATAGCTTCTATATGAAGAAAGATTGAAAAGACTGATTGTTCAGCTTAGAAAAAGAGATGAGTGAAGGGGGATATGATAGAGGTCTATAAAGTCATGAATGGTTCAGAGAAAGTGAACAGGAACATGTTACTAGGGGTCACAATGAAATTAATAGGCAACATGTGTAACACAAACATAAGGAAGTACATCTTAACAGAACATGGAGTCAACTTGTGGAGCATGTTGCCAGGCTCCTGTGAAAGCCAATAATATAACTGGGTTCCAAAAATATTCGATAAGTTCATGTAGGATAGAGCCATCAATGGCTACTAGCCAAGATGGTCAGGATGCAACCTCATACTCTGGATAGTTAGTGAATCCCAACTGCCAGAAGCTAGGCCTGAATGACAGAGGATTGATCACTTGAAATTGCTTTATTCCTGTTCATTCCTTCTGAAGCATCAGGCACAGGCCACTGCTGGAAGTACTGTGCTAGATGGGTCAGAGGTCTGCCCCAATAGCACCATTTTTATGTTCTTATTCAAAATCACAAGAAATGTATTTTTGTAGGTCTCTAGACAGTTCTAATGAGCACAACTAGGTAATCATGTGACAGGCATACGCTGTTTCTTATTGGGCAACTAGATGAGCTGGTGACTGCAGGAGAAATAAAGAGCCTGCAGCATGGGTCTGGTACTTGCACCAAAGTAAGCAAAAGTTATACTATGAGTAACAGACAGGCCGTGTCAAAAGCAGATGTTTGCCTGCAAGTCAGTATCTTTCGGTACTAGAACTGCTAGCACTGCTAAAAGCACATGAAGTATGTAAATACATTTCATCAGGATAGTATAAGGACACCCAGCTGAGTACGATAGAACAGTTTGAAACAACAAGAATCAAGGCAAAACAATGGACAGTGACTGCTTTAGAGGAAAGTACAGGGAGACACACCAAATGTGCCATTAACGCAGAAGATTATATGTACAGTGTGTATCATAGATTGTTCAGTTCTGTCTATAAATGCTGTGGTACCTTGACATAACTCTGTAGCTGGCCTGGGGACAATAGTAAAATCCATGCTATTGTCTGAGCCGTGTCCACTGTCATGGGTACAAACGCATAGGGGTTTGGAGGCCATCTGGCATGATATAATGGGGGAGCATATGAGAACACACACAGCCAAATGTTTATCACTGACAGAGCAGGATATCTGTCAGAATGCCACACCAGTGAATCCGGAATTTACTGTATCGCTGTCCTGGACTATTACAATGACCTATAGTTGAATTTTCTACTCACAAAACCATACCATTAAGATCAACCATACCAAGGGAATGAGACTGCTATACTGAACAGTAAAAAGGATCACATGTTTCTTTATTGTATGCAGTATCCACAAGTACAGACCCTCTTGCCATATACATAGCTGGTGAAAGTAAGGGCCACTTTCTTTCCATATATAAACCTTGTATATGATGGAAACCCTAGATTGAAGTGTTTTCCATCATATACAAGGTTTACAGTTTGGTTCAATGAGTTCCAGCCCGCCCACTATACAAATTATTCCAGCCCCCTGTACACAACAACCACATATTTCATTACAGTTTTCCTCTCTTCAGACTTTAAGAAAAAAAAATGCCCACTAGCTTCTCTCTATAGTGAAAAGTACTCTCAGAAAAACAGTGCCTAAGTATTAGACACTGATTTGTAGCTTTAAGACACTGTCCTCCTTGGGGAGAGTTGCTGTGTCCAAAACCAAAGCACTAAGAGGTTCTGTGCTGGAATGAAACTCTGTGCTTCCTGTAACTTTGCAGATGTCAAGTGAGGACACGCTATCCACTACATCCCTTTAGACAGCCATTGGAGGGGGTGTACAGAATATGTTCTTCTCTGTGACCAACAAATCAGAAATGCAGTGTTGTTCTGGTGAATAGGACAATCGCCTGGAGGTCAGGAGGGCAATGTTTTATTCTGAGCTCTGACACTTGAGGTATGAACAGGCACAGGTCACTTCACAGGGCCGACATGGTCTTTTACTCTGAAATGCCTCACACAACAGGGCTCCAACTGAGAATGGGCAATCAGCACAGTCCTAACACTCTGTTTCAGCAATCCTATGGAACTTAATAAAAATGGTGTCCTTACTAGAAGACCCTGTAGAATGGTTTAAAAAAATCTATAATTTTCCATTAAATGCTCTGAGATTTTTCCCTCTCTTACCCCACTTTTCCTTTAAGATGTTAAAAATAACTGTGGTGCAAACAAGCCCTAAAAGTCCTACATCTATGACAAGAGGATGCAGCTGATGCAGGAGCAGATGTAGTAGACATTCACCAGGCTGCCTATAAGGAACCTTTTGCAAGCCGTATGGTAGAGAACATTCTGGGGCAGGGCTGGTGTGAGAAGAGCAGGTGAAGGTAGGGCTGCAGCATGCAGGGCTGCAGAGATTTTGGGCAGTGCTGTGGGCCACAGTTGCCATCACTGCAGTATTAGCACAAGTTATATACACTCAACTCCTCTTGTTAGCCTACCTTGAATGAGCTTATATAACCGGGGCAGATGACGATTTTGCGGGGCCCAGGGCAGCACAATTGCGCGGGGCCCCCCCTTTGACACGGCGCATGCGCGGAGGCGCCACGGTGCCTCCGCAGGGCTTCTTGAAGCGCGGGGCCCCAGGCGTCCGCCCCACTCGCCTTGCCCTATATCCGCCCCTGTATGTAACCCACACACCGAGAGTGCATCTACACAGCAGCATTATTTTAGAACAACAGTCATTATTCCAAAACAACAATACGCACATCTATACAGCAATTCCATTATTTTGAAATAATTTTGAAATAATGGACAGCTTGTTCTGACTTCTGTAAACCTCATTCAACAAGGAATAATGCCTATTCTGAAATAGCTATTCCGAAATAGTAGTATGGACACTCCAACTGCTGCTATTTCGAAATAACTCCTCCCCAGGGCCATTCAAACTAATTATTCCCCAGTGCCTCCTGGAGCTCTAAATCGAGGTAGCATGTCCACATTAGGGAAGCCTGCCTTGGACTAATTTTGGGGCTTCCCTGTAGTGTAGATGTGCTATTTCGAAATAAGCTATTTCAGAGTATTTCTTCCGGAATAGCTTATTTCAAAATAAGTGTGCAGTGTAGCGGTACCCCCAGTGTGGTTCACTGTCCCATGTAGTGGCACTTAGATAACTTATAGCGAGATACAAGAACAAAGGAGCTCTACAGCCTAAGTTGAGAGCCAGCTGGCTTTATAGCTCAACTTGTAGAGGCTCCTATACTAAACTCTAGTCATCCCAAGTGCAAATCATACCTGGTGGCTGTTACACATGCAGAGTTGTTATGATTTCCCTAGGAGTGCTGGACCTCTGAGCCAGGCCCCACACCCACCCCATTCTATCCTCTCTTCCTTCCCCCTTTCTCTCTCAGAAGATCCTGCATGCCCCTGAACACTGCATCATGGTGGTCAGGAGGCATTAGGAGAGAGAAAAATAAGCTGATCAGGAGGGCTGCCAATAGGTGCAGAGCATCTGTTTCCCCCCACGGAGCACCCACGGAGTTGTCACCTAGGCATGTGAGTCCCAGGATATTACAGAAACAATGTGGGTGAGGTAATATCTTTTGTAGGATCAACTTTTGTTGCTGAGATCTTACACCTAACTCTTCAGGCCTAGGACACATACTCAGAATGTCACAGCCAAA
The DNA here is from genome assembly GCA_030068395.1 of Apalone spinifera. Lineage (NCBI taxonomy): Eukaryota > Metazoa > Chordata > Testudines > Trionychidae > Apalone > Apalone spinifera. The sequence goes on from CM057845.1 coordinate 65,623,970, forward strand.
TACAAGGTGGAACAGACTGTTTAGCATAAACAGTTAGCTGAGTCTCCATAGTACTGCTATTAACTTAAATGCTGCTGATGCTTGAGCTTCAACCCATGTCATCAGTTCAGTTTTAAAGGGCCACTTAACTTGAACTGTCTATGATTACAAGTCAGGTTAAAGGCAACATTCATATTATGCCTTGAGCTAACTTTGCAGTAAACAGCTTTCAGGCTCTGGGGTACTGTCCCAAATTACACTGAATACTCTTCAGCATCTAGAGTAACCCAGTATCTCTAGGGCACAAAGCTAGTTGAATATATCTTAAAAGGTAGCATAAAAGTACCACCTCCTGAGCTTTGAGTTCTGAGAGCCAAAGGTTTTGCTTGTCCTCTGTATAGGGCCTGATTAAAATTCCGTAGATTCATAGGGGTTTCACCCCTATTAAACTCTGTGTGACTTGTAAGACTAGTCAGCTCTGCTGGCAAGTGCTGAAGGAAGAGCATGCATTGATCCACCTCTTCCGCATTTATACTGGGGCAGTTTGTGATTACGTGGGCCCAAAGAGCAGAACTAGGCTTTGTGTGCTTGCAAAGCTCACAGATATAGGCAGCCTCCAATTTGAGGAATTTAAAAATATTGGAGAATCTGCATTTCAGGAGAGAAGCAAAAGGGTCAGATTTCTTTTCCTGATACTATATCCTTGAAAAACATAATGGGTGCAAACTAGTTTCTAAGTTTGAACATTGTTATTTTCCCCTATAATTCACAGCATATTGACAGACCTCCTCAGAGCCCCTTATGGCTCATATTTGGGTCTTCAAATGTCAGGGTATTTGTGATCCTCTTCTAGACTACGCAGCTAGAGTACATCATCCTGCTTTTTCTTCTCTGCCAGCCCCACT
>CM057845.1:65634774-65647173 GCA_030068395.1 Apalone spinifera
AAAAAAATTAGACCTCTCCCCACAGCGATTATTTTATAGAATATTGATTTTCTTTTTGAAGCGAGGTGTCTCAAAGACAAAAGTATCATCTACTTTTCAACCTTTCTGGAAAATATCCAAATACAGTTGTGCTTAGGGCTCAAAAAGATCTGATGGCAACATTACAGCACAGCAGATGATGTGGATCAAAAGTAGTAAGTCAATACAAAAAACAAATCACACCATAAGCTAAAAAATAAATCAAAGAGCAGGTAATTTCATTTGAAAACCTGTATATTTTTGGATTTCACTCAATTCCTTGCTTTTTTTCAAGGACCGAATCAGTGCGATATCAGAGACCCTTTTTTTTTTTTTGTCAAAAATATAACTACTAAAGAGATCACATATCTTGAATACAGTATCTAAGCTATCACTAATTTCATTTTAATTGACCTTGTCTTCTAAATGAGACAATTTGGTCTCATGACACTTCACAGGACTTCCTTGGATCATGTCCTAGTGGAGAGTAATTGAAATGATCAGGGGCTGCACAATAGATATGTTCTTCCCCTCATTAGCAAGTAAACAGGCAGTGACGGCATCTGCTCTATATCTAGCTGGAGCAAGACTGGTGCCTACGATTTTTGACCATCCTTGAAAAATGAAGCTACTTTTAACCCCACACTCAGGGCAGAAACAAAAAGCTCAACCTAGCCCTTACATTTAAGTTTTTAAAATGAGTGTGTTCTGAGCTCTGAAGGCTCCTTGTATAACAGTGTCAGAATAAAAGCGAGTGACTGCTACACACTATCGCTGAGATACTTCAACCAGCTCACAAGTGACTCTTTACAAATGACAAGTCTGTGTCTCCTGCAGCTCTTTAAAACACTGTGTGATTTAATTATTAACGAAGTTATTAACCAATCAGGATGCTTTTACTATGTCATTAGCCAATTGTATTTGATAAAAATAACATTTGCATCATTTTGCTGTGAGAATTTTTTATATTATGCACGCACAAACACATACTGTATTTCCTATCATACTGTTTACATATGAAGTTATCTTAACTATATTGCTTGGAATTGTGAAAAATCCATATGTATAAATGGCATAGTTAAGCCAACCTAATCTCCACTCTAGACAGCACTAAGTGGATGCAAGAATTCTTCTATCAGCATAACTACAGCTTCTCAGGAAGGTGGCATGCTTATGCCAATTGAAGAACTTCTCCAGTCTGCACAGGTAGTGCCTACCCTGAAGCACTGAGCCACATAGTTGTGCTACTGTTACGTTTAGATGAACTAGACTAGCATTTTTCATACTTGGGTCATGGGGCCACTAGGGCAAGCCAAATGGGAGCTGAGAGGCTCAGTGACTATGAACATGTTAAGTAAATGAAGTGTCATGGGCCAGCCAATGGCTTACCCTGGTGGCCCCACGATTCAAGTTTGAAAAACACCAAACTAGACAATTACACATGCTCCATTGACTGTATCCCAGAAAACGGCTTCAATTTCAGAATTTGTCCTGGTTTGCCTTGGTTCATGTCAGCCTCAGGAGATTAGCTGCATCGAGTACATGTGGAACATGCTGACTTCGCTATATACAGCACCTCATACCAAATGCATGTGTCCATCAAGGTCTACTGTAGTTCCCCATATGGTCCCTAAAACTATCATGCCAAATGGGGTTTTACTTCATTGCTCCCAATACACGGTTCATAACCAGTTAAGAGAAACAGAGAAAGCAGAACATGAAAAAAATATACATGCTCCGTGGTGTTGGAATATACAGCACTCCCGGACACCCTTTAACAAAACAAAAAAAAAGTTGTGGAAAGCAAGATCAGTTGGAATTACTGTAATCAGCTATGTCACTGTAATCTGCAAAGGAACTAGTTATTTATTACAGCTAATCCAATCTTTTTGGTATCCTTTTCCCTTCTCAACCTGCCAAGTGGGCATTCCACTGTGTGCTGAGAAATGTTACTGATTACTCTTAATATCGTAACATCTGCTTGCAACAAATTCCTTTCAAAAATCTTCATCTCTAGAGCAAGTTACATGAAAAATCATGAAATGCCCATAAGAGATCAAGAGTGTTTTTAAGAAGCAGTAGACATGTATTATATTTTGTGAACCTTACAGACATTGTAATGTATTTTTGTTTCACAAGTTAGTGTCATAAATGAGCAAAGACTCATTTACAAGGCTATTATGCTTTTTACTGATACGGTTTCTAAGATATGGATTGCGTACTTTTACTTGACATCCCATTATTTTATATGGCATTGTTTTCCATGAGCACATTTTACTGTACTTTAAGATGTAACAGCAGATCTTATCCACTGACTTCAAGACTGGTTAACTAGTTTTCTTTAATTGACTTTCCACCTACCCGTTTCTTTCCAAGTGACATGAAAGACATCAATAATTCTGTTCTATTAGAAGCTAAATGTACCTAATCACTGAACTGAATCCTAACATTAATTGTCATTTTCTCTCTCTACCCTTGTCCCATCTAGTGCCCCCAGACACAACATTTTCACTGAGTTGCTCTCTCTCCCACCCAGAAGTACTTATACTATCAGCTAATGGAAAAAAAAAAAAGCTCTCTTGGGCAGTCCTCAGATGCCAGCTTGAGTTTGTCTATTCCAAGACTCCTGTTTTCATTTCTGGCACTGGTTTTATATTTTCCCTAGCTACCAAGTGCCTTAAGCCTCCAATCCTTTCCCTCTTTCCCATCATCATCTCCCCAAGCACATCTTATTACTTATCTTCTATTTTGGAGATCAAGTGATGCACAATTTTTACGTTTTACTGGACCCATTCTCCAGTCATATCTTGACTTAGTAAGCTTATAATTTTACAAAAAAATACCTATTGACAAAGGCTTAAAAGGTTGAGGGTCTCCTTTAGGGGAAAAAAGGTCATTTGACATCAAGTGATGAAGAGTCCTTTACATTCTTTGCTAAATTCAGGCCCTCCAATGGGGCAGAGGGGTGGGGCACGTAAAGGATAGTTGTCCCAGGGCCTGGTGATTTAAAGGGGCCCAGGTTTCCCAGCTAGCACCACTGCTACTGTGGCAGCAGCAGCAGCAGCCAAAGCCCGAGCCACCTTTGAATCACCACTGGAGCATGAGTGTGCCACTCAACATGGCTCGGAGAGCTTGGGGGGGGGGGTGTTTACTGTGGTATGTGTGGCTCTGAGGACTGGCTGCCCCTTCCGGAGGCAAGGAGTTGGTCCCACACACATGCCTTGCCTTGGGGCCTGCAGTGGCTGTCAGCCTTGCTGGTTAAGTTATTCGCATGGTTAGTTACTTTCCCTATTAAAAAAATGTATTCACAGCATCTTATTTACAGTTCAAAATTAGCTTAGCTTCAACTTCTAGCTATTGCAATGTCTTTGTCTGCTAGATGATAGAGCCGCCTTCTATCAAACACATTTGTGGAGACGATTACAAAACCAGGAAAATGTAATACTGGTTGTAAATTAATGTCTTCAGAATTTAGTTCATGATTTAACATCAGTTTTTTATTCCAGTTAGCCACAAAGTAAGTTACCTACAAGCCAGGTGAAAATTACACAGTAAAAAAGGCAAATGTTGTATTTGAAATAACTTCATTCAGAACAGAATGCAAAGTTGTGTGTTTGCATAACTCTGCCTAGAGCAGATGAACAGCCAACATAATGTACTTTGGTCTCTCCTTGACCTCTTTTATGTGTGATTCAGCACCAGTTTTCTGCAGCTTGAGAGGGCAAATGAATAGACAATAGCAAATTACATTCTGTTGACCACTCTATACTAAAATAGAATATGATATGGTTCTGTAGAGACCTACATTTTATACCACTACTATATTCCTTAGGATAAAAGTATTAAAACAAAACTATAATTTCTCAAGATGTGCTGAACTTCCTCAGTTCATAGGATGGCTAGATTTTTCAAATCAGATCCCCTTTCACCAGATTGCAAGGATGGGGAATGTGCTACTCTTGAGGTTTTGAAGCTGATAGGTCACTTTGGGCTAACTGCTAGGACATGAAGAGCATTCACTAAAAGGGAGTAAGAGATATGAGGGCTATATATTGTGATGAATGTTGCAAAGTCCAGGGGTAAGCCTAAAAAGACAGCAAAGGCAGATAAGAGGAAGGGATGCCAATATTTCTCCATAGTCACTACATTTCTCCCTGCTTTGATAAATGCCTCACCTTCTCCCCACCCCTGTCATCTCAGGCCAAATTCCATAAACCATTTCAAAGAAGAGTGCTGACTCTCAATGAAAAGCAGGCAGCATGCTAGGTCAAGCACAGAGCCAACAAGGCTCCTATAAGGGCACAAAAGTTCAGAATATAAAAAAAGATGTAAGGGACAGGAAACTGGAGAGAGGTCATGAGACAGTAGAAAGTCCAGAAGATGAAGAAAATGAGGGGAAAATAATTTCCAGCTATGTTCAAGTTAGAACCCAGAACCCTAGTTTCAATCAATCAAAATTTGCCAAGATGGGAAGTGCCCCCAAAAGGAGAACTATCCAACCAGGACCTTAGGTCACTCTATAGATATACCTTTATTTAACTGTATTTAAGTGGAATAGTGATAGTTTTGAGAGCTTGCTAACTAGGTTAATTACCAAGCCTTTCGATGTATTTAACCTTACTTGCTTTCCAATTTATATTTGGTAGACTCAGTTAATTCAGTATGAAATACCTACTGTGTTAAAAGCATCTTTAACAATATCATAAACATGTTTAACACTCTCCTTCAAATTATTCAGAATTACACAGCTATTAAAATGCACAAGGTTGCTATTTAATAGCATCCAGCACCTTAACTTAAAACAGCTAGACAGTCTTAACTAACATAATCACTCAGCTCTTAATGGAAATTTTTATTAATTTTCTGTAGTGCTACTTTCATAATTAGCACTGTCACAGTAAAACGGTATTGTCTCAAGTTAAAAAGTTCAGAATAAAGTTTTATGTACACTGGGGTATGTGCGAATCTGCACCATTAGTGAAAACAAAAAACCTAGCTGTGGGCACTCTGCTAATCAACTTGGCAGCATTTGAATCTCTCCTGAGCAGCAGTACAAGCACACAGCTTACATGGAACCCTATAAAGGAAAAAAAATTAAATTAAATTCAAGCAATGAGTTTAAGCATACTTGTTACATCACCAGAAGATCTGCCACACCACTAGATTATTAACTACAAGTCTAGACAAGGTCATTTGTGACCAAAATTCTAATCAAGGTCAGCAATAGTCTAGGAGCTTATTTATGTTCTAGATGAAGGCATAAGTGGATATATGACATTTTACAGGTATTTTCACTTCAAAACAGAATTACAATCAGCATCTTTAACAACATGTGCAGGATGGGTATGGAAAATGAGTGATCCTTTCAATCTAAGGAAGATCATTGCTGATGCAATCAATGCAGTGGGTGCTGATTTAGCAGATCTACTGAAGACCCAGTAGATCCACCCGTCAGATAAAAGTAAATTATGTCAATGGGAGAACAGTGAAGACACCATGGTAAATCAAACTAAACCACATCAACTCCAGCTATGTTATTCGTATAGCTGGAATAGTGTAATTTAGGATAACTTACCCCGGTAGTGAGGATAAGCCCTAAGAGGTGACTTCTTTACTCAAAATTGATATATTTTAAAAATCCAGAAGAAATATCAAGATTATTTTTGTCTAACCTACTGCATAAACATAAGCCAACGTTTCTCCCCTATATTCAATTATTTCTGCTATCAGTCATACCTTACATTTGAGTTATTATTTATGTTTTAGAATGATAAACTGTCATGAGTTAAAGACAAATAATGGAGAACCCACTAAACCATTCCTGTAAGTTGTTCCAGTGATTTATATTCAGATCTTAGTTTTAGTCTGAGTTTATTTAGCTTCTGTTTCTAACCATTGGATCATGTCTTTTTTTTTTTTTTTGCGCTAGTTTAAAGAGTCTTCAACTATCAGAAGTCTCTTCCATGCATAAGTACTTGTAGACCATAAGCATGTCACTCCTTACCTTTCTTATCAACAGATTAAATAAATCAAGCTTCTTTAATTTCTCATGGTCAGGCAATACTGTTGCACAAGAGCAGCAGTCTCTCTGTACAGGAGAGGCAGAAGCTCTCTAAAAAAAACAGAGGTGTCACCCGCACCTAATCTGGAAGAACACCATCCCTCTCATCAAGGTGCTGCCTTCACACAGCCCCCCCTCCAGCTGGCTCACCCATTCTGGCACCCCCGCTCCCATTTGTTATCAATGGCAGAATCGTAGACGTAGATATCAGAGCCAATTTACATGAATTATTGGGATGCTTACTCAAAATTACTAAACTTTGCAATGCAGAAATAAGTGACAAAAGTAAACAGCAAAATATGAGCTACTAATTACTTCAAGGAGCTTGCTTTTGATTATTAACAATAATATTTCATAATAACGTGCCCTGTTTGATAAAAGTAGTGATGTTTTATTTCAGGGCATTGCTAAATCTATTATTAATTCTTTGTTTACTAAATGCTAGAAACCATGGAATATTTCTTTGGGTGAATTATGGAATGAATAAGTTAGTAAGACTCTACCAGAATTTCTTGTTAAGATTCAAATGTTTGACTTTTTTTTTTTAAACTTACACATAAAAATATATTGAAGGCCACTAACAGTTAATGCATAAATACCTATTAATTCCATGATAATGGAAAACACAGTTGTTTTATGAAGGTCGATCTGTGTGTCAGTTTTGAACTATACTCCAAAAGAATCAAATGAAACACTATGCAATTGCAGCACTTTAATGAATTAACATATAAATAATGTGATAATCTTGTTATAGTTTTAGTAGTAATTCCCTCCCCCCCCCCCACTGTTACATTAATCATTGCTATCTGCCACTAATTATAAACATATTTAGGAAATTGTTGTATAGAACAGCTTTTAGATTCTAAATCGTAGATTTTGTTCTTGTTAAATATAGCCATATGTTTTAAGCAGGGACCTGAAGAAATCAACTGTCCAAGCATGGCAGAGCCTGGCAAGCCTCAGTATTTAATGGATGGTATGAAAAGCCAAGGAGAACAAGTGCACATATGAAGAGGATGGTCAACTGTAAAGTTTAAGGAGGGCAGAAGAGGGGAATGAAATACAATAAAGCAGAAAGATAAGTGAGTTAAGTGTTGGAAAATCAATAAAGTGAGGATAAGGAGGTTAAACATTTTATGCAGAAGGTAATAGAAAACCAATGAAAAGTTCTGAAGAGAGGCTGAATATGTTAGTACCAGGAAAAGTTTTTTTATTAAGGCTATGTCTAGACTGCAAGCCTCGTTCAAAAGGGACTTTTTCGAAAAAGTGTCTTTCGAAAAAGAGCATCTAGACTACAACCAGTATTTTCGAAAAAGAAAGCTACTTTTTTGAAAGAGAGCACCCAGACAGTCTGGATGCTCTGTTTTGAAAAAGCACAGTTTACATTACATAGCTCCTTTTTTCGAAAGAGCACTTTCGAAAAAAGGTGTTCTTCCTCATAAAACAAGGTTTTCCGTGGTTGAAAAAAACGCCGTGTTCTTTCAATTTACTTTCAAAAGAGCACGGCAGCAGTCTAGACACAAGGGAAGTTTTTTCAAAAAAGGCCATTTTTTTTAAACCCTGTAGTCTAGACACACCCTTACAGTAGTAAATAAAAGTTATTACTGCTACAACTTGGGCAAAGTTGTAGCAGTGGAAATGATAAGGTAAAGCAGCTACTGTAGATGTGGAAGCAAACAAACAAAAATAATGCTAACATTGTCTGGGCTTCTTGAACCTCCAGCTACAAGAGGATTACATCTGCTGTTCAGAAACTGGCCTGCCACTATTTTATTGTTTTTAATTTACCTTTGTGATCAGAAGGGACAAACCAACAGCAATGTTTCTATGATTAGCCTTATCAATGATCTGCTAGGCAGAAAGTCTACCATGCATGCTCTTCATGCAATAACTTGAACATATCTGATTCATTCCCACTGTTTCCTTTCAGTTTAATTGAGGCTCAACAGGAAAAATCATTACGTGCAAAGTGCTTGCAATGGTTATAGTTCAGGCACAACATTAAAAGAAAAAAAATATATAAAGCAGATGGATTTATGTTACCTAAATTTTTAAAATGATGGATCCTTTTAATTTTTTTTGTTAATAGCATCCTCTTGTTCTAGCTTCCTCAATAACTTCAGCCTCACAGAAAAATAAAGGGAAAATGAGGAGTGTGATTTTGACTCAAATCTTTTAATGATGGAAGTGTACATGAAATGCTTAACTGATGTGTTTGGGGCTTCTTTGCTGCTCCTGAATGTGCTTAAATCCAGGTTCACATCCCTACGGTATTTCTTATCATAGACCTTAAGGAAGAGGCATTCTTGAACACAATGAGCCTGTCATTTCAAATTCCATCCTAAAGAACAGTACTTTGTGTCACAAGTGCATACTGTGACAAGTACAACAGTAAATGCGCAAAAAGCACTCTGAATAAATCCAACACATGAAATTTATCTGTGAAGAAGGGACTGAATCTAAAATATGATTCCATAATGCACAAGGCACAAAATTAGATGACTGCTCACACACAGTAAAGTTATAAAGTAGGTGGGCTGGGGTAGTGATTGACAAGATGTAAGTTACGCAACTCATCTTGCAGAGGCCAGCAAAAACTCTTTGCAGACAATATCTGTGACAAGCAGTAGCTAAATCCTGAGAAATTAAGGCATAAAGAGAAAGTTATGTCTGCAGTTGCCCACACCATTGCACAAAGGACACACCTACTCTAAGACCATCCTTCATTCCTATATAAGAGAAATATTTTTAAACAGAAAATGGAAAAATCCATCAAGGGCAAGGAAAAATGCTCAAGAGACAATCTTGCAGATGACACCAAAATCCACATCCTGTTAGTCTTCTCACCCCCTAGCTTTGTATTCCTTGATTTTATTTAATCAATGTGCAGTTATTAATGAAATTTGTACTTTCTTTGTTATGAGCTTATGCTAAATGCTCTGCAAACAACCATCTCCCTTCTTTTTGGAAATGAAGGGCCTAATTCATCACTGTGGAATTTGACTAGGGAGGAATCTGGCCCAAATGCAACCAGGACCCAACTCTAGTACAGTAAAACTCCAATAGTCCAGCACTCCTGATAATCTGGCATCAAAATGGCAACAGCCCAGTGAGCGAGCTTCAGCAAAAAATGAGTCACAAGGTAACAGTGGCAGCAGCTGAACTGAGCAAAAAGGATAAAAAAAGGCTTAAAAAAACTAAAACATTACAGTATACTGTATACAGTATGTACAATAAAAAGGATTAAGAACACATATACAGTATAGAATGTATACAGTATATATATATAACCTGTTTACAGTACCTCCTGATAGTCCGGCATATCTAATAATCCGGCACCACCTAAATCCCATAGGTTCCGGATTATCGGAAGTCTTCTGTAGCTATGATATAGCTGGCCTGAACCTAACTCATTCATAGCTAAACAGAGCCACATACAAGTTTCACATACTTTGCAAATCTATAAGATTTAAAATTGTAAGTGAAATTAGAAATATCAGATAATTAGATTTTAATGTTTGGCAGCTAGCTAACAAATATACCCTCAACACCGGGTGCCAAACTTGATTAGGCTCCAGGTGTGATATTTTGAACAAATCATATCAAACAATATGCATATTTGCAAATACTTTGACCAACACCATAAATGTTAGCTTTAAAAAAAAGTGAATTTGTTGCAGGTATGGAACATCGTGACATGAGTGATCTATGGCTGTATGTACATGATGAGTTAATAGCCAATCTCCACATCTCAGGGATCAGGAGAAGGCAGGAGGGTGAATTTTAGACCTAAGTCAATCACATATTTCCCCCAAAGGGGGTGGGATGGGGAGGTCAAAAGGCAAGTGAGAATAGTGAGATTTATCTTAAATCATGATTTTTAGGCATCCAGTTCCTGGACACTTTCCTTCCAAAAGGCAGTGTGGCAAAATGGATGAGATCAGAGGGTGTTTTATCAGAGACCCCGATTCTAATTGCACCTCTGCCTGAAGTGACCTTGTGAAAGACAGGAATACTAGGAACCACCCCTAAGGCACAGGCATGAGGCTTGGGTTAACAAGGCTTAACAGGAGAGAGTGTAAAAGTTGTAAAACCCCCTTGGATAATTTCTTCCAGATAAGACAATGAATGGCAGTCTCTTTGTGTATCTGCATAAAATATATGAACATTGTGCAAGACTAAAAGAATGTTCAGTGCCAATTCTGGGTATCATGTGTAGCTTAATCTTTCCATTTATTCCAGAGGCAAATGAACATTTGTAGATTTTAGACTTTGGGTATTACTCATGAGACTGCTCATAAAGTCTGATTTTTATCTCATTGCTTTCATTCTGATTCCAGTAGCTGCCTTGGTTTGTTTGTGGAAAAATAGATTCCCAAGTAGCAATACAATTTATATTTGAGATGAGAAGACCCACACATTCCATTCCAAACATCAGTGCAAAAGTATTCCCTACAGTATATTTTTCTAGTGCTTTGACCACTCTCATTTAAATGTCTCAAGTGAATGGAGCTTCAACTCCTCTCTTAGAAGATTACTCAGCAGCTACATCAAGCTCAGTGTCAAGAATTCATAAGAAAGAACCTACCATAATATGTGCTCCTGCCCATATAGAAAGTATGTTTTACTGAGATCAACAAAAACTAACACATAGTTGGAACCATTCAGGTTCCTCTACCATTTTCATTACCATAGTATCTGAACCCCTCCCTGCAGCTCATTAAGCAATGTCATTATACAGCTGCCACCACTGAGTTTAGTCTCCAAGGCTGTCTACACTGCACTGTAATTCGAAATAAGATACACAATTTGTATAGCTCAAATTGTGTATCTTATTTCAAACTTATTTCAAAACAGCTTATTTTGTAATTTGGCGCAGTCTACACAGAGCCAAATTTCAAAATAAACCACTATTCCAAAACGTGGAATATATAGCGAGCTCAAAATAATGGGCTTGCTGTTAAGACATTGGATAGCTATTTCGGGATACTCTGGTATTCCAAAATGGTGTTGCAGTGTGGATGTAGCCCAAGGGAGAGTGAGAAGAAAATACAAATGGAAACAGTTTCTCCCAACACAACTTATAGATGGAGAATGGAGGCACAGAAAAAGTAAGTGATTGGCTCAAGGACACACAGGAAGCCAACAGTAGACTCCAGAATCATTTCCTGAAACACAGGCCACTGTCTTATCCCAGTGGCTCTCAACCTTTCCAGACTACTTGGTTACAAAACTCAGACATATAAAAGGGTCACCACACACTATTTCTGAAAAATAGACCACGGATGTTGCTGGACCAGAGAGCCCCGGCACCCGGGAGAACAAACCGTCTGGGACTCCTATCCCCAGGGAGCCCTAGCTGGGGCATCAGCAGGGCAGACAGTGACCTGGTCCCCAGGGCACAGCAAAAGTGGGGCAGCTAGCAAGCCTAGTCCCCAAGGATCCATGGCGAAGAGCAGCAGAAGCGGGGCAACCAGGAAGCACCATTCCCAGGAATCCCTGGCAGAAGAAGCGGGGCAGCTCCCAAGCCCATCTCTGGACATGGCAAAAGTAGTGCAGCTGGTGAGCCCGGATCAGGCAGGGGAGAAATGGGGCCACAGTGGCTGGGGAGCTCCATCCCCAGGGAGCCCCCCAACTGGCTGAAGACAGCGGGATGGAGCCCAGTGGCAGTGGGGCCAGAGTGAAGTCAGCTGTGGGGAAGAGGAATATCCTGGGAGGCTAGTGACAGGTGACCTCCCCTGATCCAGCAAATACCCTCTTTCAGAATGGGTCAGTCCTGAGGATGCTGGACCAGGGAGGTACAACCTGTACTTACATTTCAGTGTATATTGTATAAAGCAGTAAAATCCCAGAGAATAACTTAATAACCATGCTTGGTTTAGGTTTCTGAAACATTCAGGCGCCTGGTTGGCATTAGTCTAATGATTCTTATTAGCATTCCATAGGTTTAATCTGACTGTTTTGTCATGGACTGTGACAGGTTTGTCCGGGCGCGAGCTTGGGGTCGCCCCCCTGGGCGGGTCCCCGGCCCAGCAAGCCCCCTGCGTTGTTGTACAATCTCTCCCACAGGGCGCGAAGAACCGCCCAAACCCATCCTTAGGGCAGGGGTGTTCCGCGAGCCCCTCGTTCCCGGCTGTTAGTCCCGGGTACCCCAGTTCACTCTTGCTGACGCTGTCGGTTCGTTGTCTGTGACTATTTTACTCCCCTAGTAACTCTCCTGTACTCCTCCAGCCCAGCTTACCTGGGGCCTTGTCCAGGGCAGCCCAGGGGTTAGAGGGACCCGGGCCCACCCTCTCCACCTGGTCCCAGCCCAGGGCCCT
>CM057845.1:65652135-65665733 GCA_030068395.1 Apalone spinifera
CATTACTTTACATTTATCAACATTAAATTTTATTTGCCATTTTGTTGCTCAATCACTTAGTTTGGTAAGATCTTCATGGTCTTAACTATCTTGAGCAGTTTAGGGTCATCTGCATTGTGGAGGCTTAAAGATCTATTGTGTCATTTGAAAATAACTGCAAGACAAGGAATATTAGTTTGTTAGTTTTCAGCAGATGTGAGGTTATTTAATTTGAAGGAAAATAAGTAATTTTCTTCTGTGAAAAATAGAACAGTGCAGTTATTTCAAATATGCATGCCTTATGACAAACATTTTAATATTTATACATATACACTTACCCTGTGGAAGAATCACATTTTAAATTCCACATACCAAGGTATTTTTATTGTCCCCAACAGAAAGAGTACTGAATCTTATTACACCCAAAATCATAATATGAAGTTGTTTCATATGACACAACCTACATCTTAGACTATCTGAAATTAAACAAAATTTAAACTACAGACAAAATTGCCAAAAGACAGGATTTTATAGCAGAAAATAGTCCAAATGTTGTCATCAGTGTGTCTCTCTCTCTCTCTCTTACTTAAACTGTAAAAACTTCATGGCAGAAACTCTGCATATGTGCTTCTACTAGTCTGAACACACTGCATGATTAAATGATAAAACAAATGAATTACTCTCCCTCCCTCTCTTCCCCCCTCCCCAAAAAAAGATGGTAGGAACTGTAGATTTATTACTATTAGTTATAAGTAAAGTTTGTTTTGCAGTAGCAAAGACATATACAATAAGTCTTGAAAGGCCTATACTGAAGCAAAAGGTTTTGCCCAGACCCAGGCATAAAGGCAATAGGTTTCAAAGTAGCTATAGTCTAGGCCCTCCTCCATCCCTTCCCCCAAGACTGGAAAGCAGCAGAGAATACCAGCTAGCTTTACAAAGCATCAGGCTTACAAGGCACAAGCTAGCTGGCTAATAGCCACTTTGAATAGGTAATACTAATAGTAGCAAGGTGGGTGGCGGGGAGGGCATAAGAACTTAAATAGTTGCCAATATAGGATTACATGCATACATCCAGCCATACAGTTCCTCAGATAAAACAAATTTTAAGTATATATCAATTAGCTTTGTATACCTCCACATAAGAATCACACATTTAAAGTTTAAGCAAGTGAACAATTCTATTTAGAGCTGAAAGTTTATTTAACTTAATGTGCTTTACTGATTGGGGCCATTCTTATATATCATATATTTTTTCTGTTTAGAGATACACTTATTTTCAGGGGATCAAGATAGATATTGCCATATTGTCATTACTTTGGGATACTGTAAGATATGCTTAAAACTAAATCATACAAAACTTGCAAGATTTTCAGCTAGGAGGCCTTTTTTGCATTTTCACAATGGCTATGTCTAGACTGGCCCCCTTTTGCGCCAAAGGCATGCAAAGGAGGCCAGTCGCAATTGCAAATGAAGCGGGGATTTACATTTTCCCCGCTTCATTTGCATGAACATGGCTGCCGCTTTTTTCCGTCTTGGAGCTTTGACGGAAAAAAGCGCCAGTCTAGACAGGGCTCTTGCGGAAAAGAAAGCCTAATTTTATACCTGGAGGCTCCCAAGGCATACCATTACGTGTGTACAGGGCCAGCCAGGAGGAGACACTTGTTTTATATGTTCTTTATGGGCAAGGGACAGCAGCAAGGTGATGGATAGGGTTTTCCCCAACTAAACATCACCACCACTGGGGTACTCAGAATCTCCTTTTATGTTAAAGCCGTCAGGCGCCCAGGCACACCTATGAATGTGACCTGCTCCCGAGTAACCTGGGGAGGAAAAAGGGGGTTACATAAGAATTTTTTGTTTATAGAAAACGTGTTTTTTTATTTTTAAACAGCCCTTTTGCTAGGAAGTATAAAAACTTTTTTCATAGAAAACTAACTACAGCCGGTCCCCGATTTACGGACGAGTTACATACCAAACACTAGGTCGTAACTCAATCTGTCCATAAGTCAGATTACATTCACTTACGTATGACCGTGCTGTTCGTAAGTGCAGATTTCGTTTGTAACTTGGGTTCCGGCTGTATAGGAGGTTGGTCGTAAATACGAACAGTCATAAGTCGATGCATTTGTAACTCGGGGACCAGCTGTATTTGTCAAAAATTCCTCTTTTCAGGCAAATTTAACTAAGTTTGTTTGAAAAATTTTGACTTCCTGTATCTCAGACTAACAGCATTAACCTTTTCTTAAAATTATTCACCATTACTACTGCTGGCCCAGCTCCACCTGCATAAGCGAATGGTGGAAGAATTAGCCTAGGGCATAGGCAAGGATACTGGCAGCCACTGGCATTTTAACTCTGTTACTGGGGCCTGATGACAGGAATTAAATAGCTTCTGGCCAGCTGCACTAGCACTAGCATGGAGAGAATCCACTGCCATGGATACCAACATGCAAAAGCTTAGGCTATGTCGACAATGCCTGTGTCAACAAGCCTCCCAACATGTATTGGCCAATGGGCTCACATCAGTGCACTAAAAGTAGCTGGAGCTCAGGGATCTGATGCCCAACCCACTCACTAGGCTTCAGAGCCCAGGCACCAGTCTAAGCTGCCCTGTTTACCTAGCTGTTTTTAGAGTGCTAACACTAGTGCAAACCCCACAAACTTAAGCATCTTACCAGGTCTGGGGAGGCTCATGTGGGATGTGCAGACATACCCTATGAGACCAGTTTAGACAGACATAGTCTTAAAGGGCCTGATTTTCCTTTCAATTATTTCAGCTTAAACCACAATGCAATTCTATTCATTTTTAATGGGTGTCAATCTGGATTTATCCCAGTCTGGGTGAAAGCATTATCAAGTCCCAGGGGACCAAAAGTCTCATGTCACCAACTTCTGCATATAATCTGAGCACACGGCAATCTAAATGGTCACATTCCAGGATGTAATCAAGATCAGTGAAGGGCTGTGTCACCATCTCCTCTGCAGTCTTGGGAATCTTAAGGCCTTGCTGCTGTAGCTCTCAATCTGAGGGCACATCTTTAATCACCAAGCCAGAGATCAACGTTCTGGCATGTGATTTAGCAGATCTAGTATAGATCCATAAATCAAATGCTGAGGGCAGCTCTGGCCAATGCCAGTACTACTTAGAACATGAGAACAGCCATACTGGGTCAGACCAAAGGTCCATCTAGCCCAGCATCCTGTCTTCTAACATTGGCCAATGCCACATGTCCCAAAGAGAGTGAACAGAACAGGGAATCTTCAAGCAATCCCACTCCCATCACCCATGCCCAGCCTCTGACAGAGGCTAGGGACACCATTTCTACCCATCCTTGCTAATAGCTAACCTCCATGAATTTATCTAGTTCTTCCCTGAACCCTGTTAAAGTCCTGGTCTTCACAATCTCCTCTGGCAAGGAGTTCTACAGGTTTACTGTGCACTGTGTGAAGAAAAATCTCCTTTTGATTGTTTTAAATCTGCTGCCTATCAATTTCATTTGGCAACCCCTAGTTCTTATGTCCTTGCAGTCATGAAGAGTATGGGAAGCCAATGGGAGCATTTGCTCCCATCAGCCTCCTGCAGTGGGGCCAGCGCCAACCTCAGCTTAAGATAAGCTGACCCCAACTAAGTCTACATAGCTGGAGTTTTGTACCTTAAGCTGACCTTCCAGGTCTAGCATAGACCTGGCCTGAATGACCTACCAGGATGAAGACACCACTTTGAGTGTCTGAGTAGAGCTGCAGCTCTGGTCCAGCAGCTCTGACCATAGAAGCCTGTTGTAACACTGCAGTCACACTCTGGTTTTGAGCAACCTTGGTTACTACATGCAGGACAACTCCTATGTAACCCCAATCCCATTTTTTTCCAAAAGATGTGTTCTGCACTATCCAGCCCTTTCCAGGGCAGTTCTGATATTGCAGGCTTCTTGTCCCGATATACAACAGTTTGCTACTTTATTTAGAGTTACAAAACAGTTCAGTTTAAACAACAATGGATTAATTTTATTAAAAAATAAAAAGTTTATTTAACTAGAAAGGGATGGATTTTAAGTGAGTACAAGAAATGGTTCAAGATAAAACACTTTCTAGCAGCTATGACCTAACAAACTAGATTTGGTTCAATGTAAACATCCTTATCACATTGCAGCAACAGTGATGACCAATCTTTCAGATCAGAACCCCTCTCAAAGTCCAAAGGCTGATTCCTTTGTCTTCTGGAGGAAGAGAAGGAAGGCTGATCCTGGGGTGGTTTTGCCCCCCACTTTCATAGTTCCATCACCCTTTGAAATGCATTTTCCTGAGGGTTACCTCTAGATTCCCACTGTGAGGACAGACATGGAGTTTCATGGTGAAAGAGGTTCCATACCATTATTTGCTAAAATGAAAATGTATGTATTCCTGGCCCCACTTCACAGCCAAAGAATGGCCACTTGACAGGTGGCTGTCATCAACTTCGATGATACCTGACTTGAGACATCAGCTTGTTCTTTGTCACTGAGGAACAAATATGCACCCTCCCCACACTTGCCTGTTAAACACATTTCAGCTATTTCAATCTATGTTCCTAACTCCACATATAATGTCGCCACACACATTTCACAATGATATTATTTACTGGTGAGTTAATATTTTTTAAATGAGCCCTTGTAAGGCAAATTCCATATAAATAATACAATAGTGTGTAGGGTATGAATACAGGGATGCATTCAGTCATAAAACCCCATTAAAAAGGGATCTTATTCTTCATATTATATAGAAATATTTGTGATCTTTCTTCAACATTTGGGATATATTTCTTTCAAAACTGGCTATTTAGCATTCCACAGAAATAGGACTTTGCATGTCAGTATTCCAAAAACTTACCTACTATGATTTGGCTTCTCTTGAAGCTCTTCAAAAATAGAAACATTATGCTCATACCTAATAAAATACATCAGCTTTGAAAGAAGCTATACAATGACCATACATGAGTCATTTATTGACTCATGGTAAAACACAAACAAAACAAAACAAAAAAAACAAAAACAAAAACCATGACTCCTTGATTCCTTAAGGACACTTGTTTTATAGAGAAAAGAAAAACAGTGCAACAGGCCCCATACAAAATATGATGTTAATAGCTTGTTTTTGCGATCAACATCTGAACTTGTTTTAACCCTATTTTGCACCCACTTTCCTCAAATAAAAATGATTCATGAGAGGGGAATGAGGCAGAATGATAGTGTGGTCTAAAATAGGAGGGCAGTGAATGCAACTCCACAAACTTTGCAGAAGAAGAAAATCCAGAATGTTGAACAACAACAAAAAAAGATCACTAATGTTTAGTCAGTGAGAACAAATGTTCTATCATGATGCTACCAAGAACACCTCTCTGGCAGCCAAATGCTTTTATTCCCATACTGTAGGCGAGTTGTTTCCAACCTCCATAAGGGGAATGTGTACTCAGATATGACTGTTTTTCTTCACCTATGCGAAGCAGAGATTTGCAATTCAACAGATTTTGAAAATTCCTCCTCTCTAAAGCTATTTTAATCTCTAAACATAGGGTTTGAAGACTATGAAGGAAAAACTATCTTCAACTAGGATTCTTTCCAGTCTTGAGATCAGAAGTGGTTTTCCCTGCAAGAGAAAGCTACACTAAGGAATTTTAAACACAACACTAAGGAATTCTATAAAGTAAATAATTTGTTTAAATTTTTACTCCATGTAATTTAATTAACTTTGGGGGGTTAAATTTCTATAGAGCTGTTTGAACTGGAGGAAAGAAGAGAGCTATTACTTATCTTCCAGTTAAATGTTGATGCAAGACTGCTTTGTAATTTGTGGAACAGCAATAGTGTGCACTCTGTAACTAAGGTTAGGTCAGTGCTGTGAGTCAAACTGATTTATACCAGAGGATGCCTGCCATTTTCCAGAGAAACAAGACAGAACACTTCAGCATTCGTCTGTGGAATCTCTTCACTGTTCACAGATCCAGAGAGTTTAGACCTGACATTCATTCCAGTGGTACTTTACTTCAAGAAAAAGTTTTCTATGAAAAATATAATTATGGTTTATAATTATCATTTGTTAGCCTATGAATTGATAATGTATAGAAGAGAGAATATTTTGTGTGCACTGACTTATTTTAAAGGTTTTTTTTTTTCTTTAAAAGGTGATTAATACATTATTTTCCTCTCAAGCTAATCACTTAGTATAATGATTCATGAAATACTTTGGAAAACAGACAGCGAAACAGTAAAGAAGAAAGAGTAGTGGCAGAGAATCCACACACAACTATATTATTCCATCAGGATATATATTCCAAGTTATCGGTGCTCACTCATGCCTAAATCTGAAATACAGACCCTGATCCAACCACAATGGAGTCCTTCCATTGATTTCAATAGGCAGTGGCACCTTAAGGTGTTTCAATAATATTCTTTTCTGTTAATACTGTGATGAGAAAAAAACCCACACTGTGTAGAAGGCTAATGAGGCTTCACCCCCAACAGTTTCAAGACACCAGAAAAAAAAAAAGACTCAGTCATGCTTAGGACTGCCAACTTTCTAATGGCACAAAACTGAACACTCTAGCACCACCCATTTGCCACTCGGCAGGGGCTAGAGATTCCACATGCTGCTCTGACCCACAGGCAATGCTCCCTCTACAGATCGCCCTCTCCCTCCCCCCGAGTTCCCATTAACCAGTTCCTGGGGGTGGGACCCCATTCCCTGTCCCATCCTTTCCTGAGACCCCACTCACTACATTTCCCCTCCCTCAGTGGATTGCTCTCTCCCATGCTCATTCACTTTCAGTGGGCTAGGGCAGAGGCTTAGCTCTGTTGCACCACCCACCAGGTAGGGTAGGTTCCCTGCCTTTCCTGGCTCCATGTTGCACCCTGAAAGTGGCCAGCAGCCCTGGTGCCTCAGCAGGGGCAGGAGGTTCTGTTGATGCCTCAGCAGGGGTTCTCACCCACACGAACTGCCTTCTCTCTAGATCCCTCCCCCAAAATTCCCATTGGCCAGTCAGTGGGAATGCATCAATGGTGCTCGGTGTGGAAACAGTGCACAGAACCCTGTTTCTATTCCCCCTCCCTGCCTAGGTGCCAGACCTGCTAGCTTCTTCTGAGGCACAATGCCATAGATTGTAACTAGCCTGCCTTTGCCCTGAAGTACCACTGACTGGACTTTTAACAGCCAGTCAGCCAAGCCAGAGAACAGCCAGAGTGGGAGTCAGGAGTGGACACACACTGAGAAAGTCTATTGTATGCCAAGGTACTAGCTATTCAGAGAGGGCAAGTGGTACCTTAAGGTGTTTCAAATCTCCTACAATTCAGCATTCAGGAGGGAGGGGTGCCCTAGAAGTGAGGACACATACTTATAAAGGCACAATTTATATCTTATTGTTAAAAACCGCTAATACAAATATTAGGGTACAGATACTATTTAAATACTTACAGGCAGAATGAACGTGCTATTTTTCCTTTCAACATTTTCAAAAAACAAAACAGAAATCATTACAGGTAGCAAAAATAATTCATTTTTAAGATGGATTTGATAGTTCAAAATGCAGAGAATAAATACATGTAAATATTTCATTGTTCCTTGTGGAGTCCTTAAAACAGAACTCTTCAGTGAGACATTAAAAAGCAGAAATAGCAATAAACCAACTTATAACCAAAAAACAATTGCCACAGTATGGTTGTGATGCACATTATTATATTTCAGAGTTTAAATTCTTGGTTAAGCTATAGCACTACGATTAGAAATACCTACTGGCATTTATGATAGCTAGAGGATGCATTTTTTCAAGTGCGCAAGAGAAAGTTGAGATCCTGTAACATACAGTGTAACAAACAGCTTCTTTCTGAAAAGAGATTAATGTCTGTCAGGCTGATGTATAGACTTTTGAAACAAAGACTTCATTCAAGTGTTTATAAAGTATGCAGAGGCATCCATTTGTGAGCAAATAAAACCTTTTTTTGCACAGGCAATGCAGGTGACACCATTTCTAGTTACTTAATCTGTGTGTGTAAATATCTAGATGGATGCACAAACTTGAGTTTGTGTAAGTATATAAAGTTGCCTACAAGCATTCTGCATTCATTAATGGAAGCTGGTTGAAAACTTGGCCCTATACATAGTCATAGGACTACAACAAGTTTCCATTCATTCAGAAGTATAATGTAAATTTACAAATGAGATGTTCAAAAATATATATTAAGGGATTAGACTGTACATACTACCCTATTACATTATAGTATATCTTGCTATTATGAATATGAATAGTTTTTCAAAATGTATACCAACAGAATCAATACACAGACTTGATTAACTATACAGTTCCCTGTCAGAATACAAAAAAATTAAATAATTCAAGGTCCTCCTGAAATCATAATTAGGAATCAATAAGAAAAAAAAAACCCTCATACTGAATTTAAGCAAGTATGTAGCAGACAAAAGGGCAACTACTTCAAGTATAGTATTCAATTTTCCATCCATACTGTGTTAATATTATTTAACGCAGGTTTTAATATTTGTATTCTGCCATAGGGCTTTTATGCTGGTTTACAGTAGGCATAAATAGCATGTCATATCATTCAAAGGAAATATGTTCCCTGCAGCCTGATATGCAAACCTATGGACTATGACTTTCTAAACATATTATCTTTCATTTTAAAATGTTTTCCCCTCTTATTTAGAATGCATCTCCCAAAACCCCTCTACCATAAAGCTGTATTATATATCACTCAGCTTCCCACAGTGAAAAACGAACCAGTGTGCTATTTACCAGTCAAATATACCAGTTTATAGCTTGCCCACAACATGAGAAAAGATGGCCATTTCCTTTTTTAGCACATAATGTTTAGTTAAGTGATTCAGTCACTTAATCAAGAGGTATGAGCATTCTACTGTTTCACTTTTAATTTTCCACTTATCTAGGAGCTTTGCATATTTAACCACAATTAGAGCCTGATTCAAAGCCCAATAACTATTCCCCAGTTAAGTCCTGATGCCAGCCCCATTTATTTCAGTGAGTTTTTGATCGAGAGCTTTGTCCACTAATCTAAGTATATGTGGGAAGACCAGTGGGTAGAAGAGTTTCAAAATCAGTTCATTTTAACCAAAGAGTCTCTCTCATCAAACAATGGTGGCATGTACTGTATCCCAGATCATCAGGAGATAATCAAAGATGACAACAACAACAGTATCCTATTGACCTCAGTGGAAAATAGACCAGCTCCTAAATCCCTACACTGACTGTCTTTTACTTTCCATAGCATGTATTAAGGCAGAGGTGGGCAATAATTTTTTATGAGAAGCTTCTTCAAACAGGCAGCTTCCATTGGCTAGAAACTGGCCAATGGGATTGTGCTAGGGGTGGACACAGTGTAAAAAGACTCTCCCCAACCACTGTGATACACAAACAGCCAAGCAGATGCTTTTCTCAATGGCATGGAGGGTTGTGAGGAAGCAGAGAGTCTGCCTGAGGCTTCCCGCTGTATTCGTGGGCCAGATCTGGTGGCATAGTGGGCCAGATCCAGTTGCCCAGGCCTGTATTAAGGTGTGGTCAAGATGGTAGAACAATGCATGTAAGTTCCAGCCTACAACTTTAGTCATTTCTTACTGTTCCTCCCTTTCCCTATCACTCCTCACAATGAATCCCTCACATCTTGCTTTGTCCCATTTTCTCACTGCTCTCGATCCTTCCTATTATCTGGAATTTCCTTTTAATCTAAGCATACCAGATATCCATCCTGTTTCAAATCCCTCCTCAATAGTCACTTCAATTGGGAAGCCCACAAAGTAAACCACATCCGTACAAGTGTGGTCACACACTTTATATTTTAATAAAAGCACAAGTAAAACAGAACCTTCTTTTAATCTGATGGATAATTTTAAGTCATCCAGCTACTTTAGAGATGGACCATAATTGCTTCTGTGACTTGAGGGCAAGCAGACTACAGGTTCCTAACAAATTCTACATATTCACTATCATCATTTTTTGGAAAATAAAGGAAAAATTAACTGCTTTATTTAAATGATTGGATTTTTCAAAAATAGTGTTATTTTTCTTAAATTAGTTTTTATTTTGGATTTTTTTTAAAAGGGGGATTGTTAACTTTTTTTTTATTAAATGTTTTAAATGAGATTTCCATCAACTGTTTATTTTTTCATCCTTATAAACTCTTATTTGCTGTTTTAACCAAAAAGGGCTATAGTCAATTTGGTTTCCAATAACATGGTCTTCTAGTTTTCAAACCTTAAGCACTGATTTAGCTGGGCCAAAAAAAGAGCACTACTAGGGATGTTAGATAGCGATTAACTGAATAGTCATGTAACTGAACAAACTATTATGGGTTACATAACTATTTGATAGTTCCCAGGGACAGTGGCCGCCAATGTGCTCCTGGCCCCACTCCCAGGGAGCTCCCTAACACCTCATGCTGCTGCCTCCGATACAGAGACAGCAGTGTGGAATGGCAGCAGGTTCACTCCACGGGCGGGGCGGGGGACAGTTTTTAAACCACTTATCCTGTTTTCCTGCCACCATCAGGAGCAGAGTTGAGCCAAAGAAGAAAGCTTTGGAAAAATCTTACCCCTAAGTATTATATGCTTGTGAGCAATTATTTGTGGGTATAAACATAGATGCTGGATGGAGGCTTTTTAAAAGCTGTCCTAAAAGGTTTTCCATAGTTAGTGAAGGCTTTACATGTTATCAGAAAGTTAAGACACAAGGTGGTGAAGTAATATCTTTTATCCACCTAATTTCTGTTGAAACCAAAAACAGGACTGTGTAGCACTTTAAAGACTAACAAGATGGTTTAATAGGTGATGAGCTTTCATGGGCCAGATCTACTTCCTCAGATCAAATAGCGGAAGAAAATTGTCACAACCATATATACCAAAGGATACAATTTAAAAAAAAACAAACACATATGAAAAGGACAAATCAAATTTCAGAACAGAAGAGAGATAGGGAGGGGGGAGTAAATGTCTGTGAGCTAATGATATTCAAGGTAATAATTTCTGTTGGTGAGAGATAAAATTTCACCAGCCAAAGTTGGTCCAATAAACTATATTACCTCACCGTGTCTAGTTAGTGGTAATTGTTTCTTTTGTAAGCATTTGGATTCCATCTCTATTCAATTGACTAGCCCGGTTTATTTTTATCTCATTTTCAATCATGTGTCTTTATGAGCACTGAGATAATGAACTAACACTAGTTTATGTACCAGTTGATGTGTCTGGTTCAAGCTAAAGTAACTGACATTGATGTTTATGAAGCAGAATTAGAAAGTGAGACTGATGCATGCAGTTCTTGCTGGTTTGAGGCAATCGCCATATTATGATCCTCCTCCCCTAGATATTAATATTGCAAAGCTTTCTTACTTACAGTCCAGCTTCTTCTTCTGCTAGATACTGTAAAGGAGCCATAATTCTATTTGTGACATCAATCTTTATCGAGAAAATGATTAAAACATCACAGACAGCATTACTGCTTTGCTACATGATCAAATACTTTAGGAAGAGAGACAGGCTCTAAAAGAAAAGCTTTCTTTGCCTATGAATATTTCCAATAATTTCCAAATATGGCAAAAAAATACAAAGATTTGTGCTTTAAGAATAAGATTACTTTGCAAGAACTCAACTGTATGTGTGATATGTCTGTAGGGAATATGCTGACATTTTCAATAGGAGACAGTAACAGTAACTGAAAGCAAAATACAGGTTGGACCCCAATGTCCGGCACCCATGGGACCTGACCCATCCTGAATAACAGAATTTGCCGGATATTGGAATGTTCCCTGCCGCTGGCCTCCCAGGATGCTGCCCCTCCATTGGGTTCCAGCCTGCTGGAACTCCCCAGCCATGGAGGCCCTGCTTCTCCCTCACCCAACTCAACGGAGCGCAGCAGAAGTGGGACAGCCAACGACGGGGCTGACCCACTATTCCCGCTCTCCAGTCCCGCTGCTGCTCCGCCTGGCTGGGGCTCCCTGGGAATGAAGCTTCTCACCCTCTGTGGCCCCCTTCTCCTCCACCTGCCCTGGGTCCCCAGGCACAGGGTCGTCATTCTTGGGTGCTGGGACTCTCTGATCCAGCAATATCTATAGTTCTGCTGGACCACCAATGCTGCCGGACCAGAGAATACTGGATTTTGGAGGTTCAACCTGTATAAAGTATTATTCTAGTTATTATCATGATACAGCCAGGCTGCATTTTGACAGATACGGTTAACCAGGAGTCATTAGCAATAATCAACTTTATATTTAATACTGGGCAACCAACTTTTCTTGGGTCATATAAAAGCAAATAAAATCTATGACTATGTGATTCTGAAAAAAAAAAGAAGGTGGTTACTGCGCATTCTATTTCCTTAGGCATTTCCGCAAACAGAATTTCATCATTATTTCCTTTTCTCAATCTATGTTAAGAATACTTAAGTGTTCATGCTGAAGCCAAGCTCCTTTGTTTCCATATGTTCTAGTATTTCTACATTCTGCACAGCTATATATATGCCCTCAATTTTCTTTTATGCTATTAAACATAAATAAAAGATGATAACTTAAGAGCAAATCTACAACTATCACCAAAGCAGGGTATAGGCCCTAGTATTGTAGAATGGCTAACTTGCGTGGGAGGAAAATATTAGACACGCAACCAGTGAGAAATAGCAACTGAGAGGTTTTATTATAAAACACTAATTTTAGTGGGAGATGCAGGTCCTGAGCATATCTGAAAAATCTAGCTCTTCTATTTAGGGGCCCAATTAATGTTCACTGAACCCCCATAGGAGTCTTTCACTTTGACTTTAATAGGCATTGGATTAAGCCACAAGTAATAAATAAGGATACAGGAGTCTAATGATAGGCACCCAAGATTGAAAGATTTGGCCTCCAACCTTAGATTAAGTGAGACATGATATCCTAACCACTTGTGGGATTCATTTTTAAATAACTTTGTAGAATTTCACTTTATCTTCAGAAACAACATGCATATCAGCATGCCCAATTCAAGTGAAAACTTAATATTTTAAAAATGTATTATCCTAAAAATTGGTGTTCTCCTTACAAGAAAAAAAATGCATGCAATAGTCTTGTAGCCATGCTGGTCCCAGAATATGAGAGATGGAATGTGGGTAATATAGAAGAGTTGTGTGTAAGCTTAAAAGCTTGTCTCTCTCACCATCAGAAGTTGGTCCAATAAAAGTTTTTACCTCGCCCACTTTTCTCTCAAGAGAAAAGAGTGACAATTCAGGATTCAAAAAATGTTGGTCATACATTTAACTGCATAGAAGGGCATGGGAGTTGCATGCCTTCTATACAGACAGTGAAACAAATTCTACTATGTATTTTAGAGAGTTTGTGTGTACGTCTGTCCAACAAAACAACTCCTCCTAAACGGTAAGAGCTAGGACCACCAAGTTTGGCATGCAGCATCCTCTTATCATAATTTAAAGCTAAGTAAGGGTTTGGTTGTGCCAGGACAATGGGATGCACCTGAAATCCAATTGTTTCTCATCAAATGGAAAAGGAGGACTCTGATAGCAGGTACAGTTATACTTGAAAATGGCCAGGGAGTAGTGGCCAGCCCAGAAGAACTGCTGCTGGCTGAACACCATGCCCTCTTTCCCC
>CM057845.1:65668193-65689259 GCA_030068395.1 Apalone spinifera
GTTTTATCAGTTACAGACTAACTTGGTTACCCCTCTGAAGCTTTTAAACTCCATAGGACCTTGTGTACTATATTGCACAATAATAAAAGGTGAGCTCAAATATATAAATTAGAAATGCCTGTATAATCATTTACTTTACTAAAACACAGTCCTCCTTTTGAAGATTTAAAGTGTTCTATATCTTTCATTAACCCAGCCATCTCTATTTATTGTATATGGAAAAAGCCTTTGACTGAGAGACTGGTTCCTTATTAAAAGGTAATTTCTCCTACATATAAACATTTGTTACCAAGCATAGACCATGTTATAGGGAATAGTGTTAGTGCCTGCAAGCAAGCACATGAGTAATATTGGTGACATAGATAACTTTATTGAAGTCAGTATAAACTCTTATCCTGGAGCTGTTTAATAGAAGCTTAAAGCACTAGGCAGGTAGTTAAAATCTTCAGGAAGTTGACTATGTATTAAGAAGGTTAAATTGTATTGCCACATTTCACTTGGTTTCTGCTGCATTCTCTTTTTCCCAGGTTTCCCAGTTTAGTTGCAACTACTGTACTTTGATGTGAAAGTACACTAAATCAAGTAAACTATCTTGGAAGTGGCTCTGTGAAACAATGTTGGTGGTGGTGGGGGTTGTAAATCAGGAGCACAAACAAGTTTGAGTATTTAAAAATGAAAGATATTTAAAGTGCTTAATAAATTAAAGTGTTTTGCTCTTCCCCCATCTCTCCATTATGAAGTATTTTCTCCTACTTGTAGCATGCTGAGTTGTACAAGTTCATGTACCATGCTCATTACTCCCAAAATAAAAACACTTTAGAAGTGCATTATAGTTGTATTTTGCTTAAATCATGCCTCACAGTTAAGCAATGACATGCCCTCCAATTCCGAAAGCAATTGTAGAAACTAATAAAACTCCCAATATTTTCTGCTTTTAAAAAAAAAAGTGTAATTCATTTTCAGATCATACGCTCTCTAGAGGACTTTTTTTTTTTAGGTGAGGCGGTTCTTTTTCCAATTGAAGAGAATTGGATTCAGGTCCCCCTTCCCCCACATGAGTCTGTTAATTCTTTTGTGCAAAAGGGATTTTCTCCAAGTTGATAGGAAGTACTCTTTACTATTTCCAAAGCATTCTGAGTTGCTGCTGGCCTGAGATCAGTCACACTTAACTGTTAGCACCTTGGCAGTGCACTGTGGCACCATTAGACTGCTGGGTAAATGCCTCTTTATTAAATAAAAGCAGAAAATTAATATTTTAGACAAATTCGTGGTCAAGGAACTATATGATAATTAAAGAGTACTTCAGTATATTTTTTTAGTGGAGCAATAACATATACTTTGGAAACTGCACAGCAAAGAGACCTTATTAGCTGAAGTAAAATATGTCAAGGATTATTACTTAACTTGATAATGATGGAAGTTGAAATACTGTATTTTCACTATCATATCTGCTTTTTTGTAATACATAACCACCATGTAACGAAGCCCAAAACATTTTGATAATTGACTGTTTTTTGGTCCAGTGTAAACGTCAATAATACATTGCCATGTAAATGTCATAGTCAGAAGTGATGGATTAAAGCTTACTGGAGAATCCTTAAAATGCATCAGAAAGAAAATGGGGGTTGGGAAAGAAGGAAATTAAATGAACATCAATCAAGTTGAAGATTGAGATCCCAATCCTGAAATGGGACCCGTGTATATAATGTTCACATTCACAGGTTAACCAATATTGGCCAAATTACCAAATGATTTATCTTTAAGTAGAGAAAAAGTATGGAACCTATAGCCCCAAGAGGATTTTGAGCAAGTTATAACTTAATGAAAGTTTCTGAATAGAAGCTGCAATTCCAATATTTAGAATCCTGCTGAATAGTGGAAGACCAGTGGACACTGCAAATTAAGGCCCCATAATGCAAACACTTATACACATGCTTAAGTTTACTACTTGAAGTAATCCCATTTGTTTTAGTGTTCATATGTGCACAGTCTTATTACAATGCATAGTCCCATTGAAACTAATGTGACCAGAGCAGTAAATTTAGGATTGTGTATAAGCATTTACAGGATCAGGATGAGACAAAAATTGCAGAGGAGCCAGTCAGACGCTCCAGCCAATATGAGAAAAACTAGCCAAAGCAGGAACATTTGGTCCTTTGGACTGTCAGAGAATTTCAGTTTTGAACAGATTCTCTCTGCCCTGTGCTGATCAGCTGTATGCTCAAACATCCACACCTGCTTCTCTTACCCTTCATTATCTTGCCCTGTCCTAAGCCCCTCCCCTTCTGTACAAAATAAAATATTGTGGGACATGCCATTTCTTCCTAACACAGTGTTCTACTCCCCTCGCCCTCCCGCCCCCCCACACACACAGTCTTGCCGGTTTAGATAGTAAGCTTATTGGGGCAAAGACCATCTACCACAGTGGCTCTCAACCTTTCCAAACTACCATACCCCTCTCAGGAAACTGGCTTGTCTTGCATACCCCAAAATTACATCTCACTTAACTCTATTTGCTTACACAGACATAAAAATACAAAATTGTCACAGTACTCCATTACTGAAAAATGCTTATTTTCTCATTGTTACTGTATAATTCTAAGTACCTTCAACAGGAACATACACTACTGGTTGAGAACCATTAGAGAGTGGGGGGAGGGAGTTAGGAAGGGGTGTCCAACATAAGGGACTCCCATTTTTGTTTGGCCCTTAGACACTACCATAAGGAATCATAGAATATTAGGACTGGAAGGGACCTTGAGCGGTTACTGAGTCCAGTCCCCTGCCCTCGTGGCAGGACCAAATACTGTCTAGACCATCCCTGATAGACATTTATCTAACCTACTCTTAAATATCTCCAGAGATGGAGATTCTATAACCTCCCTGGGCAATTTATTCCAGTGTCTGACTACCTTGACAGTTAGAAACTTTTTCCTAATGTCCAACTTGAACCTCCCTTGCTGTAGTTTAAGCCCATTGCTTCTTATGGCACCCTTTTAGATATCTAAAAACTGCTATCATATTATATATGATAGAGTAGCCACTGTGAGCAGCTGCACTACCAAAAGAGTGGCCAGCAGAGCTGGGGCTCCTCCATCTTGCCTGCCACCAGACCAGATAGTAGCCACCAGACCAGATAGTAGCCCCCGTGTCCCAAACTCTTTCCCCCTACAGCCCTTGGCTGCAGCACTGGAGGAGGCGGGGAGGAGGAGTCTGGAGCCCTGCCAGTCAGGGAGAAGAGAAACCCCTGCCAGATGGGATTTGAACACTCTGAGCACCTCCTCGCTCCCCAACCCTCATTCTCACCTACAGCCTCCTACACTACCCACCATCCCAAAGCCCTGCCCTGACTCTTGCGTGCTCCTCACTGCCAGCCCTCTGCCCCAAAGGACCCAGACAACGCCAGGTAAGCCTTCTAGTAAATAATAATTAAGAAGAATGCTTGCAAGATCAGGGTCTAACACCATTTCTCAATAGCACTTCCTAATTCGCTTACATCTTGAGAAAAATCGTATCCTTACTGAAGTCAATGATAAAATGCCTACTGACTTCAACATGGCTGGGATCTCATCTCCAGTACGATACTTGTATTTTGAAATAGCCTTACAGTGGAATTGCTATAATGCTGGAATGCATATACACTCTGTAGTGACAGACCCCTTTGTAGTAGAATGCTCTGTTCTGTAATACATTATATTCACTTAAAGCTGTACCGAAGTGCCTACTCACAGTTGTACATTTTATAACTATTGTATTTCACTTAACATTTCAAACCAAAGTGAACAGTTTTGAATCTACTGTAAATCAGTTAGTGTCTCCAATTAGGCAAATTTTGAAATTTAGTCTGTCCTTACGATGAAATTGTAGGGTGGATAGATTATTGAAATCCTCTGTAAAAACAACAATATATTTATTCCCAAAGTAGTAAGCTGGAAAAAAAAAGTTTTTAGGTCAACCTGCTTGCACAAGTATTTCACAGATATAAAGCACTATGGAAATGCTAAATATTACAAATAAAATGGTTAGTCCATTACAGGTTGAAAATTATTCAAAAATTAAATGGTCTACACAAATGTCACATCTGCAACATTAACAAGTGCCACAAAATATACAAATCTTAATTATCATGGAAATTATAATAAATGTTCTTTTCTATCTTTTAAAGAGCCAAGATTCTCCCAAGTAGGTCAAACAGGAGTTAGAAATACTAGCCAGCCACTGATTAAAAAAAAAATCTTCCAATCTATCAATTAGATACACACAACTCAGGATTTTTCAACTTCAAAAAAGGGAGTTAGATAGTTCAAGCATAGAACGCATTTGTGTACTTTTGTTTGGGATTTTCTTCCATTGAACATCTTTGGGAGTATGATGCTCCATATGTATAAAAATAATTTGCTACATAACTTAGTTATATACACAAACACCTAGATGAAAAATCATCTTGTTTTGGTTCAAAGGGTAAGCAAAAAGTCGTGTTGAACATTATACAGTACACTTTCTTATGCAATTTTGGATTAGTATATATTGCTGCCAGGAAATCAACATTAATTTCCTGTAGGATCACTTTCCTATCCATTATCATATCTCTAATAATTTAGATTGCCAGGATTCAGTAAAAGTAAGGGAAGAATTACGAATCCTTACGACTACATTCTCCCAACATTTCTACAGTGTAGCAATGCCCAATGCAAAGATTGCATACAGCCTCTCTGAACTGCATTGCTTACAGACTGCTCTGCAGTTCCGTTGTAGGTTCCTTGCTACAAAATCTCTTCTCAGAGGCAGATCCCCGGTAAGGGGTGCTCTTAGTTGAAGTTCTATCCTCATCTGCACCCTTCTTCATGCTTTACTAAGGAGACAGAACAGCTTGTGGGGAAGAAGAGGAGTAGAATTCACTCTAGACTATAGAATTTCCTCTACTATTATGAGACCAGTGGCCATCATTACTGTACTTGCCCTCAGCTGCCATTCAATGTTTGACACTCTTCTCCCAATAGTTCTTATTTCCTCAAACCAGCGCTGACATTGGAGCACCTCTTAGTCTACTAATCAACTGAGTGGCCAATCCCTGTCCTTCTTTCACCTCCATCATCTGTTGTTGTGAGCCCCTCCACCAGCAATACATCCTCAACTCCACCACACCCACTGGAAATGAATTCTCTTTCCCATCATTCTAAACAGCTGTCAACACAGGCTCCTCATTACCTTTCTCCTCCACCCATCCACAGCCTTTTTCTGCCAATCTTGCACCTAAAGCTCTGCCATCCATCCCTGCCAGCCACCAGCAGTAATTAGAGTTTTGATCTCCAGAGTCAACTTCCAGGCTTACCTTTCAGCTAACCAAAAGTTGGGAGATCAGAGATGACTATGGAGAAAACCCATCTTTACCACATGGCATATTCCAAACCTTGGGGCAAGATCTAATTTGTAGATCTTGGCTCAGGGTGGGGTTTGTTTGGAGTTTATTCCTTTGTTTTGTTTTTTAATTGATTACAATTATAACCTTATTTTAACCAAAGTAAACAATGCTTTAACTTTTTGAAAAATGTCAAAGTTTAAAAAAAAAAAAGGTTTATTTTAAAAACAGGAGAAAAAAATTACTAAAATGCCTATTTTTTATTCCATTTTCAAATCACACCACAGATTGTGTGGTGCGGTTACTTACCATCTGTAAACTAATGTGATAGCTCTACTTGTGGTAATATTAGAAAGCAAGTCCTATCTGTAGCAAGGTGTTGCTTTTCTGGAATTGACTGTAGTGAACTTGTGATATCGCCATCTCTCACTTTATATTTTGTCCTACTTTCATTTCAATAAACCCTCAAGTGCCAGGGACTTTATAGCAACAGCCAAAAGTATGAGCAACTAGGCACTTTGATCCTATTCCCCTTGAAGTCCAGGCTCCAATCTCTTCTCTGATGCAATACCAAGGCTTAAGGGCCAGACCATTTACTATTGAATGTACTAGGAATCTTGCAATAGACCTCAATGAGAACAGGACTGGTTCCTTAAGGAATAAATAAATGGTGTCAATTAAAGTCACTATCATCCATTTCCAGGTTACCGTTACAATGAAGATTTTTGCAAGGGACATACCTGTGGCAATGCTGAATTGAGCTGTCGCTGGAGGGAATCTCTGTCGTAGATGACATCCTGAAGCCGTTGCTGTGCAAGTGACAGGCTTTCCTGAGTCTCCCGAAGGGTGTCAAGGAGACGGTCCCTTTCATCTAGCATGTTCACCATCAGTTGCTCAAAATGAGAATCCGAGTCCGACCCGCTACTCTGGGACCCCCGTTGACTCATTGGGGTGTCCTCATTTATCGTGGGCATCACTTCACACATCATTTCTTTAAAATAAAAAGTTAGGGAAAATTCTTAGATAGAAAATATTTAGGAGAACTTTATGAGAGAAACGTAATATATCACAGAAACTGTTAGTGCATTATGGCATTGTTTCACGTCACAACATTACATTTTTACCATGAATCATGTGGCTGACTGGCATAAAAGATAACTGACCCTTTAACATTGGAAAGATTTTGAATGCACTTCCTATATAAGGAGAAGAGATACTTAATTCATGTTAATGGCTTGACACACACACAAAAAAAATCACTTAAAAAAAAGTTTCCTTTTTGGCTTATTTAGTTTTAATCTTTCCTTTGACCGCCATCATTTTCTGCTTTTTTATATTGATGTCAATAGCTGCCATTAATGCAAAGTTTGGTCCTGCTGCAGGCTTTTCTACAGCAGACTCTAGACTGACAATTGATCTAGCAGCATGCTGCCTTAATAATGAAAAGTTAATCTATCTTTCTAGCTAGTTCTTCCTTCCCTCACTGGGAACAATTTCAGGTGTTCTCTCTGAGTAAGATGTCAAAAACTAGAAGCTCACTGCTAATTACTGTCCTTGTGAAACCTTGTCCAAATTAAGCCACTAAGAACTGGGCCACACTTTCTGAAGCCAAGTCGTTCACACAGGGCACTACACAAAGAGTGGCTTCAGGAAAAAACAAAACAATTAGTCTCACTTGGCTCAGCATTTCTATTAAGATGCTTCTCATTTCCATCTTACAACCTCGATTTAGACATATGGAATCCCGAACCTTACGATTCTGGATGTTGGGCACAAAGCACCAACCAGGACAATACAGTTCTCAAAAGTTGCATATGATAGAAAACCTGAACAGTCAACCCAAGTTAGGATTATGCTGAAGACAAATATTTACCTCTATAGAAGTCTGCAGAGAAAGTCACCCCCAACAACCTTAACTCTGCCCTGCTATCATTAATAAATTATTCTCTATTTATATATAGATAGCAGAAGTAATTTAGATTTGGGTCCAAGGATTAGTCTTGGATCTTGAATCTCGGAAGCCTTATAAAGCCGCAAGTGTATCTAAGAAGTTTGTAATTTCACTAGCTGCAGGTTCAATCTTATTTTCAATTTAGAAGTTTGTCTGCAGATATGTTGTAGGCTAGAGCTTCTGGAAGCCTTATCCATAATATAGAAATTTCAGGCACATCCATTATAAATCTGCCAACACACAAAAATGTCACCATTCACACTCTCAATTCTTGTATGGATTAGCTCTGCATATTCTCTGTTTTGGCAAGGATTTAAGACTTCTTAAATCTGGTATATTTTTCCTAATAGAATTTATGGGGATTGAGATGGTCCCTACCAGCCACATCTATCTTAAGGTCAGCTCAAAGTTGATTCAAGTAGCAGAGGAATAAAGGTAGCTGAGCTACTTGTGCAAAGCACACACACACACACACCCTGCTACAGCCTCCATTTGCTACGCGCACAGATAATAATGCAGCTGCCAATTTGTCCCAGGAAAAGTGATCCTGCTTTATCAGGAACTAGCTTTGCCTACATTCTAGGTATTTACACAGAATCTAGTAAATTTCAGCTGCTTCTTTAGCAGATAGAGTAAAGCGTAGAGTAAATAGGGAACATATTAATACCTCGGTATTGGTTATGGACCACTATCATGTAAATCTGATAGCTAGTACTTCTAATGTTAAACATCTCTGGTGTTGGGTTATAAGCTTCTCTTTGGATTTTGAAGATATGAGAAGGGGCTGTGTAAAGGCTACTAAAATAGCCATCGGTGCATTTCTAAGACTTTTAGATCTTTGTTTTTTGCTTCTGTTTTTCTTTTAATGGGTAGCTTTAACCTTGACTTTCTAGCTTACTACAGTTTTTGGTTATTTGAGAACTTAAAGGATTCTATCCCATAATTAAATCTGATATTTTGTAGACTCAGATTTTAAGACTAGGAAGACCTGTTATCACCATTCAGTCTGTCAGATTATGGTTTGTGTTAAATTCCACTTGAACTATAGTATATTTTGTACAAAAAGATATCTAATGTTGATTTACAAGCTTAAGTAATACGGAATCCACCACATCCACAGGTAAGCTGTTCCAATGGTTATTCATCCTTGCTGTTAAGAATGTAACTCACTTATCTTACTTTTAATTCAATTGTTTTATTCCTCTGGCTATTTCCTTATGCAATTTTTAATTGTCACAATTGTTCAGAATTCTTTATGGAGCCCATAAAGAGAAGCCTACTGCCAAGGAAGCACTTCAATACCCCACAAAAAGGCCTGATCAAAAGTCCACCAAAGTCAATTGAAAAACTCCCATTGACTTCAATGTGATTTTGACTGGACCCAAAGTCTGAAGGGAAGACCTACAGAACTTACAAAACATGCAGGAACCAAAGGACCACAAAGCCCAGGGGGAGCAAATAGGGTGACATGTATGCTGAAATTCTAAGAGGTGCAATAATTCTCAGTCTAGGTGGAGGGAGAGCCTATGATGTCTTTAAGCTACTTCTGTGTTCCCTGATCCTGGACTGCCTTGTGTCTGGAGATGTCCCCCATTATAACTTAGATAGCCCTAGGGCAGGGATGGCAATAATTTTTGTTGGGAGGGGCACTCCATGAATTTGGAAAATGGTCAAAGGCTACACTTCTCCGATATTAATGGAGGAGGCATGGGGTCTGGGATGGAGGTTAAGTGCAGAAGGGAGCTTGGGGTAAGGGAGGGTGTTCAGGTGAAGGAAGCAGGAGCGGCCCGAGGCAGGCTGCGGCAGCTGGCGCCCCAGGCAGAATGCACGATCAACGCCCCTGCCTGCACAGCCATCAATGCAGTGATGTCATCATCGGGAGCCCCATGATGTCAACATTGGGCGCCCCGGGCACCCTGTTGAAGGCAGCGCCCTAGGCAACAGCCGAGTCGGCCTATAGTCCCGGGCCACCTCTGGAAGAAAGCGGTTGTGACCTGGGGCACTAGACTGGATTCACGAGGTTGGATTGTGACCTAGGACAGGGAATTGGGGTAGTTCGGGGTTTGAGTTGTGAGCTAGGGCAGGAAGGGACTGATCTTGGGCAGGGGATTGGGGTGCCATATCTGAAAGGGGCTATGGGTGCAAGGGGGGGTAGAGGATTTAGGTATGTGGAGTAGGGGGAAGAGAAGGTTGGGGAAGGGAAGGAAATGCAGGCTCTGGCCAGGAGACTTACAAGCCAGCAACCTATTCCTGAATCAGCCTCCCTGCCTGTCCCGCCCCAGCACAGGCTGCAGCCATGTACTCTGTGAATAACTACGAGCCCCTTGTGCTTCGTGGCTGCCTTTTATTGAAACATGCAGCTCCCGTTGGCCAGTTTCTGGCCAGAAGCAGGCCAATGAGATTGTGCTGGGGGGCTGAAGCAGCTCCTAAAGCTTTCTCCTTACCCTCTGGGCTCAGTTTTTAAATTGAAACTGACCCACAGTTGCATTTCCGAGAAACGTGTGATGGGAGTGAGACAAGCGGGGAGCCTGCCTGGGGCTCCCCACCGGATCCAGTGGGTTGGTGGGCCGGATTTTGCCATGCCTGCTTTATGGTCTGGGCTTCCTAATTCAAAACTTTTGCTGGAAGGTCAGCAGTCACTGATAAGTTCACATTCAAAGGCTACATGCTTTTCAAGGTATACATGGAGCATCAGGAACTCATTTGTGATCCATCTGCCATGTATTAATTATGTGCAACTATAGTCTACATCAGGTGTGGGCAATAATGTTAAAAGAGGGGACACTTCACAAATTTTTGATGCAGCCCCAGGCCACCCCTCAAGGGGCAGGGCCTCAGGCAGAAGGGGCAGGAACAAGGCACATCTGTTCTCCCCTGCCCACAGACCCTTATTAGCCGGGGGTCGGGGGAGCAGCAGGGTGTCCACAGGCCAGATCAATCCACTTGGCAGATACGGCCCGTAGAGGCACTTTTGCTCATCCCTGGCCTATATAGACCATAGGATCTGAATAAAGATCTTAGACCCAATTCGCTACTCCATTACATTGTCTTTACACTAACACCCTCATGCAGCTCTGTGTGCAAATTGGTTTATGGACATGAAAATACATATAGTCTACCCACATATTTCCATGTCTCTAAGCCTATATGTGTATAGTGCTTTGTGAAGTCCTAAGATATTGCTTCTTTTAGTTATTAAATCATTATTCATGGCTGCCTCTCCAAAGAAGGACTTTTCAAAGAAACTGGTTTTGAACTGGAAGGCAAATCAGGAGGAGATACAAAACCAAAATCACAACCACTACATTTTTAAAGTATCAAAATCCTCATTTTTGGAATTTCATATCTTCTTAGAACACAACCTAGATTTGCTTTAAATCATAATTCTGCTTTGGCAAAAGACTTCTTACTAGCACATTTTGGCGTTTATACTACTGTTTATTAAAAAATGTAACC
The DNA here is from genome assembly GCA_030068395.1 of Apalone spinifera. NCBI lineage: Eukaryota > Metazoa > Chordata > Testudines > Trionychidae > Apalone > Apalone spinifera. The sequence continues at coordinate 65,678,960 of CM057845.1, forward strand.
TAAATTTTCAGAAGCAAAATTTTGATTTAGGCATCTCAGTTTTTGAGTACTCAATCTGAGACAACTTAAACAGGGTCTGATTTTCATAAAGTACTGAGTCATTACATCCAAAACCCCAGTCTGAAGGCTAGGAATTTGGCCACCCAAAAAATGGAGGCTTCCAACGTGGTTACCTTTGACATGTTAGGAAGTTTTTCATTTTAAGAATATGAGCTTCAGCAGAATAAATCAGGATTACGCATTCTATGCTAGAAAGTGGGCTCTCACAAAGGAGATCAGAAATTTAAGAAGTTTCAGAACTGTCTTTCATAGCTGAAAGTATAATGTTGAAGTTATTTTTCTGCTTCACTTGTCATTCCAAGAATCTCATATAAAAGAAAAATTTTAAAGGAAGATTTAAGATTGCTTTACCACCAAAGCAAAGAAATTGTTACAAGAGTTTTTTTTGTTTGTTTGTTTTTTTAAACAGAAATGTTTAAGAAGACTTCAGGCAGGTGAAAAGTTACTTCTTGAATAGCTGCGCCTTTCTAGAGACCCTAGCTCTATTAGGATTTGCAGAAGGGATCATTAAAAGAAAAAAAATACAATACTACTACTATCGCAGTAGCCACTGATTTGTTTATAGTACAGGTGATAACGACACACTAGATTAAAATTGAATTTTAAACATATCGTGAAGCACTTTGAGATATTCAGAAAATTGAAAAGTTATTTGATTATACAGTTCTGCACCCACTACTGGCTGAGTTTTTCCTTCTTGGACAACTCTCTCATTTATCAACAAAAATACATTCTATTTTCACCAGAAAAAATCATTTTCTTCTGGAAACAACTTTGCTGCGGAACAAAGCGGACTCAGTAAATTGGTTCTTGGTGGTGAAAAATTTAAGGCCTCAATTCTTCAAGTATTATTTAGGCAAACTCCTACTCAAGTGAGCAAGGATTGAGATCCTGAATGACTATCACCAGGATTATTTAAAGACTTCAATCTTTTACCATAAGCAATCTCAAAAACTGGGGTCTGATGCAAGCCTTTTTTTCTTTCAAGAAAGTTAAAAATGTTAGACTAGAGATGTAAGTGGGACACATTTGAATAAAATACAGAGATATTGTATAAGAGAACTGAGGCGGCACACAAAGGGTGAAAATTGAGGTAAGGCATGTGAGGATTTAAGGTACATCTTAAATTTCCAATGAGCTAGGTATAATATTGTGGTTATTTAATATGGATAGACAAGAGCAGAAAGCTTAGGTATGACGGTGATAGGTACGTTTGAGTGTCTGAAAATTTTGATAGAGGAAAGAAGAAAGAAAAATGAAAGTACCACACATTTTAGGATTTTTTTTTTAAAAAAGGACACGAGGAGCACTCATATTCTGTAAAACAATCACCTGGAATAACAGTTGTAATGTGAACTGATCACAACCAAGTGTGAAGCTGTCTGAATTAAAGAGAGACTCTACTAAGCACCTTTAAAGAAGTTTTACATTTCAATCAGTTTCTTATTTGAAAATAACTAAACATACCAATTCTTAATATTTTGAACTAGAATGTTTAAACCTTTTGTTTGAACAAGAGGAACAATCCCACAAGCAGCTTGGTTCCCTTTCAGCAGCACCACTATCATACTGTGCCCATCACGGCTATCTATCCCTGCTTCTTTGGAAACACAGGACTACTGCTTCTTGGATTCATCAACAGCTACTGACATTGATTAAAACCCTTTTGCTAGAAAAAGCCAACGCCCAATAGCAATGGGAGCTGAGGGCACTCAGCACCTATGGTGGAAACTGAAAATGTGTGTAAAATCATGGCGAAACTGAGTCCTCCAGCACCATATAAAGGAAAGTGATATGAAGGGAAGCACTCTGCACTTCCATTAAAAATTATGTACTGAATGCCTGTTTCCCATACCGGGATAGTCATTAAGGTGATGTGCTCAGTTTGATCACACAGCAAAGGACAGAGTGACTTCAGCTTCTGAATTACAGGAGGTAAATCACTTTTAGCTTTGTAGCTCACCTTTAACATTAAAGAACAAAAATAAGCCTAATTTTAAATCATGTTTACTTCCAATACTCACATCACTCAACTAGAGAATTCCATGCACATTATGGAAGTGTGTGTGTGTGTGTGTATATATATATATATATATATATATATATATATATATATAGAAATATACACACACACCAAGTGTACTTTTTAGTATCGTTGGAATACTTAAGTTCATACTAACATTTCGCAGAGCAAGGTTTTTTCCTGTATGTAACAGCATGTGGTGAAATAACATGGCAATCTGAAGGTTTATACAGTTCATTGGTTTTCCCCTCTCATCTGTATAGAGCATGATCCAAAACCTACTAAAGTTAATGATAGTATTTTCCAGACTTCACCTTCATCGAGCCTGACCCAGTGACCAACAATGTGAGAAACTGCGGAAATGTGCAAATCTTGAGATTGATATCATGTACCTTCAAAAAGGGATCTCGGATATTTTTTATTTACATGTGTCAGCATATATTAGCCAGATCAAAGTGGGTATTTGACCAAGGCTTGAAATATTCAATGAAATCATGTATGTTTTTCGTCTGTGGTCAACAGAGATTTTAATTGACAAAGTACTCTTTGCTGAAAAAGTAGTCTGCTCCTAAAAATAGCTCTGGGTCACTGCATAATAGATCTACCTAGCTACTTGCAACACGTCCTCACCATGAACAATCGTGTAGTTGACTCATCTGGAGGTTGCAGAACTCCGTTTATAAACAACATTTGAAGTGACTGGACATTAATTGAAACAAATTGTACAGTTCAAAAGCATCCTGTGGCTACAGCTATAGAATGTCCCTTCTCAAAATCTCCCCAAATAATGATTATGTTGTTTTTCTTTTGTGTTTAAGCTTAGAGATGTAGATAATTACAGTCCAGATGTGAAAGTATGAGCACATTTAAAATTTGCTTTATTCTGAATGATTCTCAGAGGACAAAGTGTCTGGAATACATATAATTACATTAAGGGGATACAAAGTTCTCTGTATTTCTTCTGACTTGACCCCACCCAAAATTGGGTCCTCTTTGGAGTCTCAATTATAAAAAAGTTGTGTGACTGCAACAAAGTCTCCCCTTCAGAAGTAATTCATGTAATCTGGAATCAGTATTTCTTTCCAGCACTCCTTTCACTTGGGGAGATTGTGAGTGTGGAAAATCAGAAATTATATCTATCTGTAAAGCTCTGTAGAGCAGTCATTTAGTTCACCTTGAAGACTTGAGGCATATAGGAAGTGTTTCTAATTTTATCCCATCACCTTTGTGCCTTACCTCTGTCTTAAACCCCTTGACTTTGCTTTACACAGATACTAATTTTGCATGCAGATTTAGGAGTCAATTTCAAGTTACTTTTCCCCTTGGCAATATCCTAAGTAGAAATTTGACTACAGTACTCTCTGATGTGATGCTGTCTACAGTGACATCAGCTTTGAAGACTCACCCTACACTCCATCCTTTTTTATTTAACCATTTTGAACATTTTGCATTTACAACTAAGAATAAATGGATACAGCCATTGGTACAATCGGTTCTACTGCAATGATTTATTCACAGATGCTCTCAACACCTCACTTAACCCACACAATGTAATTCCATATGGAAAATCCTTGCCATTGTCTGAGTTGCATTACATGCATATTCCTCCTCCTAGTTAACTCCTTCTCTCCTGAAATCTTCACTAAACTATGAAATCACCTTTCACAGAAGCCTTTTGCACTCCTTTTTACACAGTCTGTAATGAACACTGTGAATTAACATAAAACATGTTCCAACCACCTATTCTGCAGCCCTCCAGCAACCTCCACCCCAAAAGAAGTTTACTTCGTGGGGATTTTTTTACACTTAAATTCTCTCATCTCCCAAAGATCAGTACAGAACCACGTTTAAATAAGCCAAGGCATACTACAGGGACCAGCGGAGAGGAAGAATTTGCATTTGCATCCCATCTCCCCTTGGAGGGACTGGGGATAAGAAAGGATGGTGGAGCTCAGATATGCAGGTTTCAGTACCTAGTGGCTTTTACTTCGGCGTCTGCTCCTTCCGTTGATCAATGACAACCGCAGTCTCTACCGGCTTTGATGGGGGCTCACACAGCTGGGCAGTCCTGGAGCATCTTCCTAGCAAGGATGACACAGGCGTTGCTCAGAGAAAACCACAGCCCCAGCGCCTCTCTCCCGGCAGGCGTGTCTGCAAGGCAACTCGGCATTTTCTTCGGCCACTTCGTCAGCAGCCAAAAGGAAAAGCGTCCATGGGAAAAATGGCATATTACAAATTTTGCTTTGGGAAGCAGAGCTTGGTTCAGACCATTGTTAGGAGGAAGAGAGGGGGGAGGCGGCTCTTAAAGCTCCAGCAGCCTCTTTCAAGCAGCAGCAGCAGCAGCATCCTTACAGCTGGAGACTGGGGATTAGGGGGCGGGCAGGGGATGAGTGAATTTCTTTTGTTTTTAATAAAAACTTAAGGGAGGGTAGCCGGAAATCACCATCGCTTCACAAACTGCCCTTCCCCAGGCTGATCAGCCCCAGCGCGTGTAATTAACACAGGTCAGAAGTAGTAAGAAAATGCGCGATTAAAAAGAAACTGGCTGGCCTTAGCCCACCCCTGCCTCACAGACCCTCAGAGTCCGACCTCCTGGGGTAAGTCAGGAGTCACTGCAGCCCCCCAATGGAGCCGCTCTGGGGCAAGATGAACAGACTCAAGGAACGCGAGTCACAGGCGGACATGGATCTGTAGCCGGACAAGGGGCGAGGCTGCCCGCTCAGGAGCGCTGCGTGTAGGGAAAACACTGGGAGTCTGGGGGCCACTCCACCGCTCCTCCCAGAGCTCCCGAAACTTGCCGGGCTGTTCCCACGTCCGGCCTAGCATCCCCGTGCGTCGGTGCCCGGGTTTTTCAAGTCACAGGCCATCCCTAAGTGGACGCGTGCTACGATGGAGGGGGGGGGGGGGCGGAGAGGAAGAAGAGAGATAGGCAAAGGCTCTGACATCGCCTTCTAATCGGATATGGAGCGTCATAGCACGGCCCCGCTCCTATAATCCGGCCATGACAAAGCAGGGACAATAGCGGGCGATCGCAGCCACACGCACTTGCAATCGCGGTGCGCGCTTGGAAACGCTACGGCTCTCAAAGCCACCTCTCCCCCGGGCGGGAGGGCAGGGTGTTGCCCGCCAGGGCGCGCCTGCAGTGCTGAGACAGGCGCCCAGCTCGCCAGGTAAGGAGGAGGAAGCTGAGGGGAGGGGGCCAGCGCTGGTTTTCTCTTCCTCCTCAGCTGGGGCTTCCCCTGGAAGCTGCCGCAGTGGTTTCCACCAGCCCTGAAATAAATTCTGAAGTAATCACGTCTGCTCGCTCTGCTGCACGCACACGCGGGGCCCCAGCTGCAGCGGCGCTTCCCCGCAGCGCGCACAGCTCCCGCCCCGCCAATGAGCGAGCCTGCTAGGGCCGGCCGAGCTCAACCCGAGCAGGCACGCTCGCGCGAGGGCCCTTGCTCCGCTCGCTCGCTCCTGCTGGCGGGGTTACAGGACGTGACCCTGCCATTGGAAATGGAAGATGCCAGCCTCGGATCATCCAGCACAACTGCCAGTCGCCCCCCCCCCCCCAGGAGCTTTCCAATTTCCTTGCACCAAGCAGAGGGGCCACTGCGCTGATCCTGTAACCACCAGTGGCTGGATCGGCCACTTGTTTCGGCCTTTTGGTGGCCGTACGGCATGACTGTAGGCAGGGCAGTTGTGAAGGGTGTGAACGCACCTCCCTCTGGTCCCCCAAGTAAGCGTGTGGAGGGGAGGGGCGGGGGAGGCCAGATATCAGTCCCTTCCCTGTTGCCAACCGGTGAGGGAAGGTCTAAACTAAGGATGTAAACATGTAGTCGGTTAACCAAGAAGCAAAAGCTTATAGGTTAATGCTATAGAGTACACCAGTGTTTCCCAACTGGGGTTCCGCAGATCATCATCAGGGGTTCTGCGAGAAATCATGGAATAAATAACGCTGGGGCCTGGAACCTCTGTCACGCCCTTCACTTCCCACCCTGGCGCTCAGCTGACTTCTGCGCCACTCAGCAAAGGAGGGCTGGAGCCTCTGTCATGGCCTTCGCCTCCCGCCCTGCCACAAGGCTCACTTCTGCGCAGCTCAGCTAGGCTGCCACGCGGGAGTAAGCAGCCATTTGGGCTTTGTGAGAAGGAGGCAGGAGGAGGAGGAGATTAGATAATACAAAAAAAGAGGAAAAATGCTCCAATTTTGTTTTACAACATAAGCTTACACACACACACACACATATATAAATAAAACAGCTCTTTACAAATACATTTTCTTGAAAAAATTTAGCAGTAATTGAATTGCGCTCCCCACTGTCAACTTTTTCTGCCAAGCAAACGTTTTCATAGGTAGGGGTTCCTTGGCATATGAAAAATTATTTTAGGGGTTCCTCCATGGGAAAAAGGTTGGGAATCACTGGACTACACACATCCCCCTCGCCCCACACACACTTGCCAGTAAATTTTTTAGCAGGCCCACTCCGTCCTGGCTTACGACAGGTCCAGACCTCTCTCTGCTGCGGCTCTGCATTTAAAGCATATTGGGAGCCGGGCGGGTAGGCAGCCTGGCTCAATTCAGGTTCGCGCCGGGTCTGGGAGCTCAGACCACCCCCTAGATGGGGCTGCTACCTCTATCAGAGGCAGTAGCACTAGCCGGTACACACGGGCAATTGGTTTTAAACTGACTCCCCTCACAGACCAGCTCCTACCTGGCACACCACGCTGCTGTTTCTGATACAGAGGCAGCAGTGCAGAGGTATTCTCTGAAGCGAGGCCGGAGAGCACTAGTTGCTGGCCCCGCCCATAGGGACTATAGAATAGTCAACTAACCGATAAGAATTCATGAGGTTATTCGACTATTCAATTAGCCAATATTTCACATCCCTACTACAAACCCTTGAGGGTGCCCCTAGGCAGAGCGCTGCTGGGCCATGTGCAAGTGGAGCGGGCTGTCTCCCCGCTACGTGCGGCAGAAGCAAAGGAAGCCACAGGCTGCAAAGCACAGCCTCCCTCAGCAGACCGAAGCTATAGGCACAGGGGCTGCCCCTACCTTGCTCTTTGGTAAGAGCCCCACTGCAAGCTGGGGTGGAGTCCAGGCATAGAGCTAGGCTGGGGCTGCCAAGCTAGGAGAGGAGGCCACTGCCTTTTAGCAGTGCCTTGGAAGCGCCTCCTTGTATTCCAGTTGTGTCAGTTTTTATTCAAAACAGATTTAAATATCACTATGGGGAGAAAAGAGCAGCAGGAAAGAAAACGAAAGGCCACAGCCAAGTCTTGCATGAAGAGAGATGCTCTCGTAAAGGCTAGGAAGGTTGTTGCTGAGACCCATAGGAATACAGATGAAACTCAAGAATCAGCTATAGTCTACCGGCAATCAGAGCATGTAGAATCAGGATGTGACATCAGTGAATGTCATGCAGATGAAAAAAAGCCATCTACTATAGATGGAAAGAATGAAGACAGAAGCAGGTAATCTTTCTGATGATGATAGTGGTACTATTTTGAATGCCACAATGATGAAAGAAGCTGTTAATTCACTCTCACCTACTCAAAAATACCACCTGCTTACTGAACATTATATTCTGCCAAAAGACTACATGGATAGACTTGTGCAGGACAAGGTGATTAGCAAGACATATTGCATATCAACACTTCTACCAAGCACCCCTGCTTATTATTACAGCCTTGGAATTAATTGCATATGGAATTAATCAAGACTGATGCAGAGAACCCTACCAGAATGTCCAGTGGTACCCTAAAAGCAATGCAGAGGCCAATAGTTTGCTTGCATGCCTTGCGTCATTTGACTTTATCACCACATTCATTTTCATTTATGAGGTTCTCACTCATTTGTCAGGTATTGCAGTCAAACAACAAAACAAATAGATATTATCAGCACCTACAAGGAGATCTCTGGTATGATGCCATACGTTTTTTTTGTGTGTGTTTTTTTTAAAAACCTCAGCAAATGTATATGAAGAATTTGGTAAAATCCATCAGCATGTAGTACAGGTAGCCCATGCCATCAATGTGGAGCCTTCTCTGCCTAGAATAGTTGGTACATAGGTTCACCGGCAAAATGCTGGAGCAACTACTCCAGAGGAATACTACAGAAGTAGGGATGTAAGTGACTACTCGACTATCTGATAAGCAAAAGCTGTTCAGTGGCAGGCAGAAGGCACTGGAGAGGAAGGAGTGGTGTCGGGAAACTGGAGGAGGGGGTGGGAGGAAGAAGTAGAGCAAGGGTGGGGTGGGAGTATAGTAGGTGCAGGAAGAGGTAGAGTGAGGCCTTTGAGAAAGGGTGAAGGGGGGCAGGGTCTGGGCTGGAGCATCTTGAGCATCCTCAGGAAGTCAGAAAGTTGGTGCCTCTGCTTGTCACCCTCCATTCTATAATTGCTGATCCTTGGTCCTTACCCCACACCAGTGCGAATCTTGTTCCACTACCCCTACTCCCCACCATCACTAGTCCCACATCATCTAGGACACCAAGAACAATAAAAAGAATAAAATTATCGTGCCTTTACACTATTGTCCTTAACTTCCTTCCACAAACTTCTAACCCTATGACACAGGCACCCAGGCAAGGAAGGTGCCTCTTGCTCTGAACAGATCTCTTCTCCCTTACACAGAATGAGCTGGAGAAAAGATCACTCCTCACCAGCCACCCTCCTTTGACCCTGCTTCTCTCTCTCACTCTACAGAGGGAAATGGAACAGGCCTATGGCTGCTTTGCCTTCCCCCCACACACACCATGTGTGGCTTTGTCCGAGGGCTGAGTAAAGACTATTTATGAAACAGAGCTCCCTTGACTCAGTGACTTGCCAACCTCAGGGGAGCTTCTACTGCTATCTGCACATCAGTTCCTGTGGCCTGCTGAGAAACAAAGACTAGCCCTCTACCAGTGTTCCCTCTAAGCTGGGTGGCAGCACAGATTCCCAGATGATTAATCAGCCCTACCCAGTCAGAGGCTCAGGGCTCTGTGCAGGCTTATTTGATATCTGGGCTCATTTATCACACAACCTGAATGAGGTTCAGAGTGTAGGAGACTGTTTCCACAAATCTTTCCTTCTAGGGCTTAAGGGCTCTCTTCACCACAGTTCGAAGGGATTGGAAAGAAACCCCTCTTGACTACACCTCTGTTCCTATCACAGGCTTTCTGAAGTGGGAGTTACTCACTTGATTGCTGTGCCATGGTCCATTGCATAGCGCAACTGCATGGTAGTTGCAGAGAATTATATGAATATGAAATCCCTATGCAAGCAAAACTACCACAAACCTTGGCAAACAAAAACAAACAAGTTGGGGAAACAGGAGTGGGTAGGCAGGGGCACCATTTAGTCTATTTGGCCCAGGGAATTAAGCATTTCTATACCTTTGAAGATTTGCTGGGTGACTGTAATGCCCAATCTATGGGGTTACTTAATATTAACAGCTAAAATATTTTTAAAGGACCTTTGAGTAGACTGTTTCTTTTACCTATACTGTAGTCTCAATATTTTGCGGTGAGTACTACTAGATGCCCTCATCTTCACCCTATCCCCCCAGAAGCATAGTAAGTGTAACTCCCCCACTTCTGGTGAGTTACACTTACAAGGAAGGAGAAAATGTAGGGGCAGGGGAAGTGAGAAAATAAGAGAAACTGTAATGATACGGTCCAAAAAAACTTGGGATACGCTTATGCTAATTCACCCCTGAGGTATGTAGCTCTTACAATAAGAGGCTGGTAACCAAACAGTAGGATACTAGTTGGACTTACCTGGCGTTGCCTGGGAAACTGGAGGAACAAAATTTAGAAAAGCAGAAGCTGGTCCTGACAGCCTCTAGCCACACCGCAGCTGCCAGTGACTGACATCTGGCCATTATGGCAGACCCCCATGCTTTTCTACTGCTGCATAAAGCAAAATCTCTGACTCAAAAAAGAGGCATTGCAATGTTGAGAATCAGAGCTAGTTGACTTGGCAAACTTAGATACAAAAGTCATAATAGAAACTATGTTTGTTTTCTTCTCATGTCATAAGTCTTGGAGCCATTAAAAGCACAGTGGAAGGGAGAGCCCCCAGATCACCATGGCTTGTTTCCCCACCATTGCTGGAAGCATATGGAGGCCCCTCTTCAATAATGCAATGTTTTGCTTCCTATCAGATGGTATTTTTGCTAATTATGCTTGTAGAAGCTAATGTGTTTTTGGTAGGGGATAGGCATGTTGGGTGTGCAAATTCTCATCCAAGAGCTGAG
>CM057845.1:65689359-65704098 GCA_030068395.1 Apalone spinifera
CTTAAAACCTTCTCCTGGAGGAAAGGTTATCCCATGGAAAATTTGGTTGCAGTAGTTCTTATAGTGTCCAAGTTATTAGAGCCCAAACATACAAACATTCTCCTTTATGTATTAGATCACTGAAAATGATTTACAATAATTGTTTTCTAAGTTCCTCCTACTGATGCCAAATGAGCAATCTATAAATTGGGAACCAAGCTTTAACTGCAGCAAAGCAGGAGTAACACAGTATTCTACTCTGTTTCAATTAGAACAAAAATGAAGGGTGAGGGTCATGTTTAGAATACCTAACAAATTGCATGAAGGTAGAAGAAGTTGTCTCATGGACAAATTATGAAGTAGTTATTCATTTTGTGTTTCCTACCCCTCTCTCTTAAGCACCTAGTAACGGTCTTTGGTCTGACCTACCAGCATATTTGCACGTACCAAGGAGATCCCCAAAAGCCTACATTGTCCAGTCAAGTCCAGCGCATTTGGAGAGGAGAGTTAACATTTCAGCTTTGAAAGCAGCCATTACTAAGCAACATGAGGACAGGAAGCATCCTCCCTCTCTGGAAGATTAAGCAATGCAGCTTCTGTAGACTCCCAACAAAGGAAATGAACAACCGCTACCAAGAATCAATGTCTCATGATATTTAAAACATTTCTCCCCCTCCCCACCACTTAATCTTTACAATAAATCCCTTGGAGGCTTGAAACAGAAATCTGTTTCTTTATCCTCTTCACTGCACACACTGGTGTGTTCGGAGGGTAGGGGCTGTTAGATTAATGCTGGGTTTCTGGCGTTAATATCTTTCAAAAGAAAAATTCAGCATTGTAACAAGAAAAACAATTATTGGTTCAGTGTGAAATGTTCCTGTGTCAAGAGGTGCAATATCAGAGCCTTATAGAGAAGGGTAGTTATTCTGCTCATTCCAGAGACTATTTCAGTAATGGTCACAGAACACTCTGGGTGAAGGAACTAGAAAGGAAACATTCTTCAAAGTGTCTTCTAAAATCTAACTCAAATAGTCTTCTAAATTAACAAAAACAGGGGAAGGAAATATAAACTCTCCCTGTATATGACATGAGCTTGGATTCACAATCAGACCTACAACCAGAACAAAAAGGGAGTGTGCTAAGGGACAGTACATGCTACTGGACAGGCCCTGCAACAGCAGAAATACTCATTTGCCTTTATTTTGAAAGCTAGCATAGGCACATGTATATTCTCACACAAAACACCACAGTGTGCATCAGTTAAGACTGCTATACACAATGTATACCCAACACAAAACTTCAAAAGCAAGACAAGCCATTTATTATCTTGTAACCAGACACACACACTTCACAACTAGCACAACCACCTTATCCCACAATGTTAATTCATTTCCTATAGGAATATCAGCCTTCAAGTACTTACCTATTAAAACTGCAGCTATAATTAGTTAGCAAAAAAGAAGAAAGGGAAGATGAGACAAAAATAGGGAAAGTTTGCTTATTCTTTTAAGTAGGAAAAACATTTTATTTCCATCTTTGTACACTGCAGACATAGCAGAAAGGAATTATCCACCCTTTAAGACCAAACCAAAAGAACACAGGCTGACTGGTAAAATTTCTGCCCAAAAGAGAGAATTTTCTAGAAAGTTATATAAACAATGAAAAGGCAGGAGTAACACTGAAAGCAGTTTTTCAACCTTATTGTATTTGCAACAAACTCTACTGTAAAATACAGCAAATTGAATTTTTCATTAGTAATATTTTTCCAAAAATAGGAACTTACTAGATCATCTTTATGTTCTTCCTTCACCCAACTTTATTTTGTGCATCTTGGTGGATTTTTTTGCTCCTCCATTTTCAATGTCCATTCTCCCCTATGAGTAGAATAATTTTTAAGCTTAATACTCCAAAATTTAAAATTGGTAGTCAGTTTTGTGTAAAACAATCATTCTCTTTTCTTCCAGACATTCTTCTGATTTTTCCTTAGGTTCTTAAGATGAAAAGAAGTCAAATGTAATGCACACCAATCAATGCATTATTTTATTTTTCAAAATGGAAAACAAAACACTACCCAAACTTAGCATGGAAGAAAAAACTCAGAAGTTTAACATAAAAAGTAGCAAGCTTTGTGCAAGGCAGCAAACAGTTATATGTAATTAACCAATTAGCAGCTCCTGCCTAGCATTCTCATTAAGAAAACACAACTGTTATTTCTCAGTTGATCATTAATACAGCAGATCAAAGTATATTCTAGACCATGGATGGGCAATAAGCAGCCAGTGTGCTGGATACAATTAGCCCCTGATGGGCTGCTAGATGCTTTCTGTACCTGAGCCTCTGCAGGTATGAACAATCACAGCTACATTGGCTATGGTTCCTGTGAGAGAGGGCATGAGCTAGGCCACACTGAAGCTGGGAGCAAGCCTTCCTACTCAGGGACATAGACTTCCACTAGTTTGGTTCAAACTATCCTGCTAAAAAGAGGAGAGCAGGTATAGTGGCTCTGGCACCACCTTGGGCTCTCAAGCCCACCTGGTCCCTGTGTTTGACCTCAGCTGGCTAGTTTAAATGTCTGCCAGAGCTCCAGCAGTCACACTATTATTTCTAGCACAGAGGTTCAAGCCAAGCTAGCACAAATCTGCCTACTCAGGCTAAGAGGTGCAACCGCAGCTGTAGCATAGCCTTACTCATGCTGGATGCCACAAACCCAGGTTTAGGCACTTAGCATCCCTGTATAATGCAAAGAGGGAGGAAGAGATAGGCACCTGAGAACGGGGTCCACAAAAGACAGCCTATTAAGCTGGGAGCTGCATAAGTGAGCCAATAACACATGCATAGGAAAGGGATATCCTAAGTTCCACACCTCTCTGGGATTTAGGAATGTTAAAAATAGGCTTCAAGGAGACATCTATCTATGCTTGTGATCTGGTCTTCTGGAGTCAGATACCGGAGCCATTTCTTGTACAAGGGTGTCACCTTTAACCATGATTCCAGGGTTTACTGAGGCACTTGAAAAACATTTGTTTTCTGGCAGATAATTTAGCAGTTAGCTGACAGGAGCCTTGTATCTAAAATATATTAGAGAGTTTGTGTCTGTAACTCCATCTGCAATTCTGTTCGTTCAGGAACTTCTCCTAAATGGTAAGAGTTAGGACCATCACATTAGGTATGCAGCTTCCTCTTATCCTAACTTAAAGCAGTGTCAGGGTTTGGTTGTGGCAGGAAAATAGGAAGTGCCTGGAATGGGATTGTTTTCCATAACATGGAAAGTGAAGGGGCAGATCGGAGTACAACTATACTGCAGATGACCACTGAGAGCAGTTGCACTAACAGGAGAGTGGCCAGCTGGGAAGAGGACTTCCCTCATTGCTGACCATTGGACTGGGTAAATGCCAGCCTGCCCCAAACAGTGCCATATGAGAGGAGCACCTATGCCCACAAGTCCCACTGTTGCAGACCCTTGGCACCACCCCTGAGGCTGGGCAGTGCAGCCCAGCACCCACCAAGAAGAGTACCCCCACCCCAAGAGAGGCCAGAGCAGCCTGCCTCCCTTCCCTCTGGAGAAGAAGCTCTCCCCTAAGGAGAAGCTGGGAACCACAGCCTGCCCCTCCCCCCCTGCCGCAGAGAGGTCCCTCCCAAGAAGAATTTGGGGTATGATTCATGATTTTATCAGCCCCTGTCATATGTCCTCCTTAATCATCTCTTCTCCAAACTGTAAATCCCAGTCTTTTTAATCTCTCCTCATATGAAATGTGTTCAGTACTCCTAATAACTTCTGTTGTCCTGCTCTGTACCTTTTCCAAATCCAATATTTCTGTTTTGAGCTGGGATGTCCAAATCTGCACACAGTATTCAATATGTGGGTGTACCATGGATTTATATAGAGGCAATATGATATTTTCTTTCTTATTATCTTTCCGTTTGCAAATGAGTCCCAATATTCTGTTAGTTTTTTATTGCCACTAGACAATTATCCACAATCACTCCAAGATGTCTTTATTGATGAGTTCAGCTAATTTAGACCCCATCATTTCATATTTGGGATTATATTTTGCTATGTTTATTACGTTGTATTTATCAACACTTAATTTCATCTGCCATTGTGTTGCCCAGTCACCCACTTTTGTGAAATCCCTTTGTAACTCTTTGCAGTCAGTTTTGGACTTAAGTATCTTGAATACATTTTGTATCATCTGCAAATCTTGCCAACTCACTGTTTACCCATTTTTCCAGATCATTTTGAATATATTGAACAGTACTGGTCACAATACAGACCCCTGGGGAACACTACTATTTACTACTGCCCATTCTCACAATTTATTCCCAACCTTTGTTTCCTATATTTTAACTGGAGTGCCTGACAGTGCTTTCAGAATCATCTCATGATCCTTAGTCTACTTTCAGGACAAGCCTTTTATTATCTTAATCACCCTGCCTCTGTTTATAAACAAACTCCCTGCCACAAAGACTGTGCTGCTCCCAGCTTCTGAATTCATTACATATTACACTCAGCCTGTGTTACAGTTAAGAGCTCTGTTTGGGGCTAGGATGAGTAGACCAGAGCTTCCTGCCCCTCTTAAATAGTGCCTCTATTCATGTAAGAATAGGGATTGGGCATGTCTAACTTCACACAAATCTGAGAAGGGGAAAGGCAAAGTTCTCTCTTACAACCTTCAGCCCCGTGCTCAGGGAACTAATGTGGGACGTGGGAGATGGTGGTTCAAGTCCCGTTCTGCCTGAGAAGTAATTTGCTCATGGATTTTCCACTTCATAGATAAGAGCTTAATGACTGGACAGTAGAGACATTCTCTGCTCTGTCTGGCACAATGCATACTTAATTATTTATACACTGTGGAACAGCTTCAACAGGAGAGATTTAAAAAGCTCTCATATCAGACTCTGTAGTAGCCCAATGGTTAGGGCACGCACCTGAGAGGTGGAAGTTTCCCATTCAAATCCCTTCTCCATATGGGGGATTAAAAGTTATAAGGGAGACCTCTAAACCGTTGAGTATTTTATGTGGTGTTAAACAAGCTCAGAGCACACCTATCCTGTCCTGTTGGCAAAATAGACATTGCTTGCCCCAACTAGGCCTGAGGATCATGCTGGCATTTAGTTATCTGAGTGTCAGCCAGGCAGAGCTGTGGGCATTTTCACAGGGAGAAACTGAGGCAGCTAGGGATTTTTAGAGCAAAAGCCTGATTTATGACTAGGTTAGGTGGAAGCTGAATAGAAGTTTTGTGGATCACAATGGTGCTTAACCTCTGGATTCCAGCACCTAAATCCCTTTGTGGATTGGAGCCCTGGCACACATGGGGAGAGAAGGAATTTCAGTTCTAACAGAGGGTGGTAAGGAACAAAAAATAGGTTAAGGGGAGACCTGTGAAGATGAGGCTGAAAAACTTGAACTGGAGACCAAAAAATTCTTCATCCAGGAGGAAAAACTACATGTAGAAATGCAATAAGATTTTAGTGGTCAACAGAACTAATTATGTGCTTAAATATAACCATGTGGCTAAGTTGTTGCATAATTGGGGTTTTAAAATTTATTATGTATTTCACCAACCAATCTCCAGAAGTTTTTTGTTTGTTTGTTCATTTGTTTTAAAAGGGACATATTTCATGGGTAAGCTGTGTGTGACCAATAAACAACTGACCAGGATGGGGAAAGACTTCATATATTTTTTCTCACTGGTTTAAACATCTTTAAAATAAAATATTTGCCATCTAAATGGTAATAAGATACTTAGTTTAACAATTAAAAAGTAAGCATGTATATTTGCCATCTTACTGGAACCTGTGCTATTTAAATAAAGGTATATAACAATATGGAGTGTATAGGTGATATGCATTGGCTTAAGAGTTATCTGCGAAACCTGGGCTCATTTAAATCAGTGGCAACTCTTCTATTGACTTCAATGGGATGAAGATTTTGCCCAGTTTAACCTTCTTTAAAAATCATTCATTCAAATTGTTTGTTTATTCCCTTTTCTGGATGCAACTGAATATCTGGATGCCTCAATTCTGACATCACAGTTACTAACATTTGTTAATCATCATGTGTCCCATGTCTATAAAACACAATAAAATCCTTCTCTACTCAGATTTATCACTTTTGCATGAAGTATTAGATACATTGTAATAAGCCAACTTTTTGTATATAAGAAACATTAATTTGATAGTAGCTAACACCACAACACTAAACAGATGGTCCATATTTTAAAACCACACTTGTCTGCCAATTTAACACACATTTATAAAAATAAATATATTGACTGTACACAAAACCTGAATACTTTAAATAATTAACCACAAAAGAGAAAAGGAAGCTAAGAAATTAGACTAAAAATGATGGGATTATAATATTGTTTCAAAATGAGGGTGCATTTAAGGTAAATTTGATAAGTAAAAGAGTTTTGTCTGGGGAAATCTATGAAGATATGAAATCCCCTCAACAATCCATGAAGCTCCACTGCCAGGCTGTATGCTTTTCCACTGGGCCACTCACTGACTAACTCAGCCTGGCTCCAAGATGCATCTCTATAGGTGGGGAATCTTATGGGCCAGGCACCTCTGACCCACAGAAAAACCATCAGAGGCCACATGCAAGTGAGAAACAAACAAAAAACCCCACAACACTTTACTGACCTGGCCCCCAACTGTGAAAGAGGAGCAGGAAGGGGTGCCAAGGCTCAAGGCTTCCCTCCCCCCAGAGCTGTATTAACAATTTTGAGGGTCTAGGACTAGTAGATTTGTTGAGCTTAGGTTCTGGGGTGGGACCAGAATTAAGGGGTTCAGTGTGCAGGAGGGGACTGCCTGAGAGCAGGCTGAGGGAGAGGGTGCAGGGTCTGGATGGGAGGTAGGATGCAGGAGCAGGCTGGGATGCAGCTCTGGGGGGAAAACACATGGCCCCACATGACCCTGCGCTTCCAGGCACCAATCCCCGCTGTTCCCATTGGTCGTCCCAACTGATGGGAGCAGTTGGGAAAAGCCTGCAGGAGAGCACTTCCATGCACTACTATTCCCCAAGCTGGAGTGGGAAGGGAAACAGCAGCAGGCAGAGGCTCTTCCTTACCCCACCAGACAGAGCCAGCCATGCAGGGGCTTTAGCATCAGCTCCCCACTCCTTCCCCTGGCAACAGTGTGGGGAACCCCAAGCTTCTTGAGCTAGATCAAGAGAAGCTGGGGGCTAGATCTAGCCTGCGGATGTTAAATTTAGATTAACATCAGCTAATTGAATAGTTGATGGGATTTGCATCGACTATTTGATTAGTCAATAAGGGCACCTCTGCCTTAGAAATGTAGCTACATTTCAAAGGTGGAAACGCTGCCAGTTTCCTACAGCACCTCTCCCTTTCCCTCCCACAGAGATGGTGCTGAGGGAACTGGCTCCTGCTCCCCACCTTGCTGCCTCTCTCTGATAGAGGCAGCAAGTGTGGGGGGAGGGAGGAGTGACTATTTGAGTCATTAGTCGCTTACATCTCTAATCTAGCCCACAAGCCATAGGTTCCCAAACCGTGGTCTATAGGAACATATTTAGAAATGGGGTGTAAGGTGCATGCATATTCTGCTTTCTCTGCCTCTTTGCATGGCTTTTATGGGTCAGAGGAGGGCCCTCTGCAAGGGGGCATATTCATGCGTAAGGAAATTAAACTAAGCCAAATAGCTTCACTATTGCAGGGCTTCTGCTAAAGTCTGGCAGCTCAGGAGTTGGCATAATTGCAATTTTTAGGTGTCACTCTGCCAGGGGTGGTTCACAACTAAGAGAGCCAAAGGCAGGGCAGACACCCAGTAACAAATGTGCTCTCCTAGATCACTGTAACAGTCTTATCATGAAGTCACCTAGACTTTTGAATTTGCCATCCAAGCAAGCTGGATTGATTGTTCAATGGTCACTTACACCAAAAATCACCACGTATTCAGGTTGTTCCTAAACCCAAGAGACTAACCACTTACCTCAGATCAGTTTGAATTTTAGATCTTATACAAAGACAATGTTTGTTGCCAATGCTATAGTAAATTAATTAAGGATTTATTAACTAAGAAAATGAAATGAGAGAATTATTTGCAGATTAAAATAGGCAAATTATTCACAAATGAGTTCAGTCTATGTCAAAGATTCTCAACCTTTTCCTTTCTGAGGCCCCCCTCAACATGCTCGAAAAACTGTGGAGACCAACAGCGGAGCGGGTGTGGGTTCTGGGCTGAGGTGGGACATTTGGGCATAGGTTCAACTTCTGTGCAGGGAGGGGCAATGGCTGGCAGGGCTCAGGCCAGCTCTGCACAGTAGATTCCAGGGAGGAAACTCCATCTTCCTCCTGACATACCTCATCAAGCCACTCATCTGTCTAGGGCTATGTGCCAGTGACTGCTCCCCAAGGGACGGGCTGTGTGAGCTCTCAGAGGAGGCTGGGAGCAAAGGAGCAACTGAAACTCCAGGTACCAGCAGCAGATGGGTCAATGCCACAGTTGCTCACTCCAGGGTACCACCAGCCAGAAGACCAGCTGCTCCTCATTGCCTGACCTTGTCTCCCTGCCCAGGATCTGGCTGGACATGAGACCTGACGGGGAGGAAGTTTGGGGAGAGGGGTGGACCTGCTCTCAGAGTGCTGCCCTATTCTGGTAAAGCATTCCAGTTTGGGGGAGGCAACACCCTTGTGCCCCTTCAACTCTGCCCATGGGCTCAAGGTTTCTGCCTGTGAAAGCAGAACTTCAGTCTGACTCCTCTTCCAGCGTCAGCCCCATGGGGAGGGGAATGCCAGAGCTTGGGGCATCAAGTTTCAGTGGCAGGGCTCTGCAACCTCTCTGAAAAGGCTGACAGATCCCTGGTTAAGAACTGCTGGTCCATGGTTCCACAAGGAGAGAAATACATAACAGTTTGTCAGCATTGACTATCTCTTCAGAGCTTAACACAGGTCAGCTCAGGGAATCTCTGCTTCTTGTTTCTTAGCTCCAGCCCTTGTAAGAAAAGTCCAAACAGGAAAAATGAAAAATGTTCGCATCAATTTTATTTTCCTCTGTCAGAATTTAAGCTGAGGAGATGAGGCTTTTTGCACACACTTCTCTATGGGTGGATGGGACAACCAATAAAGCTTTTGTCTGCTCCTTCAATGGCCTATTTAAATTTGATAGGGAGAGCCACTCTTCCCTTCGGAGCTCACAATTTCAGAGCAGGCATTTCTACAGTCATAAAATAAAGATTTTACCTTGGGGTGTGTCTAGACTACAGGGCTCCGTCGACAGAGCCATGTAAAGTAGTTTACTCAACATAGTCAATGAAGCGGGGCTTTAAGTAATCCCCACTTCATTAAAATAAAAATGGACGCCGTGCTGTGCCGACAATCAGCTGATCCGGCACAGCGTGGCAGTGTAGACACGGCGTGGTCAACAAGCGAAGCCTTTGTCGACCGCTCCTGTAAACCTTGTTTATTTAAATCCCCGCTTCATTGACTAGGTCGAGTAAACTACTTTACATGGCTCCGTCGATGGAGACATGTAGTCTAGACACAGCCTTGGAGCATGGAATATAGACGTTAGGAATAAGATTAATGCATGCAGCGATTAATAAGCATTTTATAGAATCTAAACATATTCTTATAAGTCCAACACCTGAACAATAGTAACGTATAGGTGAGCTGGGTTTCCAGCTAAGAATTTGTTAATGCTCAGCTGACAAGTACATTCTTGACAGAGTTGGCACCTGGTTTATCAGCAGTACACCAGGACCCCTCCTTCTCTACCAAAAAAGACCATACATAACTTCAGCAGGGCTCTCTCACTCCTGCTCCTGTTCCTGCTCAAGTCCACAAACCTTTCAAAAACATTTATGCTGATAAACTGCGTGGGATGTTTTATTTACAATGCTGATTCCATAACCCTTGTACAATATACAGCCCCACTCTTATAGTCTTAGGGAGCTCTCAGCACCAGATGCAGGCAGAGAAAGAGCAACCCTCTCTTCTTCTGAGGCTTTGTCTATACTACATGCTTTGCAGAAAGAGGCAATGCAAATGAAGTGCGGATTAGCATTTTCTCATGCTTCATTTGCATACTCTCTTTTGTTCCGTTTTTGCGCAAGGGGTTTTTGCCCCAAAACAAACAGTGTGGACGTTTCCTTTTTGCACAAAAACCCCCTTTTGCCCAAGATCCTTATGCCTCTGGCAAAGCATGTAGTGTAGCCGTAGTCTCACTGTTTCATTCCTTTCCCCCCCCCCATGCCTTTTTGTAGTCTCTGCCCAATGGGTTAATTAGTCTTACAGCTCTTCTCCATACACCCTTAGATGCAGCTCTTCTGTACAAGCTCTGTTCTGTTCTTTAGTGTTTAATTGGAGCTGCCATGATCAGAGTACTGGCACAGCCGTTGTTGACCAGCAGGAGTGGGTGGGGTGAGGTTCCGTGTCCTGCAACATGCAGAAGATCAGATTAGATGATTATGATGGTCCCTTCTGACCTTAAAGTCTATAAGATTCACTACGGACATTAATACATTGCTGCCCAGAGCTCTGTCTCAGACAAGTCATGTCAGAAGGGACATGGAGGAGGAGAGGGCAAGGCAAGGTAAGATCATGTAAGAGCACAGCCTACAACTACATCTTGCTTGTGGGATTGAGGGAAATGGAGGATTGTGAAATGGCCAAAAATAAAAGAGGAGGCAAAAAGAGAAAAAGCAGAATGATGAGTGTGGTGTTCATTATACTATCAAAGAAGTCCAGGAATAGATGCTGGACTGGCATCTAGCGATACACGTCTGAACCAGGGGGCAGAGGTCAGATGCCGAGAAGAATAATTGCAAGCTGTCAACATAAAGATGATAAACTGAAGCCCTGTGATTATTTATCTAGCATCAGAGGGGTGAACGTTGCATGAAATACATGTAGGAATATACAGTTCCTTGCCCCAAAGAGCTCACAATCAAAATTAGGTGGGTAACAAAGAAAGTGCATCTAGAGCTGGTCACAAATTCTCTGATAAAATAGTTTAATTAGAAAATGCCAGTTTGTCATACCTAAAATGTTATCTAGAAATGTTTGTTGAGTAAACTGTGTTGACCCTCAGACTGTGGTTCCAACACATGCAGAAGCAAAGGAACCTCATGATTCTGCCTCTGTGTCCTCACACCTTGGCCATGGTCTCATCTCTTACTTAGATCAGCAGAAGCAGGAAGCCACAATCCATCCATAGAGGCGGGGCAACAGCTGGGAGCTATTTCTCTCACCAGAAGGGGCAGTATTTGTCAGCATCAGACACGGGAGTGTCCCTGCCCTCTCAGCTAGGAGGAGTAAGTATTGATCCTGCAGAGCCCTGGCCAGATAACTCCTGGGTGCTGGCATTAAAGAAGAGACGATAAACTGAAAAATGTTATTTGCTTTGAACTTTTGAGTTCTATTTTTTACAGTCTATTCTGTTGCCAGCCTCAGGAAAATTGGTAACAAGTATATGAAAGAACTGAGTTTAGGAGGCCACTGGAGACTTAGTGAGTTCTTAAAGAGGGCCCAAATGAAATGGAAATTGAAGTGCACTGGCCAGAAAGGCAACTTCAGCCATGAGCAGATGCTTTGGAGGCATTGAGTGGCTACTGTGCAACAATCACATTTTCAAACTTTTCTTTGCTACCATAACAAATAATCCATGGGTGGGTAAATACCGGTCCACAAGCTAGATCCAGTTCCTCAGGGTTTGCCCCAGCAGGCTGCCATCACTGTATTTACCTGTGCTTCTATTGGTATGGGTGGTTGCAGCTTCCATTGACCGTGGATTGCCATTCCTGGTCAATGGGAGCTGAGGGAAGTGGTGTCCTGGTCGGTGCCACTTCATGCAGTATTCATTGGCTAGGAATGGCAACCTATGGCCAATGGGAGAAGCCAATGGCAGCTGCAACTGCCCATATCTGAAGAGGTGCAGGTAAATATAGTGGCGGTGGCCCACCACAGGCTAACCCTGGAGAACCGTCACCATTTTATTGCCCACTCCTAAACTAGACACTTGAATAGAAAATAAATTCAAATTCCAATGTAATCACCGACTTCAGGACCTGGGGCATGGGCTTATGATTCCTATACTTTATCTAACCCTGATGACTGCAAAGAAAGAGAAAAGAGATCAAAGAGAAAAATAATGCTGCTTGTAGGATAATCTTTTCCAAGAGGCAGGGTACTTCATTTGTTTTCTCCTGTTCTTTTAATGGTTTGTGTGAGAAAAAGAGCAGTTAGTGTCAGAGATAAGATTAGTGATGGAAAGCTAACTGAACGGGATTTGTTCTGAAATCCTGAAGAAGGAATAGAGGATAAATCAAGATGTATTGACAGCATCCAATCAGGGACTTAGAAGAATCAGGAAGAAACTTAAAAATAGCATAGGAAATAGTTAAACATGTCCTGTCTTCCCAATGCAAATAGCAAATTCTTTAGCAGCTAACCCAGCCAGAAGATAAAGCAACTGTAAGCTCTTAAACATCACCTCTTTGATGCAGAGGATGGTCAATTACTGAAAGCAAGAGACATTATTTGCAACAAGCCAGTCATTCTGTGACACATTAAATCATTTGTTTGTCTCTGCAGCATGGCTCCCTACAAATCTCCTCGGGGGGGGGGGGGGGGGGGGGGGGTGAGACAATTTTTGAATAATCAGATGAGCTGGATGGTTGCTGCCATACCTTTCATACAGGTATAACACACTAGGATTAAATATAATCAATTACCTTGTTCATTTTTTATTAATGTAATGTTTGTGAAATATGCTGGTTTGACCATCTTAGAGAACTAACCCCTGCTATTAGTACACACAAAAATTGCTACACAAGAGATAATAGTGCAAGATAAAGTAATTTCCCACTAAATCTAAAGATTGACAGATAAGGAAGCACCCGAGCCCATAGTTTCCTACAGACCCCTGTGCTCACTTGTAAGGTTGCTGTTCTTAAGCCTGGGGAAAACTAGCACATCTGTTTGCTAATTTAGATGTAGAAATTGATTAGCTTTGGCACCTTTCCTTAATATAGTTCCTGATTCCTGCTCTATACCTTTTTTAACAATCCTCCTAAACAGGATAAATTATTTCAAATTAGCAGATTGATTTTAGTATATCTTACTATAGCAGTATGGACCATATTCCTCGTTAAGATAAAAAAAAGTTGCAAGAATAAATTTCAGCATGCTAGTTATTTATTATGATAAGTACTTATACTTAAATGTGCAAGCTTCACATGCACATTTTGTAAAGGTCTGTGTTTGTTTATGACATCCCTAGTTCTATGCTCAGAGGTAGCCAGTAAAATAAAATAAAAAATTAGGAGCAAGACAATCTTATATTTAAGGAGTTTCTTTTTTATATTTGTCATATGAAATACAACAGTCATCCAATTTCATAGGCTCTGTAAGTTTGACTCTCACATCCAAAATGCATGTTTCTGATCAGCTGGCAGTATTTATAAGCCAGGATTCCTATGTAGCTGATGAGGCAAGCATAGGATTTTTCCAGGCGGGACAGATCCTCCAAATTGCTGGAGTACATTGTCATAGCTCAATTGCCTTCATTTTACTATATATTTTAGAAATGTCCATCTGTCTGTCTATTCGTCCATGAGTCCATTTGTTCAGTAACCTCTCCCAAATGGTAAGGCTATGTCTATATTGTGCTCTCTTGCGCAAGAAAATATGCAAATGATGCGAAGTGGTGAATATCGCCGTGCCTCATTTGCATACTT
This sequence comes from Apalone spinifera, assembly GCA_030068395.1. Classification (NCBI taxonomy): domain Eukaryota; kingdom Metazoa; phylum Chordata; order Testudines; family Trionychidae; genus Apalone; species Apalone spinifera. Next base: position 65,703,041 of record CM057845.1, read on the forward strand.
AATTAACTGCCATTTTTATGCAAACCCCCCCTCTTGCGCAAGAGCCGTTCTGCCTGAAAAAAAGCAACAGAACGGCTCTTGCGCAAGAGGGGAGTTTTGTGCAAAATGGAGCTGTGTAAATGGCTCCTTTTTGCGCAAAAGCCACTTCCACAATATGGCGGCTCATTAAATGTGCAAATGAGGTGTGGTGATATTCACCGCTTCACCTCATTTGCATATTTTCTTGCACAAGAGAGCGCAGTATAGACGTAGCCTAAGAGCTAGGACCGCCACATTTGGTATGCAGTTTCCTCTTACCACAACTTAAAGTAAGATAAGAGTTTGGTTGTGTCAGGACAATGGGATGTGCCTGAATTCAATAGTTTTTCATAAAGTGGAAAGAGAGAGGTCTGTTAGGAGGGAGTTATACTGTAGAACAGTGGTTACAACTGCCAGTTTGCGGACTGGTGCCGTGCCGCATACCACTGGCTGCCTGGGCAAGGCAGCTGCTGGAGCCAAATCCAGCTGTTCATGGTACACCCCAGCCCTCTCAACTGCCACACAGCAGCTGGCTTCAGCACTGGCAGCCACTGTTCACAATGGCCCCTTGGTGCTACTGGTCTGCCAAAAGTTTGTGAATGGGTTTGCAAGTCACGGTATAAAAAGGTTGGGAACCACTGCTGTAGAATAACTATTAGAGTTCAGCATGGGGCCAGAAATGGGGACCGGGGCAGCTATAACCCCATTGGATCAGCAAGGAGCAGAGGTGGAGAAAGGGACAGATATCTAAAATATAACACAAAGAGTTTGTTTGTGTGTTTGTTTGTGTATGTCTGTCTGTCCACCACCTGGGGGACAAGCACCCTTTCCCTGACTGTGCCTGCTGCAGTTGCAGTAGCAATGGACAGGTGCGTCTCACCCCAGAACAATGATTTAAATGAAGGAAAACAAACTTATTTGAGTTAAGGCCTTGAGCAACACTGGGTAAATCTTCTAGTATATTTATATATTCTGTGACCAGAAGGGACCACTGTGGTCATCTGGTTTGAACTCCTGAAATAGCAGAGGCTATAGAAGGT
>CM057845.1:65714727-65728857 GCA_030068395.1 Apalone spinifera
TAAGCCATATTACTGTGGCTTCTAGACTGTGGGACAGTGAGCTGAACAGGGATCAGGGGCCCAGGAGTGGGACTGACCCTGCCACACCGTGTAGCTGTACTCTTTGTGTGGGAGAGTTAAACCAGGAGTTGAGAGACACAATATTATTAAAACCCAGGCAGGTCTACCATGTCTCCAAGGAATTTGGGACATGGAAGAGGACTGAACCCGGAAGGAATTGTGAGTGGAAAAAAATAGGGAAAAGGTGGATCTGTCGCAATGAGGGTATTTTTCTTTATTTTTGTGGTTTGGTTTGAACTGCTCTGTGTGAATCTATGCCTCCCCTCCCCCATTTACCATCTAAGAATTGTTCCCAGAGATTTTCTCTATGTTTTAATTTGTTTTCCTTAATTTGCTCTGTAACACCTAGAAATCAAGTATGCTTTATCAATTATATCTCTTTTTTTGTAATAAAAATCACTTTTTTAAGGGGATGATTTGATTTTTGTGTCCTGGAAGGAAACAGCAGGTCTGTCTGTGTCTGTCTGCATGCCTCAGACAAAGATACCAGCTACCAGAGACTGCGGTTTGTTTTTCTCTTCTCTCTTGTTTTTCAAGCTCTGTCATGGTAAATGAGCTTGGGGTACCTCTAGGGGAGAATTCAAATGTTTCCCCCTGTTTTTAGGGATAAATCACTTGATGGTGGCAGCTACCCCCGAAGTCAGTAAATCTGTGACTCTGTGGAGTTTTTGTAAGCAGAGCCTGTAGAGGCAAGGTATTTTTTTAAGGTCTCTTGCGGGCCCCTACCTCCTGTATTCCGAGTGTTAGAGTGGGGATTAGCCCTGACATCTACATATGTAAGTTGCATTGATTTGACTAACTTTTTTTAAATTAAGCCAAATTAATATAAGGCAGTGGTAAACCCACAGAAGTGACCACACAAATATTTGCACTGGCATAACTAAGTTAACTTAATAATAAATTGTAGCTAAATTAAACCCTTAGTTGGTAATTATATGAAACATGTGCAAAGCCTAATAGAAGCTAGCTAGCTCAGTTTTAGCTGTATTTGGTTCTGATGCACTAAGAAAAAGAAAAAGAAAAAGTTGCCATAGTGAGTGGTTAAGATTCAAATATATAAAAGTTGAAGTTCTGTTGAGAGGAAGATGCCATTTTTATATAATCAGTTTTGCAAGTCCAGCTATCCTTTTATTATACAAAATTCTGCTGCTGAAGAAATTATGCAACTTACTGGTGAAGCAACAGAATGATGGAAATGTAAGTGTAGGGGATGAGTCCCAGGCCAAGGGAAAGGAGGATAGGATTGATTCATAGGTGGATAAATGGGTTGAAAAGTGGTTTTTTGGAAACAGTATTGCACAATAATTGAACTTAGACTGAAGGGGGAGGAAAAAAATTCCATATCTTTTGACCTTAGCTCTGTGGTACAGTGAGAGATCAGTTTGAAAGTATGTGTATGTATATATAGAAAAAATCAGAAATGTTTTAATTTAAGGCAGAAATGTTTTAATTTAAGGAAGTATTATTACTAACAATGGTGGAGCAAATTCACTTCTTAGGCCTTGTTACTACTTCAGCAAATTAACCTAAATTGTGTGACTCCGTTATGTGAATAGTGTAACTGAAGTTGACATAGCTTAGGTTGATTTACTGTGGTGTTTACACCATGTTGTGTCAACAGGAAACATTCTCCTGCTAACTTACCTTATTCTTCTTGAGAGCTGGAGAACTGGAGTCACTGGAAAAGTGCTCCGGCATCAAATTAACAGGTCTTTAGCAGACCCACTAACTCGACACCCATTACATCAATTGCAGCAGTGCTGATGTACCTGAAAGGGTATGTCCAGACAACATGGCTCCGTTGGTAGAGCCATGTAGATGAGGCAGGATGACAAAGGGAAATGAAGCGGCGATTTAAATAATTGCCGCTTCATTTAAGTCAAAAGGGCCACCGCGCTGTGCTGATCAGCTGTTTGTCGGCACAGCGCGGCAGTCTAGACGGGGATCTGCCGACCCCAGAACCCTTTGTTGGCAGATCCTTTATGCCTTGTGAAACGAGGCTTACAGGATCTGCAGATAAAGGGTTCTGGGGTCAGCAGATCCCCGTCTAGACTGCCGTGCTATGCCGACAAAGAGTTGATCAGCACAGCGCGGCGGCCATTTTGATTTAAATGAAGCGGCGATTATTTAAATCGCTGCCTTGTTTCCCTTTGTCAAGTAAACTAATCTACATGGCTCTGTCGATAGAGCCATGTAGTCTAGACATACCCTAAGAGTGGACGTGGCCTTAGTTATATTATTATAACTTAGAATTTGGTCGAGAAAGAACCACTTAGCCAGTAGAAATGAATTTGGCCCCAAGTATCTTCTACCTCTTTGCAACTGGAAAAACCTGCTTTTACATCAGTCTTTTCTAGTTCAAAAAAATGTAGCTACTTCAGGGGAGGTATATGAGTATGATTTGGAATGGCAAATAAAAATGATTACCAGAGTTTTAAATCATGAGCAAACTCCATGATTCATTTAATTTCAATACTATTTTATTTTTACAGCATCTATCACAAATTGTGTATGATTTTGTTTCTAGGGGTAGAAGGGTTCTTGTAAAAATTGTTAGTTCTCTGTGTTTCTTGGATACCAATGTAGAAGTATTTTCATTTTCATGTGGTGGTGAAGGAGGATACTGAAGCTAGGCACTGTTTTCTGATCAAATGTTGTATATAGCCCCCAAATGAAATAATAATTGAACAAACCATGCACATTTCCCATATTGAAAAGTGGCATGTACATTTCACTTTGTTAAATATATATTAGGATTTTGAAAATGCATGATAAATATTCTCAGGGCCATGAGGAGGCATAAGGCATAATGCCACCTGGGGTGATGGACAGACTTTGTGTATTGTTTAAGGTGTAGCTTGTGCTGTGTAAAGATCTGGGTCACACTCCATAAAGAGAACTCCCTTCTTAGGGACACTGAGTACTGGCAGCGATGCTGACTTGTCTAGATCCACTCTCCATACACCTTAGTCAATTTGATGGTAAGGAGGGAAAGGATGGAAAGAGGATCCCTGAAACCACTCTTCCCCAGGGCTCCACACAGAACCAGCCAGAATTTAGCCCCACGGGCTTTAAGATTTGGAAAAAATTACAAGCATTTGCTCCAAGAGTGTTGTTTGATACTAGGCACTTCTCACATGGACCAGCTTTGTTGAAATGTTTGTGAACCTGAGTTTAAATCATCCCCATAATTAGTTATGTGGAAGTTAGGCAAAACTGTTGTTGTTGCTTGCATTTTACTTTATTTGAAGACTCACTGAATAAACATCTGGGGCTGTAAACCCACATGACCAAACCCATCAAGTTTCACACTGTTCTACTTTCCACTTTGAAAGAGACAATATTTTTTACTTCTTGCTCTGACAAACAAGAAATCAAAGGCTCGTGCGTATTTTATGCTTCTACGACACCAACAGTATTTGCCAAGTTTATCAGATATTAGTTCTGAGAATCAAGCGGCTTTATCTGGGCACAGAAAATAAGTCTTTAATGTGCTACACTTTCTTTCAGTAACAACTCTAGTTGACTAATTTGTTATGTTGTGTCATTTTTTTCCTGTATTAGTCATGAGTAAGGTAATGAGCCAAACTGTGTGGGTGTATCATCACCAGTACACAGGGCAAAACCAAAATATGCTTATCACAGCTTTTAAACCCCAACTTACATGTTTTCTCTCTTGACAGTCACAAGGTAAAACAGAGCAGGATGCAGACTCAGTTCTAGAAGAGAATACTACATGTATTTAATACTTATGTCAGACTAACTGTGATTGCAATGTCAGAACTGAAACCAATGCAATTTTTAACAGCTGCTGTAAAGGTGGAAAAAGCTCAGTTGTCTTAAATCGACATATTAGTTCATGCTGCATATGCTATGTACATGAAATGAACAGGTTGAAAGATGCTCATTATGCTCATTAGGTTTTGTCTGGATAGAGAATAAAACTGTAGTATAATCAGTATAGCGTTAAGCTGACAAGGCTAAGTTCAAGATAGAAAGCATTTTAGTTGGAGTCTATATCCGAAAACAGATCTATCCAGATACTATATAGCCCTCAAAACTGTAGCATAGGCCCCTTTAAAGACACGTCATTGTCATCATCAGATAAAGGCTGTCAGACACTGAATGTGAAAGCTTCTGCGGCTCAGGCAAAAAGCTTTAACTAGTTGTGGCTTATTGGTAAGCATTAAAGTAAATGACTCTGTATGTGTGGATGAAATGAATGCCAAGATCAAATGAAATAAATCAAGTATTTCCTTTTTATCAGGATTCTAAATTACAGAAAAGGAATATGACAAATTTACAAATAATTTGCCTACAGAATAATTCAGAACTGTTGCCGGCAACATTTTTCTCTTTCCTTATAAGGACATACAGGATATACATAAATATTGATTAATATTTTGCAAGGTATGAACCATGATTAAAAAAGATTAAATGACAAACCAGAAGAGAAATGGTAAGAAGTGCAAATCCATAGATCACGCAATATATTGTGCTAGTGAAAGAAGAGAGGAAAAGGCCAGACATGATAGGCTTTAATATTTCAGTCTTATCACAGTTTAAATAAAAACTTAGCAACATTATTTTTTAAATAAGGTACTCAAATTGAAGTGACTGACTAGTTTCTGGGACACAACAGTGTAACTACAGAATACTGAAGGATTTAAACTACAAAGAGGAGGAAGAATTGTCCAGTGGTTAGGGCTGCTCTGTTCAGGGTTATACTCCCGGAGGGGATGTCTACATTTACAGAGTTGTAGCGGTATCTGCACTGTGCCACTGAAAGACTTCAGTGTAGACACTCACGACAAATGGGAGGGAATCTTTGCATCAGCCTAGCACTCTCCACACCGGGGGTTAGCTAGGCATAGCTACATCTCTCAAGGTGCGGATTTTTCACACCTCTAAGGGTTGTAGCTAGGCCAATGTAAGTTTTCAGTGTAGATAAGCCCTAAGCCTCACTTCTAGGGTGTGTCTAGACTACATGGCACCGTCGAAGAAGCCATGTAGATGAGTTTATTAGATATAGCAAAATGAAGTGGCGATTTAAATAATCGCACTTCATTTACATCAAAATGGCCGCCGCACTGTGCCAATGATCAGCTAATCTGGCACAGCGGGGCTGTCTAGATGTGCTGCAGTCGACAAGGGAAGCCTTTGTCGACCGCTTCGGTATGCCTCATAAAACGAGGTTTACTGGAGCGGTCGACAAAGGCTTCCCTTGTCAACCACGGCGCGTCTAGACTGCCCCGCTGTACCGCCAAACAGCTGATCAGCACAGCGCTGCAGTCATTTTGATGTAAATGAAGCGCGATTATTTAAATCGACGCTTCATTTTGCTATGTCTAGTAAACTCCGTCAACGGAGCCATGTAGTCTAGACACACCCTTAATGTGATGAGGGGCATTAGGAAAATCCAGCGTTCACTAGTGTGTTATCATGCTGATGGCCAGTGTGGACCCTGGAAAGCTCCCTAATGTGGATTAGTGCCCATTAAAACAGAGGTAAATGAACATGCACTGGAGAACTTTTAGTAGTGGGCGCCAGCTGGAACACACACAGGCTAGTTTGTGTGTTCACTGGAATTTATAACCTGCTAATGCAAACTAATGTACTATGTAGACTAAGTTTGCCAGGTTTCAAGTTTTTTACTGAATCACCTGGTTGAAAAGGGACCCCTGCAGTTTAGGTCAGCACTACTGATCAAGCTGTTAAAAATCCAGCTGATGGAGCAGTGGGGCTAAGGCAGCCCTGCGTCCATGCAGCTGGAACCAGCCAGCATGCCCAAATGACCCCAAGACACATGGGTCATCAGGGAAGCTCCATGCGCTGTCCCCACCCTGAATGCCGGCTCTGTAGTTCCCACTGGCTGGCAACTGACCAATAAGATGTGGGAGCAGCGCCTGTGGGTGTAAGCAGCGCACACCACGCAGAACTGCCTGGGTGAGCCTCTGGCTAGGGTCGGATATACCATCTACTTCCAGGAGCAACATGGAGGCAGGGCAGGCAGGGAGCTTGTCTTAGCCCTGCTGCACTGCGAATCAGGAGCTGTCTGAGGTAAGCATTGACCAGAGGTAGCCCTCCCCTACCGGACCCCATGCAGCAGGTTGCAACCCCCTGCCACACCCTAACTCCCTCCTGCAGCCCTGAGAACCTTTCTGCACCCAAACTACCTCTTGGAGTTGGTAGCTTGGACCCTCCTGCAGGCCAGTCAATGCAGGAGGTGAGGGGGAGGCAAATGGGTCAGTTGCCCTGGGGCCTGGCACTTCAAAGAGGCCCAATGCTGCAAGACGCCACTGCCACTAACACAGCAGGGACAGCAATTGGAGCCCCAGGCTCTTTTAAGTCACTGCCGGAGCACTGCATGCTTCCCCATCCCTTCCATCTGAGGCCTGCCCCTTCCAGAAACATGGAGCTGGCTCCTCACACCTTGCCTAAAGGCTCGCGGTGGCTGTGAACTCCCCTGCCCTCCTGAATCCCAAAGCCCTTATCCCCAGCCCCACCTCAAAGCCCACACCCCCTCTTGCCTCCCAACCCCTATCCCAGCCTGGAGTCTCTCCCATACCTTAAAGCCCTTTTTTATGGCTGTTCCCCAGAACCCACATCACCACCTAGAATCTTCCCCCACTCCTGCATCTGAACCCCCTGCCCCAACCCAGCAGCATGGGAACACTTAATCGGGGGGGGAGGGAGGATGCTAAAAGCCAGCCCCCTTGCCTCTGACTGTTCCCCCATCTGGGGCAGGGGGCTAAGAGTGGAGTCCTAAGATCAGCAGATGGGAATGGCGGGGGACGGCAACTGACAGCTAAGACCAGGGGATCTGGCAGCAGAGGTCTGGCTAAAACCTTTGGATACTGCAGAATCCCCCATCCCTCTAGTTCCCATGCCTATGCCCTAGCCCAGTGAAAAGTGAATGAGGGTGAAAGAGAACAAGTGACTGAGGGAGAGGAACTAGTGTGGAGGCAGAGCCTCAGAAGGGATGGGTCCTTAGAAGGGGCAGGGACAGGATGTTTGGTTTTGTGCAATTAGAAAGTTGGTAACCCTAATGTAGACAGAATGAGTTCTAAGCCATTGGGAGTAAGCCGGAATATTTTGGATCTTTCTGCCCCCACAACATTAAAACAGGCAAGTTCTTATAATAAAAAGTGAATAAGGGGCCCCTTAAGCTGCCCAGGGCTCTAAGCAAGTACTTAGTCTGCTTATGCCTACTGCCAGCTTCACATATCGATAAACCTTAAATCCCATTGAGACTCCAAGTCCTAAAATCAATGGGAGTTAAGTGTATTTATATTTTATACACACACAATTTATAGATCTCTGAGGGGTATCAGTGTTAGTCTATATTGGCAAAAACAATGAGGAGTCTTGTGGCACCTTAAAGACTTAACAGATTTATTTGGACACAAGCTTTCATTTGGGCATAAGTTTTCATTTAGTCAGTGTTTGTTGCCCACTTACAATTAATAGTAAAGAAAATATATCAGGTTGATAAGCTCACTGTGGATTGGAAATCCAAAACAATAAACTATAAGAGAAAGATGTTCATTTTACAGTCCAGTTGATGGACATTGTTAGCCACTTCTTTGCAGGAACCATAATACCTTCCGAATCTAGTCTTCTGACCAGATAAGACGTGCATCTGATTGCCTCTCAGATTTTTGGGGCACTGTCTTCCACACTCATATACACAACCTTTTATTTGCCACTTCCAAGGATTTCTACATATTATCAGCAGTATTTTTGTTTCTCTTACAGTCTTGAGTAAAGAATTTATGAAAGCTCATTTCTGACTCTCTTTGACTTACACCACTTTGTGTGTGATGTTATCCATTGGAGAACCATTTTTATCTTCTCAAGGAAAATCATCTTTACCTTTGGGATAGACTTCTTTTTAATGCCCCTTTAATTAAGGTCTTGTGCTGCTGTTTCCAAATCTTTGATTCTAAAGAGGAGCCTCATTTGTACCTCCAACCTATACCAGTCTCTTTTGTTTTTTCATTCTGTAACTGTTCAACTCTCCCTTCAGCTTCACATAAGTTACCCATTCTCTCTTTTGGAGTACTTCTTGCATGTCCTGGATTTGCACTTGAAATACATCTCTGATATTTTTTCAGAAAACTTATGCCCAAATGAAAGCTTGTGTCCAAATAAATCTGTTAAGTCTTTAAGGTGCCACAAGACTCCTCATTGTTTTTGCCAATATAGACTAACACTGATACCCCTCAGAGATCTGTAAATTGTGTGTGGAATTCAGTCTGGAATTCCACACCTGACTTCTCTTTCAGGCACTCCTCCTTTTCTTCCAGGGCTCACTGCTTGGTTTCTTCCAAAGCAGCAAAGTTCAATTTGGTACTTCTCAGCCAAAGAAGTTGCTCCTTTGGCAGGCTCTTCTCCATCGTCCATTTCACCTCCATTGATGACCTCAGCTGCTGGCCCTGGCAGGAGTAGGTGTCCAGATCTTGCCATTGCTCAGGATCTCCTCCAATCTTTCCCAAACCTTGTCTGCTCATTTTCATTCCTGATGCAGCTGTATAACTGTCTGCACAGCACTGTCCTTCTTCTCTAGGATGCACTGTCCATCCATGGTGTCTTTCACCTTCAGTCTCATCTGGCTGGTGATATCTGGCAGCCACTTTAATCATGTCTGGATGCTCTTTCTAGAGTCCTCCCATCAGGAGTAGTAGAGCTTGTTTACCCTCTTTCCATGTCAGATATTGGGTGTTTGTCCAGGAAGACTAGTTTATTTTCTGCCTTGGCTACCTGGCATATCTTGGCTTCCATGTCCTATATTGCCATTCAAATTGTGCTATCCTCACCTCCAAAGAAGAAGTTCCATAATTATATCACATGATGAAGTTGATCACCTATAAGGTGGTCTTTAACTTTGTAGTTGCTTGGCTGTCCTGCCAGTTTGCTCTTGTGGATCAATTCATCTCCATTTGTGCTATTCTTGTGCTTTTCCTTGGGTTCAGCTATTTGGGTCTCTGTCCATTGCTCTTCTCCCATGGTCAGGGCTCTCTGAGCTTAGTATTGGCTACTTCCATGACCAGTTCTTCCCAATCATAGGGTGTCTGGTATTTGTCACCTTGTTCAGCTGCATGTGGAACACTGTAGACACGATCTGCCCACACAGGTGATAGAGTTGCATCCTTAATCAGTGATGTCTCTGTAGTTCACATTGATTTTTTTCCCCTGCAAGAGACCATGTTCTTTTTCCAATCCATCTGTCCCTTAATCTTAGCCATTACTAAGTGACTTTAGGATGTAAGTTTCAATGGGAAAGTCTGCATGTGGCTCTGAATACTCAACAGTTGTTCATCCACATGATTGATGCTCTTGTCATGCATTTCCTAGTACCCTAGAAACCCGGAACTTAGTTTGATCTTCCCCGAGTTTCCTCTACTTCAAAATACCTGACAAAGGGCTCCTAGTGTTTATACTGTGTTCAACCAACCTCCAGAGACTTTCTACAACCTGGATGGAGAGGAGAGACAGGGCCTCACAGTCTCCTCTTCTTAAAATATACTTATTTCTCCCTTTTTCAGACACCAACAAGGTCTTTAGTGAATTTAACTACTAGAAACAGCTGCATTATGAAATGAAAAGTCCACAGGGCTCTTTGTGCCTAATTCAGTTCCACTGAAGTCAAAGACATCTGACCATTAATTTCAAATAGTGTTGCATCAGGTCTGTAATAAACATAGCATGATATTGCTTGACCTTCATTGACTAATAACTCATGTATTTGTGTTCAGCAGAGAATGTTTTTGTCTTAGTTAGATTTTATATTTTTATGCTCAATGCTTCTTTACCCTGTTTCTAGTTACATTGATTGTATATGAAGCATGTTTTTCTTTAAGTGAATTTAGTGCTCATTAATTTAAGCCTGAAGACTAAGGTCTTCTAACTTCAAAGAGAATATGTTCAGGCTTTGACTCACCCCACCGCTGCATAGTGGATAATGAATATGGGTGAATCCAATCTAACCAAAGGGCCCACATGTCTACCTGATTCTGGAGTACATACTGCTTTTCTGGTTGTATTGCATGTTTGTTAATAATTAGCAAAGAGCTGCTTCCATATACCTATTTTAATCCTTACACTTTTTTATTTTCAATATTTTATATAAATTCCACAGCAGATTGCAGAGTATAAACATAGCACAATATACAAAGCATGTGAGATTATTATACCAAGTTAGATTTGTGATTGTAAGAGTATTTTGCATAACCTAAAATATTGCAATTTTTCCTATGTTCATTTATTTTTCCATTAAAAAGGTCCTTTACATGCTTGTTTCAGCAATTGCAGGGAGAGGGTTTTTAACAACTGGGGCATTAGTATAAATTAATAATCAAAACTGCACAAATTAATGAGATTGTAAAACTACCCATGGGGTAAATGTGTATATGAATTTTGTGGCATAAAAAATCAGTGAGTCATATAATTGAAATCTGTCCCTCTTGAAGTGGGAAGGATGAGTAGTCTTGTGCTAATGGAGATAAGCATTCAGTTCTTAGCCCTACCACTAACTTCTTGTAATTTTATCTAAATCACACTCCCTTACACTTGGTAACAATATTAACCATCGAGGTTCCAACTGTTCCCAGAGCGATTTAGATGAAATTATATGCGAGTAACAGAGGACAGATTTTTTTTTTACTTACTTTTTTTTCTCCTTGTTTTCCTTTTGTACAAATGACTGGTACAGCAGGGTAAAAGGAGTTTACTTCAGACTGAAGCTGCACCACTGCCGTGCAAGAGTAGTAGCTCATCTGAAACTTATCTGAAAAAGCCCAATATACTGAAACTTTTTGAAACTCTGATGTAATCTGCTTAGAAAATTGTAGATGCACACAGAAAGGCTCAGATTCTGTCAAAAATTCTCTCGTACGTTTGACTTGGGTGGGAGGCTCTACTCACAGTAGTAATGTTGAGTATATACATAGGTATTTACAAAATGAGAGCCTAACGGCTAGAATAGCATACAAAATAATGAAGTCTGAAGGGGGAGTTTACAAGTTAAGGATGTGAATTTTAAGCTATTATTATCCTACTCCAATAGACGGGGAAAAAGTTGCAGCAGCAATCCTCGTCTATCAATTTTTGAACAAACAAGCAAAATGAGAAAATTGCAATGCCGATGCTAAATCTTATACAATGTATTTTGATTTTTCTCCTCAACCTACAGTAACTATTATATATTGCGTCATGATCAGAAGGGGCATTGTCCAGGCATTTAGAACTGCACATACTAACACATCAATTCCACTGCAGAAATATATCTATCAACCTTGTTTCTTACAGGCCCCTCCCCCCTCACCACAAATAAAAATAACAGCAATATTACTCTGTTTCCCTTTTCTCTGTCATCAAGGAGCAGGTTTGGTGGCATATATGTATCAGTATGAAAATATGGGATCTTGCCCAGGGAAACCCTGGATAAGGTTTTGAATTCATGGGAGGAAAATGCCTTTCCATTCTGATCTGTTCCTGTTTGGGAAGCAGGAAAAAAAATGAAACTGCAGCATATCTTCTAAACATCCCTCCCCCTCACTAAATTAGAATCTTTTTAATCCATTTTGCTAATCTGCACAGCAGCCTTTCCTATCAATAAGCCCCATATATAAAACATGTGAGATACCTGCATTCTGCCTGCCTGACTTCTGGTTCCATGCCCAAGAGCTTCTTCCTCTTCAGCTCCCTTGAGCCCTATGGTTTCTCCCTTCTCCTACATTGCCATCTCAAAGCCCTGAGGCATTTTCTCTTTTTTCTTCTGCTCATCCCCTCAGTAGAACCAAGGGGTAGCTCTTGTCCTATGAATGTCCCTTTCTGCTTTCTAATCTCCATAGCAACCGCAATGCTGTCTGATTGTGAAGTCCCATCATGGATCCTTGGCTCCTAATTCCCAACTTGTGCCTAGAACCACGGTTTCTGCCCACTAACCCCATCAATGTAAATCAGCCAAGGTCATTTAGTCTCCAAGCAGACTATCTTTGGCCTCTTCAATTAGCCTCTCAACCATTGTTATGGTATTCTTGTTACTTCTGTGCCATAAGCAAATAATTAGGAATGGGTCTGAGATCACCCAATTCAATGAGTTTTGATCTAAATAGCATTTAAAGCAGTGAAAAGATTCACATGCCTGAGCCATCAAGTTTCTTTACTTGAACAACTGTAATTAACTCTTTGTTATCATTTTTCCTTTTAGGATCAAAGAGTTTGAACCTTTTCATTTTGTTTCCATATTAAAAGAGCAGAAACATCAGAACCTAAAAAGGTATTTGTAAAATCAAAACATCCACAGAATCCAACTGAACGCCTCTCCTGGAGGGGGAGTTCTGATGCTACAGCAGTAGAGCACTTACTCAGTGGTCCCCAACGTGCTGCCCGCGGGTGCCATGGCGCCTGCCAGGGCATTTATGTGCACCCACCTAGTGACCAGGGCTGGCCCGAGCCATTCTTGCGCCCCGGGTGCCCAGTGCATGCATGGCCCCGCCCCTGGGCACCTGGCAGCCCCAAAAGGTCGGAGACCACTGACTTACATCATCCAGAACAAGGCTGTAGTGTAGACTGACATAATTAGGTCAGTGTAAGTTGCAGCATTTCAACCTAAGACCAGGTCTGCACTAAAGGTGAAGTCGAATTAAGATACGCAACTCCAGCTTCATTAATTACGTTGCTGGAGTTGATGTATCTTAGTTCGAGTTTTCCCCACAACTCCCATCAGCTTCCCTTACTCCTTGCAAGAGCAGGAGTGCCATCTGTCATTGGGGGCATACTCTCTGAGTTCAATTTAGTGGATCTTTACTATACCTGCTAAATCAAACTCCTGAAGATTGATCTGGAAGCCACCGATCTTCCCCCACCGATCTTCATACAGTGAAGACATGGCCTAACTCTGTAGTGTATAGACCAATCCTGAGATTCTGAAAAGTAACATGGCAATTTTCATAGCAAGGTGAATAGATCACCAAACATGATCAAGTCACAAAAGCTTATAATAAAACAAAACAACCACCATCATTATATTTAACACATGTACCTATATATTTCTATTTAATTCATGTCGGACAAATCTACTGAAGATCAGTTTTGCTGAATCAGATACAAATTCCTTCTTTTTCCACCAAAATCTGTAATGCAACCAGATTCTATCCATATGGCCTATAAAGATTGTTTTAAACTAATAGTTTCAGGGTGGAAGCTCATGTATAGCTGTGCCAATATGTTACTTTTTAGTTTGCTATTGTACAAAAGTCATGTCAACGCACCTCTTAAAACAAAATTACTTTATACCCAAAATTCAATTTTTGTAAAGTCCCACATAATGCTTTCTTTGACCCAAAATGAAACATTAACTTAATGTATTTTACCTTTTTTTAAATGAAGTAAATTTCAAACAAAGTTATTTTGAACTGAAAAATCAAGATGTTTTATTTAAATATCTCATTTGCTTCAGATTTAAAATAAAATTCATTTGAAATTAACATTTAATTTGTGAAATATTTTGTTTGAGCAGAATCTGTTGTTTTGGGCTAAAATAATGTTGGCCAAAAAATGTCACCAAGTCCAGTTTCATGACTCCCACAGAATGTTACACCTTCTCCAGAGACATACGCCTTTGAATCTGTGGAATGGGACCTTTCTTTTCCCTTTTCCCATTTCTGACAAGTTTACTATTATTATCCATTCCCTAGGATGGAGAGTTGTGCCAATAAACATAATGTGCTCTCACACTCCTGTTTTCCTAGATCAGCTCGCAATCAAAGGGACTTTATAAAACCATGATCTTTATTTCCAAATTGTGCACCTTTGAGTTGAGACTTGTCCCTTCTTCCTTTTTAGAGAGTTAAAAGCTCATGAGTAATATGAAACAAAAGACAGAACTATGTAGCACTTTAAAGACTAACAAGATGGTTTATAGGTGATGAGCTTTCGTGGGCCAGATCCACTTCCTCAGATCAATATGTGGAAGAAAATCGGCACAACCATGTATATAAACCATATATTTCTCTCTCAGAGAGAAAGCTGTTGCTTGCCATTTCAGCCAGACTGATCATTCCC
>CM057845.1:65728957-65756491 GCA_030068395.1 Apalone spinifera
TGTCTTTTGTTTCAGCTACAACAGACTAACACGGCTGCATCTCTATCACTATGAGTAATATGGTTAGTATTAATAAATAGGTTTCAAGAAAGATCATCCTAATTATGATTTGTACCACAGCAGCAGGGTTGAAACTAATTGTTTTGGTCATTAGTTTCACAGAGCCACCAGTTAATTAGATCACAAATTGTAAAATAATTTAAAGGAATTCAGTAATACAGTTTGTTAAGAAAAGATGTTACAAAAATAGACTTTTTCAAACTGCTTGTTTCCACAGAGAGCTCCTTTGACTCAACAATTCTTTCTTGCCTTGCAAAGGTTTATCTTTGTTTCTCATCTCTGAACTCACTGGAGAAACTTGCACTGGTATAAACTTGAATCAGCGTCATCATCAATACAGCTAATTCAATGCAAATAGCTTATTTCAGAATAAAAGGCATATGTCACTACACTTAAAACTGTTCCTATGAAATGATTCAAACTAAAATAGCTCCTCTCAATCAACCTAGACATGTTTACATTGCTTTGCTTTAAATATATCAGTTTGTACTGCTGCAGCTTTCTGTTCTTCCACTAACAGTTCTCTGCATCTCTGCTGTTTTCTCCTCCGAACTTTACTTTTTGACTTGATTTTTACAGCTGCTGCAAGCCATAAGTGTCACACTTTGCCCAAAGGTTTATTTTGTTGTGTAGCCAAGGTCCAAAGAGATTTCATAGGTGAAATAGTGGAATATGTGTTAATTCAATTATACTTCCCTATCAACACACTCCCCAAGGTCTCCCAACTCCAAGATCTGAACAAGCACTGTATTTTCAATATGGTTATGAAAGAACCTTATGCATGAAAAAGGCACATCTTTGTGAAAGCATTTATATGTATTCTATTTAATGGGACTCTGTGGAGACATGAATCCCATTGATATATATAAGGTATAAAATGGACCTTTTTTGAAATTATACAATCTAGCAACCCAATTTCATATAACGTGGTGTTTCTTTTTAATGTCATCTCTGACAATCCCATTATCTACTTGTTGTACAACACTGCATGATTTTTCAAAAGCTCACTTTTGTTCTTAAAATGTTTTCTTTAAACAGTACACCTGGCACCTACTGATGTCTTGGTGATTTCTGGGTTAGGTTAAACTGCTGCTACAAGTTATCCACTGGCTTTCAAATATGGATTAACCCACTTTGTACATTAGTCACATGTCTTACCATGTGTGAAAAAATAATTGTATAATAGTGGCCTGATCACTGCCTCCCTGGGGAGAATTAATTCTTACCTTGAAGCCAAACAAAGAATACAAAAGAACACTTTCATGACAGTTCCATTGAAGCAAACAGTTTAATTTGGAAAATAGCCTGTGGTAAACAGAATAAATCACTGAAAAGTCTTTCCCTAGATATTTACAGAATGTACAGATATTCTTCATGGATCTTCTGACTAGTCCCAAAGTTATAGATGGTTCTTCCCTTGCAGATCTCACTGAACAATCATGAGGAAAATGTACTAATCTACTACACAATCATTAGCATTTACCTCACAGATATGAGGCCCCCTTCTGACCTCCAAGGAAATAGCTGATTTACTTTCCAGCCAATTCATAATTATTCAGACAGTCTGGGATACAGCAGAGAGAGGACTTTGCTGAACTGTGGAGTCTAATCTGTTTTTCCTCTTCCTCCAGATCTCATCTAATCTCACTGACAGCCAGGTGTCCTGTCTGTGCTTAAATATCATTTGTGTGCTGCCATCCTGCTGACTTTTCACATGTCATGTAAACTTCTACTTGCACTTACTAGTCTCTCTCATTCAGTGTTTGGCTACTTCACTTCCATTGAGCCCCATTGATTTGTCCACTTTACTCTTGTTTGGAATCTTCCCTTGGTGTCTTTTCCTTCCACTTTCTAAGCCCAGCTTTCTGGTTCATCTGGTGTTTTCTGAACTTCTCTTTGGAATTAGATGCCTCCTTAGAGTGACAAAGAGTGATGTTCACTAGTCAATTCTCTCCATATATATATATTTCTAAAATCTCCTCAGTCCTGTTTCTTTTCTTCCTATGGAAATGGTCACTTGTCAAAAGAATGATGGGGTAAAATTGCTTTCTTCCCAGCTGGCTATTCTTATATCTTTCTCTCCAGTTGGCAGAGGAAATCTAAGGCCATGTGTACAGGTACAGTGCTGTAATGTTGCAGCTGTATAGATACAGCTATGTTGCTGCAGTGCATCTGGTGAAGATGCTCTGTTGCCAATGGCAGAGAGATTTCCCATCAGTGTAAAATAAAAGAAAAAAATCACCTTTGTGAGAGGCAGAAGCTGTATTGGTGGGAAAACCTTTCCTGCCAACATAGCGTCACGCACACAAACGCTTATGTCAGCGTAACATTCTTCATTCACACCTTGAGTGATATAAGTTATAACAACATAGGCTGTTGAGTAGACATAGTCCAAGTTAGGAAAGTGCCCCCTTGTGGTAAGAGGCCATTATTCCATAACAGGACAGGGAATTCATTCAACAATGCTTTTTATTCTGTACAAATATTTCAGAACTGTAATAAAAGAGATCAGGTTTTGGTTAACTGTGGAGGACAGGACAGTTGTCACATATTTGGTGTTTTATCTCCTCTCTCCATGTCTGAGGTGGAACAATGTGCCATAGGGCAGTAAGCTGTCCCTTATCTCATTCCTTTCCGTCACAGTTATGCAGTCCCCTCTCTCGCCTCTCCGCCTTTCATCATTTCTGATGGATATTTCATCCAACTTCCTCTTGTGGCCTGGCATTTTGGAACCTCGAGTTAAAATTATTAAATCTCCTACCCTGTTGATTTCAAGATCATTCTTCTCTTGGTTTGACTAAGTTGTAGACACTAATTATGGCAAGTGTAAGGCATAGTTTTGCACTTTTCATAATGAGGAAGAAGCCTGCTAGTGTTAACTTTATAAGTCGTCTCTCCTCCCCCTCCCCCCCACACACACCAGATGCTACAATGTTACTACCAATGAAAAACATTACAGCTGCATGACCCTATATAAGGGGTGGGGAACCATTTTTTGGATCAGGGGCCACTGACCCACAGAAAAAAATCAGTCAGGGGCCACACACAAGTGAGAAAAAAAAAACTCTCACTGATGTGGCCGTCAACTGAGGAGAAAGACACTCTCCCCATTCTCCTTGTACACTAGAACGTAGGGGCAGGATCAGACTAGTCAATTTAGTGTGCTCCAGCACCTGGACCACCAGCCCAGGATCCCCAATGCTGGGAAAGGAGCCCTAAGCCTTGGGAGCCGGATCCAGGTGAGCTGGGGGGTGGAGAGAACACATCTGGCTCCCAGGCCTTAGGTTCCCCACCCCAGCCCTATATGATTCCTATATGACATCTTTTCCATAGCTGTACTAGGATACAGTAAAGGAAAGAAAAAATGAGGGAGAATTCTTTATATCCCCTTAGATTCTCTTTACTCCTTAGTATGTGTAAGTTCAATCAGAATTGTATTAAGGCCCTGAATGGACTGGATGTTTCCTTTATGATAAAACCATTCTAGAAAAACTACTTTAAAAAACCAACAAATGGTCTGGTAGCACTTTATAGACTAACAAAACATGTAGATGGCATCATGAGCTTTGGTGGGCACAGCCCACTTCTTCAGATGACCACGAAAGCTCATGATATCATCTACATGATTTGTTAGTCTATAAAGTGCTACAAGACCATTTGTTGGTTTTTAAGTTTATCCTGTACAGACTAACCCCCCTACTTCAAAAAGGAAACCTAGGAGACAACCTTTAGAACCAGAATCACACTCAGCCCTCAGTGCTCAAGAGGGAAAGTGTTTATGACATTGCAGAATGCAAAGGAGGTAGAGCCTGAAAACCATACAGATCATGAGGATCATCAGAGAAAGCAGAGCATAATCCCATGGAATCTAGACCAAAGTTTCACAAACTGTGGTCCTTAGAGCACCAGTGGTCTGTGAGCTCCATTTAGATGGTGCATGCAAAGTTCCCCAAAGGTGTGCACCTGGGCAGCTACACACACAAGATGAGGAGATGTCAATTTAATTAGTGGAGCCGGGCAGATGTAGCTACACTGAGTAGGTGCCTGGACCCTGGAGAAAATGCACATGTAACGTGAGGTAGTGGCCTTGTAGGACATATCTAGACTACGCAGAACAGTTGAAAGAGGAGAATTTGCATATCTTCTTCTGATTTTTGGAATTTGCATATCTTCTTCCGATTGCACATTCAATCTTGCAGAAAAAGGGGATTTTGCGCAAAAAGAAAACGCCCACATTGCTTGTTTTTGTGCAGAAACCCCAGCGCAAAAATGGATTGACAGAAAATATGCAAATGAGATTGCAACTCATGTAAATGAGTCCCTCATTTGCATATTTTTTGCTGAGAACTCATAGTTTAGATGTAGCCAGAGAGATGAACCTCCTTCCCAGCCCAAGCTATGTGGCTGCTATGGTGGGGGAGACATCCCTCCTTTCCCAGACCAACTTGGTAGCTGTCACAGTGGGATAATGATACCTCTAGCCCAGCATGGTAGCTACTGTAGAGGGGGGAGACATTTTGAAATATGAAGTGTTCTTCCAAGATCCTCAACAATTTTCAAGCGGTTCATGAAAACAAAAAGTTTGAAAACCACTGATCTAGACCAACTCCTTTGGGCTACTCTCCAAAGTATCCTACAGGATTTCCTCCACACTGGCTTCCATGTCTCTTTCCAAGATTGTGCAGAGCAATCCAGTACAGATTGCACCCTGAAAGCCAGCACTCTCTGGTCTGGCAACATCCATGGTCTGGCAAGACTACAGATGATCTTGGATCAGAGCGTCCGGGATCCTAAAGACAGGAGGGCCAGCAGCCTGGCCAGGGCTGGGGGCAGCAGGGTGGGAGGAGCCCCACAACAGTGCTGGGGCCAGGGAATCTTTGCCGCCCACAGGAGCACGGAGTCAGGGACTGGAGAACTCCAGCCACATGTGGAAGCACTGAGCAGAGGGCCAGAGAAACCCAGCAGCACGTGGCAGTGCAGGGCTGGGGAAACCTGGCCATCCGCGATAGCGTGAGACCAGTACCAGGGCCAGAGAACCCCAGCTGCCCATGGCAGCCTGGATTGGGGACAGTGGCAGCATGATGAACAGCCCAGCTGGGGAGGCAGTAGAGGGGGCCAGAGGCAGGAGGCCAGGTGGCTTTGGGCAGGTGACAGGGGACACCTCTCCTGCTCTGGCAAATTCTCTCATTTGGGACAGGTCAGGTCCCCACAGTGCCAGACCAGGGAAGTCCTACCTGTAGTTTAGGAAGACAGGTTCCAAAAGAAATCATGAGCCACATGCAGTTCTTTTATCATTAAAGTATAACTTGCAATGCTGCCCCTAACTCCCATTCTCCACCTGCCAGACTGGGGAAGAGTTTGGAGCCTCTGCCTTGCAGCAGAGTGGTGGGGTAGCGACTTCTGCCCTGAGGTACACACCAGGTGGGGCTCAGGGCTTCAGCAGGAGCAGGGTTGAAGGGATGGAGCCATGAGCCTTGGCCGGTGGGTCCTGGCTCTTAAACTTCTGAAGATTGTCATTGGGTCTGTAAGTTTGGCCACTCCTGTTATACACAGTGCTTGGGTTCCAGAACTCAGCTGTATGCAATGGAGCTCTGCAGTGCCCCATGGGGTGGGAAGTGTGCTGAAGAACTACTGATATCCCCTTTTGTGCTCTGTCACCAGTATAGGACTAGCTGCACCTTTGCCTCTTTGTGGTCTCTGAGTGCACTCCTTTGCAACAGTTCAAGCTCTGGAAGGTAGGAAGAGTAGTGGGGATGGGTGCGAATCAAGCAATTTGCATGCTCTAAAAGAACTGGGAGAGTGAGAAGGAATGGGGAGAGCAGGGAAGTGAGGGGCTCTGATGCCCCAGCGCATAATAGGCAGATGGAAGAGGGGGCATTGAGGAACACCATGGGTTGTGGGCTAATGTAGCCCACTGAGGTGTAGGAGGGCCACTCATGTGGCCCACTTACTATTCATGGTTATCTTTTGCTGCTCTAAACAGACTGGATAGAAAGGGCTTCTTGTGGAGAAAAAATAATCAATCCAGATGGAAATATTGTGATATCTAAATAGCTTTTCCCCGATTCACCACCACACACAATAAATTGCAGAGAAAGCCAGTTGCATTAAAAGCACAAAACACATTTAACAATTTGCAAGAGTCAACATAGCATTTGGACAGGCAGGAATTAGTGAAATAATTTACATAAAACTGGAACAGACATGAATCGGAGCCTGAAACTGTAGCCAGACAGAACCGCCTCCTCCACCCCCCACGAAACTCTGTCTTCAAAGGCTCTATGGCCATAGAACCAGATAACAGCGGCAATTGGGCCAGCAGACGATCGGGACCTTGGGCTGCCCTTGGCTGGTACCGGTAATTGATACGCCTACACACCGTCCCAGAAGAGGAATCTGCCGCCCCATCAGAAAAGAATGTCCGGCCCTAATGATTTAATTACCTCCACCACACAGATGCAAATTAAGCTTTGGACCCCCTGTGGGAATGGGCGTCACAAAGACTTTCCAACTTAACTGGCATTTTAATGACAAGAGAAGCGTCTACGTGACCACAGGGGTATAAAGTGGGGCCCTGTGCCCCCACTCTAATTGGAGATCCAACCATATACCTGCTGGTCAAGCGGTCTTGGACCCCCGAGACTTTAGGGACGCCTTCATCTCATACCGACTGCTTTCCATTGGGATTGAGAGGAACACTGGCTTCGCCGGAGTAAGGATCGCAGGGGTGAGAATATACCTGTCTATTTTGCACGCATTTCAATAAGAGCTCAGAGAACCAAAAGGCTTCCACGGTACCTTTAAGTGACTTTTATTGTATTTTTCTGTCTTGTCTTCATAGTGGCAGTGTTATCTGTAACACAGCAGTAACATTTAACAGCTAAGCTTGCCTTGTAACAATAAAATAGTAACTGTTTAAGCTTTAACCTGACTCCTCCTGTTGCTGTAACAGAACCAAACACAATCAAAAAGAACCATAGCCGGTTTGGCTATCTTGCCACGGTCAGGGGTAAACGCAGTAAGAGCTGAGCGTTGAGTTGTGCCGCCACCACGGGGCAGACTCTTGGGGCATCCGTCAGCCTCCCTGGCTGCTCGCTGCAAAGGGACTTTGTCCTAGCAGTTAAAGACTCGGGTGTGAAAGGGCTCACAGACCACTCATTACCCTGGCCACCAGCTAACAGAAACTGAAGGAGACACAGAACCCTCTTCCAACTTAGAAGGGTTAATATAATTAGGTAATTTCAACTCTAACCATTTTTGCTTCCTTCTGCATGGTCTGCAGCATGTTATTGCTGATGCATTAGAAATATCATAAAAGGGTCATTGTTCTTTGCCACACCTCTGATATTGTCAACAGTAAAATTTACTAGACCATCTATTCAACTGATATCTGAAGCTCAATTTTTGCTGTGATTGTGTAGCTGGCACTTCTTTTGGCTTTAAGGAGATTCTCCACCACCTCCAGTCTGTATATAACAAAATTGATTGAGCTATTTTTTAACTGAAACTTTCAGAAAAAAATCACTTTTGTGTAGAGACAGACCTGTGACATTTCAGAAAAGATTGAGAAAACTATGGAGTGAAAATAAAGATATTTATCATGAGTGTCTCTAGAATAGGGTTATCTGAAATTCAGCACTGGCATAGCATTGCTCCCAATGAAATCAATGGAGGCAAATGTAGGCCAATGGTGTCCACTCTTTAAATTTTGCCAGTTATGTTCTAGTAATTGGGAATCATGATTCATGTGATTAGACAGAACTCTCCACATGAATCTGGTTGCATGCACATTTCAGTGTTTCCAGGATTAGGCCTATGGTCATAGCAAATTGAGATCTCACTTGCTCTGGTGGTAGGAAACTGCAGCTGAAATTTCTCAGGAACCTCAGTATATTATTAATTTTAAAGCTCAGATGCATTTGATGTCAGAGTGTAAGGGGTTGGTGTTTGGACCTGGCATTTTGGTTCAAGACTAGGTCTAAGACTGTAATTATTTAAAATTGTTTTATAATGCAATGTTATTCAATTTTCCCCCCTCTTTGAGAGCTTACTAAGATATTTTGAATTTTTAGTTTCAATCCTTGCAGTTCACCTTTATGGAGTCTACAAGATAACACATAGAAAGGAGGGAGAATCCTGTTATTTTGATGATTATTGCACGGTGAGAACCTTCAATTGTAGAAGAAACAGAAAGTAGCAAAATCAAAATAAATTGGTTCAGCTTTCTAAAGGTGCATCTACACTTCACCCTTAACTTGAAATGAGCTATGCAATTTGAGCTACGCAAATTGCATAGCTTATTTTGAGTGTATTTCATAATAGTTTATTTCCTAATTTGACGCTGTCTACATAGCACCAAATTTAAAAATAAACTACTATTCCAATATGTCTCTTAATCCTCACGTAATGAGGTTTACAGGGACCTCAAAATAACATGCCCGTTATTTTGAAAGATACTTCAAAATAACAGGCACACTGTCATAATGTGGAATAGCTATTTTGGGATACTAAAAGTATCCCAAAATAGCACTGCAGTGTAGATGTACCCTAAGTCAGTACACATTTTTTTCTTTACTTCACATCATTAAAAAAAAAATCTCATTTTATTTGTGCTTTTTTTTTTTAAACACTTTGTGAAGCTTGGATCAATATTTTATTCTCCTAGGAT
Organism: Apalone spinifera; assembly: GCA_030068395.1. Taxonomy (NCBI): domain Eukaryota; kingdom Metazoa; phylum Chordata; order Testudines; family Trionychidae; genus Apalone; species Apalone spinifera. Next base: position 65,737,686 of record CM057845.1, read on the forward strand.
AGACAGTGGTATTGCAATGTCATTTGAAATCCCACTCTCTGTCATACTTTGGCATTTGTTCTGAATATTTCTACAGCATGAGAATTCTTTTCTGAACTGGAAAAAATCAGGAAGATTCTCAGATCTTCCTCCAAGTTAATGAAAATATGCAATTTATACCAGCTGAGGATTGCCTCTGAGGAACTTAACCACAAAAAGATTATGTTCATTAAGGAATTAAAAGACAGCTCAGCTACTATGATGAAAGAGGAGGTACAAGACATTAGATGGATAATAATGGGTAGTGCTCAAAATATATTGGACATCAATAGGCTTCAAGAATACAAAACTGTTTGATTTTTAAATATTTATATTAAAGAGGATTTGAAAGAAGATAATATTAAACACTTCAGAAGTCATGAATTGTGTTTATCTCTCTCTCAAAACCATGGTATCTATGAGACGCCTTTATGATTTCACATCTTTGGAAAAGAAATTTAAGTTTAACTGATCTTCTTTGAATATTTTAGCAATTTTGGTATATGAAGAGTTTACCCAATTACATGGTGAACAATTTAAGCTACTGTGCCTCTCTCAAATCTGTACCTAGAAATCAGTAACATGTTGCATTGCATTTTCTAAATAAGCGTCATCGTGCTTTTGGATTTTCCTTGAATGGGTTTTTTTTTAGCCAAATGTGTGTGGCTATGGCCTTTTTTGACTGAGGTAGGTGGCTAAGGCAAATATCGCATTTTGCCCATTGATCTGTAGTCTTTAATTATAAAATGCTGTTATTCTCCCAGTTAGGACACCCCCGAACTCCAACAGCTATTGCCTTTTGTTTTGTGAGGCACAATAAATGCTGCTAAGAGTGGCTGTTTGCCCTTTCTTTTTATTGTCCTGTCCCTATTTTGAGAAGCGTTTCCAGCTGGGAGTAAGGTAAAAGGCCAGCTGGTGAAGAAAAAAATTCCATGCTATTTTTTGTTAAGATGTCAATTTTTGTTCCAGACTCCTTCCCTGACAGAAAATAGCCATTTACCAAAGGTTTTCAATCTGAGGAGTACACCCTCAATGGAGGGGAGAAATAGAGGAAAATTTGGACAGTGCCACAATAGGTGAGGGGGGTGACAGGAGGAGCTCCTGGCCTCCCCCTCCCCATTCCCTAAGGGGCACAACAAAAAATTGGGGAGGGGATGCTCAGCTCAGAAAGCTTGAAAATAATTGACTTGGCAGTTACTGGTCTTTCAGCCTTATTGACAGCTGGAGGAATAACAGGAAGTTTGATTTGGGGCTTTAATTCGAAATACCGGGTCCCTGCCGCGTGTAGACGCGGGCAGTTAGTCCGGACTTGTAAATTTCAAAAATGGCGACCAGCCGGGAAGATGCTAATCAAGTGCGGGATATTTAAATCCGGATATTTTTACGGAAAAGGGATGCAGTCTAGACACAGCCAGAGAGAGGAGGAGAAATTAGCCAATCTATGAAATTATTTTTGATATATATTGTTTGCGTAGGCAAACAAGAAGAAGGAAACTGAATACTCTTTTATGGACCTTCTTTTATGAAAAGAAGACAATGGAAAGGATCCCAATGATTTCAGTAGTCTTTGTATCAGGCCCTGTATTATCCCTTTTCATTCTCCTCCCCATGCGGAATTATTCTGTGTTGTTGAAGTCACAATCAAAAACTCCCCTGTGGAGCCATGTGGATAATTATTTTTACCTGAATACATTAAACCATTTTAGTAACACAGTACTTTAAAACAAAAGGAATTAGGCATGTATTGTGGTTTTTTCCTTCTTATCTAGATCTTGAATCTGATGAGGAGCCTTCTAAAAGCAGCATGAAGTGGAGAGGTTTGTTGACATTAGGAAATCTTCCTAAAAAGCTGTGTGTCTTCAGAACTGCAGCAGTAATTTGTGCTGGTAGCAAGACTGTTATAGCAAAGTTCACAACAGAGATGACTCAAATTTATTTTTTGCTAGAAAATGTGACAGCACAAATTCAGAGGAGACAAGCAGGTATATAATCATTTTCAATTAATGAGAAAATTTTTAAAAAAACCATTAATCAGAATCCTGAATGTCACTGAATTGGTTTAATGAATTTAATCTAAAACAGAATGTCAAAGTGTCAGCAATTTTATAATTTGTATCAGATGCACATGCAGTTTCATATGGCTGGATCTCTCACAACTCCACCCTCTCACTTTGAATTTTGGGCAGCAGGTTGACTGTGTTAGTAACGACAGAGAATGCTTAGATCAGCGCTGAACACTTAGACATCTAATGCTTCAGTGATCATCTTACTTTGACATATTTGATTAATGTTTCTACTTCCTATAAAAGCTTTAGTTTCCTTTTTTTAAATCATGCCTTCTTTTATGACATTTCATAATGTTATATATTCTATAACTGAGCTATCATTGCCACAGTCATCTCCTGTAGTTTCCAGAACTGCTTCCTGTATAAATGCTATAGTAGGATATTTTGAGGGCAGTCATAGTAGGTTGCTTCCATTCCTTCTCAAATTAATGTTCTTTTACATATCATCGAAGATGTAAGCTACTGCTGTCACCCTCCTCCCCTAATGGGGGATGGTGGCCCTGTCCAAATCTTCCTCTATCTCTCTCCTCTACAGAACATGTGCTCCATAGTTTGAAAAACCCTGATAAATGGCCATTATTTCCCAGTAAAGACTGGTTCAAATATCTACATCTTTAAGCAAATAGCATGGCATTTCTTTTCTTCCCCAGCCTGCCTTTTGCCTTAGTCCCAGCTGGAAATGTTTTTCAAATGGGGACAGGACTATAAATAGAAGGGGCAAACAGTCACCCAGAGCTGCATTTACTGTACCTGACAAGACAATTCAACATAATGGAACTCTATTATACATTTACACTCACTCTCACTCGCTCACTCACTCCACAAGGGAAAACATCTAGACCAAATTCTAACTGACTCACATCATAAGTTAGAACATAAGAGTCACATCATAAGTAAGAACATATCATAAGTAAGAACGGAAGCGTGGTTATACTGAGTCAGACCAAAGGGCCATCTAGCTCAGTATCCTGTCTCCCAACAGTGGCCAATGCAAGGTACTCCAGAGAGAATGAACAGAGCAGGTACTACTCCTATTCTTAAATGTAAGCATGTGTGCAGCTGGATATACATAATCTTATACTGTATTATCTTATTAATCTTTAGGATGTAACTATAGATAAACATTCTTTTGTCATTTACTGGACACCACAATCGGGCATAATTCAATTTACTTCAGTTGAGTTTTATTCACTCACATTCAGGATAATTTTGGCCCTAGGAATACCAACAATATTTTTTTTTATTAAATCACCCTAACCAATCCATCAAAAACATCAAGATGGTGCTACTATTTGAATTATGACTTAGTACCATATTTGTGGATTGTTTAATCATCACTTCTTCTGTTTAATGTCTGTCAGATAACAATATTTGGCAGTATTTATAAGAATTTCCAGAAATACATTAGTGATGCAGCTAACTAATTCATCATTTTATTTTGAAAGTGTACTATTCATATGCTTAAAGTTAGTCATTTGAATTAAAATCAGGGTTTAAACATCTATTTACAATGAAGGAGCATGTTTATGTTGACAAGCCAGACAAGCAAGCACTGAGAGCTTTATTAATTCACTTGAATTTCATAACACCAGTGTTTTAAAATCTGTATTTAGCATTGTACTTTATATGGAGAGACATATAATCGCCCAGAGGTCTGTACTGGGACCAATCTTATCCCATCGATTCATAAATGATTTGGAGAAAGGGATAAACAGTGAGGTGACAACATTTGCAAATGATAGAAACAAAATTGCTCAGGATAGTTACGTCCATAGAAGAATGCAAAGAGCTTCAAAAGGGTGTCACAAAAACTGGGTGACTTGGCAACAAACTGGCAGATGAAAATCAGTGTTGTTAAATGCAAGGTTATATATATTGCAAAACACTATCCCAACTATGCATATGAGGAGGGATTGATAAGAAAGGGACTTTTTAGCTTAAAAAAGAGACAAATAAGGGGGGATGTGATCAAGGTCTATAAAATCATGATTGGTGTGGAGAAAGTAAACAAAAGTGTTTTTTTCCTCCTTCCCATCAATGCAAGAACTAGGGATCACCAAATGAAATTAGTAGGTAGCAGATTTAAAACAAACAAAAGAAAATATTTCTTCACACAACACACAGTCAACTTGTGGAACTCCCTGCCAGAGGATGTTGTGAAGGCCAAGACTTTAACAGAGTTTAAAAAAGAATTAGATAAATGTATGGAGGCTAGGTCTATCATTAGGTGTCCCTAACCTCTGTTTATCAGGGATGGAAAAGGGCAACAGGGTCTGAATCACTTGATGTTTACCTGCTCTGTTCATTCTCTTTGGAGTACCTTGCATTGGCCACTGCTGGAAGACAGGATACTGAGCTAGATGGCCCTTTGGTCTGACCCAGTATGGCCATTCTTATGTTCTTATATGCTCAGAAAAATGATAAGAAAACAAGCTGATATTTCTCTAATACCCTCCTTTGTCAGGCTGAAGCACCAAATAGCAAGTGTAAGTCATAGGCATGATCATCATCATCATAGTGCAAAATAACAAAATGTGATATTTTAAATAACAAAAAACCTGCCATTTATATTCAGAAAGGACATAACTAAAAAACAAAGGTATAATGTACTGACATTATACAACTCCATAAGGTATAATATACTGACAATAACACAATCCGAAATGTGCATTTTTAATCAGGTGGTCATAAGTGTATAAACCACAATGCTCTAGGGAGCCCCATAAAGAGCTTATTGGAAATCTATGGGAGTTTTGCCATTTACTTCAATGGGAACAGAACCAGACCCAAAGGAAAGCAAAAAATATAACAAGTGGAAATTCCGTGGATGTTGCAGCATTTAGTAACAACATTCTGCATCACTATTACACCCCCCAAAACGAAGTAAGAGAATGTTAAATCAGCAAAATCAGTTTCTTTTTATCCTTATTATTCAAAATATGTTGCTATGCAAATGTTGTGGGCGCCAGTCCTAATCCTGAATGCAAGTGTGGGTCCAGATGATTGCTGGATGAGAAAAATGGTTTTGGCAGTGCCTCCTCTCCACCCCATCTCCCATGTGCAGGTATGTGAGGGAGGTCAGGCAGGGCAATGGTACAGAGCCACCTAGAGTTGGCATCGAGAGCAGCCCCCTGCTTGTCTGTCACTAAAACAGGAATGGGCAATAAGACAGCAGCAGTTCACCAGGATTGGTCCCTGGCAGGCCACTGTTGCTATACTTACCTGGACCTTCACAGCTATAGGTACTTGCAGCTTCTATTGGTCACGGATTGCCTTTCTCAGCCAATGGGATTGCGGGAAGTGGTACGATGCAAGTACCTGTATCTGTGGAAGTGCAAGTAAATATAGTGGCAGTGGCCCACCAGGGCTAACCCTGGAGAACCAGATTCAGCCCATGGGCCAGTATTTGCCCACCCCTGCTCTAGAATCAGCCCTACCAGCACTGAATATGGAATTATTCATTTCTTTGTGGGCTTTTTTGTGCAACTCTCACCAACATTATGTAGTTATTTAAAAACTTGAATTATCTTCACAAGCTAAGTGCAGTAAAATGACACTATTACCACCATTTCAACATGGCTAATAAGACCACATAGATCAAGATAGAAATTATCAAATGTTCCTATTACTTCTGGAGCCCAATTTGAGGCCAGGACTACTCCACGAGAGAAATTTGATTTAAGATATGCAACTTCAGCTACAAGAAAAGCTTAGCTGGAATTGGCGTACTTTCAACTAAATTTCTCTGGCATCCCCACTGCAGGAGATTGATGTGAAAAATTTCCCATTGCCTTCTCTTACTTCTTGCAACCCAGTGGAGTACTGGGGATGAAGGGACTTCCATTAGCACTCGATTTAGTGGTTCTTACTAGACCCACTAAATCAAACCCCAGAAGATTGATTTCCAGAGTGTTGAACTCCACATAAGTATTGATAAGGCCTGGGACAATAAGGGGTCTGATTTTTTTAATATTTAGAATACTTTTATGTATTAAAATAAAGCCTCCATTTAACACTTCTGTAAATCAGGCCCCAGGAATCTACTCTCAGTCCACTCTGAGTCTATCTCACCATCCCCAGCTCCAGTCCATGTCCTACCCCCATCATTATTCCCCCATTACCCATCTCCCTTTGCCCCTTTTTCCATTGCCTCCCTGCCTGTTTCTCCTTCTGCTCCAATCCCTGTCCTCACTATGCACTGCTCTTATACTTATGTTCTCTTCCATTCCTTCCTTATTAACCACCTCCTATTATCCCATGCCCCTTCCCCCTTTCCGCTCTTGGAACAAAGGCTCAAAGTTTGGAAGATGGCACCTTTTGCATCTTAGTAAAAAAAAATTCCCAAATTTGCCCAAAACATAGAAGCACTACAAAAGAGTTGGGAGAATTATTTTAACATGAAAAAAACACCACATTTTCCCTAATCTCTGAAAAATGGCTAAGGAATAGTTAGCTGAAACTTTAAAAAAAAAAAAAATCCAGCCATAGGCAGATACTTAGCCTGGAAAGAATCATCCTGAGTGGTGTAAAGTTGACAAATTTATAAACAACTGAAACAGGGGATCTTAGAATGGAAAGTGTTATGCAACCTAAACTGTAAAGCTACGTCTACACTGCAGGTTTCTTGTGCAAGAACGGCTGTTCTTGTGCAAAAACCTGCAGAGTGTCTACACTGCACGCTCGTTCTTGTGCAAGTAAATTTACAGTACAGCGTCAGAAAACAGGGCTTCTTCCAGAAGAGTTATTCCTCTCCCCATGAGGAATAAGCCCTCTTGCACAAGAGCTCTTCCACAAAAAGGCAGTGTAGACCGGCAACATGAATTTCTTGCGCAAGAAAGCCCTATGGCTAAAATGGCTATCAGAGCTTTCTTGTGCAAGAGAACGTCCACGCTGCCATGGATGCTCTTGTGCAAAAGCACATGGCAGTGTGGACGCACTCTTGTGAAAGACCTTTTGCACAAGAACTCTTCCGCAAAACAGTTCTTGCACAAGAAGCCTGCAGTGTAGACGTAGCCTAACAGTTTCATTATAAAACAGATTCCATTACTGATTTTATATCACCACAATCCTTTGTGCTTTTATTTGGTTTTTATTTTATTATGCACACATATGGTCCTATATTAGTTACAATATAAAAATATTTAAATAGCATATTGTAAGTATATTGTTTATACTATTTTATAGTCCACTGATGGGTGCTGACCTGGATCATCCTCTTGTGGGAAGGAATGGTCAGGCAGGAAACCCTGTCTCAGTCTCCCTGATTCGTTCTAAGCATAGCCCACTTATACCCACAAACCTTAAAATTAATATTCCCCTTTCCTTGGGGTTAATCTCGAAAAATTAACCAGCTTTCCCTATAAAGAGTGCCTTTTTTAGATTTAGGGTTTTCTGGACCCTGGTATGCTATGTTCTAACTATCTGTCTATATGTCTGTTCTAACTATATGTCCTGGTATGCTATGTTCTAACTATCTGTATGAATCCTGCTCAGTGTTGTGAGACATCTTCTGGTTCAAAGCAGCTCCCCCCTTTCCTGAGTTTAGAACCTCTTTTTGACCCTTTCCCTCTCTCATCTCACTTAAGTGTTAGCAACAGTGTGCCAGGTAGGGTAGACCACCTTTAGTCAGTGAAGACTTTCCCACTGTGAAAAACAAAGGGGACCCACGCCCTGCCTTATCAACCAATAGAATGTATTTTTTGAGAGAGAGAGACAAGTGTATTTTACTAAGGAGATATCACATATATAGGCAGTCACTGATTGTAAGATCTTCAAAGGTGGGATCTCTTTATTATGTGTTTGTATTACACCTACCAGTATGTGTCCCAAATCCATGAGAGTGGCAGTTAGGCACTGCAACTGTATAACAGTGAACAATAACAGCAGATTAAGGTAGAACAATTTAAGAACAAGATGTTGACATTTTGACATCACATCAATAATACACTTTCAGCTGGAGTGAATCCACAGTTTATACTGCCATCAATATTCCTCATTTACATGTACTAGTGTCCAAAGGGAATGTTTGTGAATTCAAAACATGCAGTTCACAAAGGGGAAAATATGCAGACTTGCTTAATGTGCTGCTGCTTATAATTGTCTCCTAGCTGCTGCTTTCCTTTCATTAGGTTCCCAAAGGAAACAGCCATTAGGGAGATGAATTGTAACTAATTAGAAATGTGGACATTACTGATCAATTCTATAATATCCACTGCTCTAAATTAGAGCAGAGGAAACCTTGTGCATTTCTTGGCAAAATCTGTGTGGCTAACTAAAGTCATAGGGATGGAGGACCAGCATTGGAGACAGCTATATATAGAGAGACTAGCTCTAAATTTTGCATCGATGAGGATGAATAGAGCCCTGCAGTATCTGCATCTGTAGCTACAAAAATGAGCCATGGATATCAGCATCCACAGCCACAGATTCGGAAACCCACCGATTTGCAGGGCTCTTTGAGATAAATGTTTTGGCTTTCTGAGTCTGGAATGCCTTACTCTCTGCAAGATTTCTAGGCTCCCAAACCTCCTTTCACTCGAGGAATGCTTTCCAGGATACTCTGCAAAGAGAACTTTGAGACATGTTCTGTCTTCTATAGGTCTGATTCATATTTACACGAGGGCAAAATGGGTGTTAAACGCTGCTATTCTGATTTGGTAGCAATTTATATCCACTCTGCAGAACTATATTTCTTGGTCCAAATAATTTAATATAATTTAATAGACCAAAGAAATCCTTTATAAAGCAAATGCAAAGAGAACTGCTCTGACTTAATTCACACTGGAATAGCTATATGGAAGTGAAAGTGTAACATTACTTTCTCTTTTATGAGGTACAAAACCCAGTAGGATAACACTCCACTATTTCTCATATACTTATTAAAATATAAATTGTTTGATTATAATCATTTGAGCATAAACTGATTGCTCCTGTTTGTTTATACATTCAAAATATTAACTATTTTTATATTATATTATATTTATACTGGAATGCTAAAGTAAATCAGTATGATTCCCTCTAAGGCTATGTCTACACTGAACGCTTATTTTGAAATAACACAGTGCACACCTACACGGTAAGACCATTTTTTCAAAATAATTTCAAAATAATGGACTTCTTACTCTAACTTCTATAACCCTCATTTCACAAGGAGTAAGGGAAGTCAAAGGAAGAGTGTTCTTCCTTCCACTTCCTGCTGTGTAGACAGTGCCAAAAGTTGAGTTAAGGTACTTAAACTTCAGCTATGCAATTAACGTAGCTGAAGTTGTGTATCTTAACTTGACTTTAGCTCACAGTGTAGATGTATCCCCAAGTGAATTGCTAGTTCCCACCAATGAATGGGAGAAAAAGAAGATTTTTAAAAAGAAAAACTATTGGTTGAAAAAAAATTATGAAAACCTAGCCTCTTCACCCAAGTAAAATATTGATGCACAAAAACTAAATATGTTTGAATGCTGATATTTTTTGAGGATGTCTGCTTTTTCATGTTTTAATTCACCAAGAAATCACAGCAAAAAAATTGACTCTATTATTAGGATTTGACTTAAATTGGACAGATGAATGGATAGCTAATGTAAAGGTAGTTATGCAAATTTATATTAATTCTTTTTACACACAGAATCCTCTGTGGATTGAGGCTAGGATCAAGAACTCTGCCTAGAAGTTCTCTTTTTACGATTAAGGATTTAGATGCAAGAGTGTATCAGTGTTTGCTACTTGGTCTGATAAAATGTATTATCTTGTCACAATATAAAGTTATAAAAGCAGCAGTCTAAGGATCATCACACTGCCTTGAATTATAGGTTCAAATCCTGCCAAGACAGACTTAGCCCTTTCTCCTTCTGCAGTGACAGACTAAAACTGGCATGCAAGTTAATATGTTTTGGGGTTATTTGAGGCCTTAAAAAGCTGCAGTTCTGTCTTTAAATGTGACTTGCAAAGATCTCATAAGCCCTTTCCTAAGATTAAGGGTTTACCCTAATTTTCATGCCCATTTTTTTCTTCTTTCATTGAAGTTATATTATGCTCCACTTGTCTCCTGTTTTCTCCCCAGCTGTTATGTATTTCAGAGGTGCTGTCTGTGTTATACAAGCTGAAAACCAGTGCTTTTTTTCTGATGGTACTGCCCAGTACGCAGTACCGGCACCTCCAGTCAGAGCTTACCTGGAAATAACAGAGTACCGGTACTTCTGTAATGAAAATGGCTGACAGTCAGCTGGGTCTTAAAGAGTACCAGCACCTTTTTTTTTTTTAAACAAAAAAAGCACTGCTGAAAATCATATTGCCAGAAAATATGCTTTATAAATGAAAATTAAAAAAACCTAACTCCCAACTCTTACTTTTAAAATAAATGGACTGATTAATGTCCATTTACAGGTCTCTGAGGGTGCATCTACACTGCAGGGCTTAACTCAAAATAAGGTATGCAAAATTGAGCTACGTCAAATGCGTAGCTTATTTCGAAATAGGGAGTGTCTAGACAGCACTTATTTCGAAACAGCGCACTCTTCTTCCGACTTCCCTTACTCCTCATACAATGAGGGATACAGAAGTTGGAGTAAGAAGTCCTCCAGCTTGACAATATTTTGACACTATTTCAAAATAACTGCCTGCTGTGTAGATGCGGACTAAATTATTTTGGAATAGCGCTAGTTTTTTCAAAGAGTGTTGCAGTGTAGATGTACCCTGACAGTGTAAAGAAGCCTTGACAGAAAAAGAATGAATGAGTGCCAAACAGTTTATTTTTTTTCATTATCCTGCTTTGCATAACATCTGTAGAAAGATACATAAAATTTAAAAATAAAACAATAACCAAACTGAACAAAGGTACATGCAATAAAGGTGAACTTTCAGTTGTAAAAGTGATTCTATATATATTTTATCCTCATCATCAGATAACTTATTATACATTTTTTGCCATCGGTAAAACAGTATAGACAGTTCAAAAGCTTTTTTTCCCCTCTAAAAAAACCTCTAAATTACAGGACAGTTGCAGCAAAAGACTATCTCTGAAATATATACTGTAAATGACCTAGCTGACCAAACCTGAATTATCTGAATATGCAAACTGCTATCAACAGTTGTTATCATTTATTGGAACAAGTATTTTGTTTTTATTCCAATTTATTTTCTCTAACTGGCAATTATATTTCAGAGGGCACACTTCTTGTGTTTTGAATGGAATTGGTGGCAAATGATTTCTTCTCAAGTGCCATATGCCACTGTCATTATTTAGTGGAAAGCAAAACTTAGGAAACATTTTAAAGGTTTTTTAAAAATTATTCATCCCCTTATCAGAGAGGGAATAAAAAAAACAATGCTGTTCAATTCTGCCTTCGTTTACATGCATGACTGCCACAGAGGTTACCTACTAACATGAATAGAAGGCACCCCTCTTTTTTTACCTCACTCCTGAGGGTGGATGCTGCATTCCTCCACATTCTTCCTCATTCTGGAGTACCAGTGCAGGAGCAGACATGGTTCTTCCCTGTAGGAATTACTAAATTAGGTGGGAAATAGATACCGTTGGGCTAGATTTTTGAAAATACTGAGAAATTGGAGGAAGGCTGGGAGGTTGTAGTGTGCGTTGGTGGTGATAGACTGCAACTGAAAGACAGGGGTAGTTTGAGGGTTTGGGTTTTGTTTAACTAAAAATAATTGTTGAGTCAGTTTTGATTGAAGTATTAAGGGGGAAAGGATCAAATGTTTTTAAAGAAAATCTTTACAAAGGAAAGCTGCTGAAATCTTATGAGAGACACTAAAGATAGTTAACCCTAGTAGGTAAGGAATAGCAGTTATAACAAGAGTTTATCCACAGATCAGTAAGAACAGGTGTTGTATTGTAAAAAATCCTTTTTTAAAAAGTAGCATAGCTTTGAGTTAGCTAGATATTTTGGACTATATTTGAGCAAATGAAGATATGCTAAATGAAACCCTGTTAAGGATGATTTGAAAAGCAATGATCACTGTTCAATATAGTTCCCAAATGGAACCAATAGAAATATTTGGGGTGCATAAAGAGATTAATTTCTTTAAAAGGTTAAATTTGAAATGAACTGGCAATATTTATTAGCAGACATTTAAACTGTAAAATGATAGTAGAGTTGATTCAAAGGAGTGTTTCCCTGCTTCAAAACCAACCTTCAAAACCAGTGTGGACAAGTGATAGGTAATTAAAGTTAATTGCTTGTAAAATCAAAGATTTTGAGTCACTGCAATCAAAATATTGAAGCATTGTTACTAACAAAAAAAATGTAAAGACTGTATTCATATAGCAAATAGGAAAAATGAACAATTAGCTAAGGATATTTAGAAAAGTAGATCTTCAGTGTAGTCACAATACAGCCACAGAGGAGGTAAATGGCAACATATAAGTCTGACTGAACTTTTAATAACTATTGGTCTGTAGTTTATTTATTTATTTCAATAAACAGGCATCCATCCAGCAGACTGAAATATAATTTATTTGACAATGGCCCAGATTGTGCCATCATTATTCATGTTAAATAGTACCTGCCTTTGGGTTGCATTTATTCCTTCACGTGGTAAGGGACTACTCACTGAGTAGTGAGGCAGAATATGACCCTACAGATTTAAACCTTTACTTTCACATTGATTGTATCTTGGCTGCTACTGTGATTTATGTGGCTTTTTTTTTAACAAGTCACTTTCACTGCCCTGCCACGTTCCTTGTTACTGAACTAGAAATGATTGCTCTGCTGATTGGCTGAGCCTTAGCAGGGGGTGGGACTATCAGGCAGTCCAGGGCTTTATAAGCAGAGAGTCAGCAACCAGGGAGCTTGTGAACAGGTGATTGCAAACAGTTTTGAGAGGGAGTTGGGAAGGGGGCAAGGTACACTTGCCATTTTTTTAAATCCTTTCTCTAGAAAAGCAGGTATGGACAGTGATAGGTCTGCTGTTGTTACCTGCACAGTTTGTGCCATGTTTGTCTTCCACCTGGAAGAAAGATGGGATTTCATCTGCACTAAGTACAAGCTAATTGCCATTTTGGAAGAAAAAATTAGAGGACTAGAGGCCCAAGTGTCAATCCTACGCTCAGTCAGAGAGGATGAAGACTTCCTCGATAGAAGGCAGAGTTTAATCCTGCAGTCACGGCAAGCAGAAGAGCGAGAGAGGGCAGTACAGGACAAGGAAGAGAACTTGCAGCTTGTAACTTTTAGCAGAAAAAAAGGCTAACTCAGGAATCCCCCATTGCTATAGAGGTAAGTAATCGCTTTCAGGCTCTCTCCACAGGCACTGCGGTAGAGAAAGCTTTGGTAGGGATGTCTCAAGGAAGAAATTGGAAGGGAACACCATCTACCAGAAGACATGGGATGAGTAGTCCTTGAAATGGGGGTTCCATGACCACCACCCCCAAAAGAAAAAGACAGGTGGTGGTGGTGGTGGTCGGGACTCTCTCCTAAGAGGGACTGAATCATCCATCTGCTTTATTGAAGGCAAAGACTTATTGAAGGCACAGGAAGAAACCATCCTTATGCGCAGCAAGAGAAGCAATTATGGTAGGAGACCAGATTGGCTTACCGGGAAAATCCTTGGTGAACTTAAGCACAAAAAGGAAGCTTACAAGAAGTGGAAACTTGGACAGATGACTAGAGAGGAGTATAAATTTATAGCTCGAGAATGCAGGGGAGTTGTCAGGAAGGCGAAAGCGCAATTGGAATTGCGACTAGCAAGGGCTGTGAAGGGTAACAAGAAAGGCTTCTACAGGCATGTTAGCAATAAGAAGGTGATCAGAGAGGGTGTGGGGCCCTTATTGGATGAGGGAGGTAATCTAGTGACAGATGATGTGGGGAAAGCTGAAGTACTCAATGCTTTCTTTGCCTCTGTCTTCACGGACAAGGTCAGCTCCCAGACAAATGCACTAGGTGATGCAATATGGGAAGAAGGTGGACAGCCCTTGGTAGGGAAAGAACAGATTAGGAGCTATTTAGAAAAGCTAAACATACACAAATACATGGGTCCAGATTTAATGCATCTGAAGGTACTGAGAGAGTTGGCAAATGTCATTGGGGAGCCTTTGGCCATTATCTTTGAAAATTCATGGAGAGCGGGGGAGATCCCGGATGATTGGAAAAAGGCAAATGTAGTGCCCATCTTTTAAAAAGGGAAGAAGGACGATCCGGGGAACTATAGACTGGCCAGTCTTACCTCAATTTCCAGAAAAATCATGGAGGGGATCCATTTTGAGGCACTTAAAGTGATCAGGAACAGTCAGCATGGATTCACAAAAGGGCAAGTCGTGTCTGATCAATCTGATTAGCTTCTATGATGAGGTAACTGGCTTTGTGGATATGGGGAAATCAGTGGATGTGATATACCTTGACTTTAGTAAAGCTTTCGGTATGGTCTCCCACAATATTCTTGCCAGCAAGTTAAGGGATTGGATAAATGGACTGTAAGATGGATAGAAAGCTGGCTAGAAGGTCAGGCCCAGTGGGTAGTGATCAATGGCTTGATGTCAGGTTGGCAGTTGGTTTCTAGCGGAGTGCCCCAAAGATTGGTTCTAGGACTGGTTTTGTTCATCTTTATTAATGAACTAGATGAGGGGATGGATTGCACCCTCAGCAAGTTGGCATATGACTCTAAGCTAGGGGGAGAGGTAGATACGCTGGAGGGCAGGGATAGGGTCCAGAGTGACCTAGACAAATTGGAGGATCGGGCTAAAAGAAATTTGATGAGGTTCAACAAGGACAAGTGTAGAGTCCTGCACTTGGGATGGAAGAATCCCAAGCATTGTTACAGGCTGGGGACCGGATGGCTAAGTAGCAGTTCTGCAGAAAAGGACCTGGGGATTACAGTGGATGAGAAGCTGGATCTGAGTCAACAGTGTGCCCTTGTAGCCAAGAAGCCTTAATGGCATATTAGGTTGCATTAAGAGGAGCATTGCCAGCAGATCTAGAGAAGTGATTATTCCCCTTTATTTGGCCCTGGTGAGGCCACATCTGGAGTATTGTGTCCAGTTCTGGGCCCCCAACTACAGGAAGGATGTGGACACATTAGAGAGGGTCCAGCGGAGGGCGACCAAAATGATTAGGGGGCTGGAGCGCATGACCTATGAGGAGAGGCTGAAGGATTTGGGTTTGTTTAGTCTGCAGAAGAGAAGAGTGAGGGGGGATTTGGTAGCAACCTTTAACTTCCTGAAGGGAGGCTCCAAAGAAGCTGGAGAAAGGCTGTTCACTTTAGTGATGGATGGCAGAATAAGGAGCAATGGTCTCAAGTTACAGTGGGGGAGGTCTAGGTTGGATATTAGGAAAAACTATTTCACTAGGAGGGTGGTGAAGCACTGGAATGAGTTACCTAGGGAAGTGGTGGAATCTCCATCCCTAGAGGTTTTTAAGTCTCAGCTTGACAAAGCCCTGGCTGGGTTGATTTAGTTGGGATTGGTCCTGCCTTGGGCAAGGGGCTGGACTTGATGACCTCCTGAGGTCTCTGCCAGCTCTGATTCTAAATGAGGGTGTAGTTAGCACAGAGGGAAGATAGTCTGGAAGACAGCTAATCTAGATGGCTTTTTATGCTCGTGAACTGCTGTCATTTCCACCTTCTTGAGTTTTGTCACATACCTAACAAGAGTTCTGGACTGATAATGTACATGAACTACAAAATAAATCAATATGAGGCAATAGGTTTATTTTGTAAAACTAGACTCTCCCCTATAAATCATCCATTTGTAATTTCAACATGGCTCCTTGTTCTCATCAATAATGCTCATACTCTGGGAACAATAGTTTCACTTTTCAATGTGAATTGACTCTTACGAGAGTTGCAGCATCTGAATGAAGGCTTGCAGAAAAAGAGGGAGTGGAAAAAACCCCCATGAAATTCACTTCCAAATTGACAGAATTAAGGTGGTGACAGTATCAGGACACTGATGTACATAAAGCAGCAATTATTTCCTAAAACTAACACAAATAATAGAAATTGGTGGTAGTTTAAAATTAGAAAATCCAGTAATGTTTCAAGTTCTGCAACTTCTTGTAACTTCCAGTTATTGCTGGTACAACCTCTAAGTTTTGTAACATTCCATCATGCAACAAGGGAGTATGTGTGGGTGGATGTGAGTAGAGTGTGTGTGTAATTGTCCAGAGAGTGTTATTAGAAGAATGTCTGTGCCCAGGTGGAAAGGAGCTGCCAGGCTACAGACTTGGAGCCAGGTGGGGTCTGATGTAATCTTCGGTTGCACATGAGAAAGGCAAGAAACGGAGGTGCAGCAAAGATGAGCAGAAGAACTTAATAGAACAATGAAATCTGGGTGGGCTTCTCGGTGATGAACACAGAAAAGGAACCCAGTATATGTAACAAGGGTGCCCCGCTGAATAAAGAGAAGAGAGCATCAGACCACGGGTTGTACGATCAGTTCACCAGCCCAGATTCGTGACTGCAGGCAGACACGCTAGGCCACCATGCTTGGCTTCCTCTGTTATATCTGAGCAACTCATTGCCTCCGTAAGTGTCTGATTGTGTGAATGTGTCTACCTACCTATGTGAAGCAGTCCCATCCCTTTTTTGCTTGATGTGTTAGCGGCATTGAATAAATCAATATAAGTGTAACTCTGGGCTGGTCTCCCATGAAATTTGGTAACAGTTCCTTCAGGGCAGGCCACAACCTTGTTAACACATTTTATTTAATAAAAGAGTATCATAGATAATTGAATTGGTACATAGAATCTCAGGGGAACAAGACTCAATTAAATATGGGGAACAAAATATGCAAGAACGGGAGTGCATTTTGTAATATACCAGTGGGGCACCTCTCAGAGGGTCAAATCAGGGCAAATTGCTTAGAATCAGGGCTACTTACAGCCCATGACTGACGTCCTTCTCTATCAGGCACCAAACCAGTCACACAGTTTAGCTGCCAATCTGGCCAGCAACCAGCTGCACAAGCAAATCCCTTTATACTCCAGCTTTATCTGTGCCACAACCAGCACTGCACCTTACACAGATGAGCGGTTTTGAAAACCAATCTCACCAACTCTGAACAGGTTCTCCCCATCCCAAAAGACCAACCACAGTCCCAGGTCAATGTATACTTCAGATCTTACCCAAATAGCAAGCTGTGTTAGTCCTTTAGAATCTAAAGGGTTTATTAATAAAAAGAAAGAAAAGGTTAAGAGTAGGAATGTTAAAGAAAACCCATTACAGACATCAACCGCCAAGTTCTTGATGCAGGCTCTTAGCAGAGATGTACCAAACTGCTAGCTTAAAAGTCTCTGGAGTATATTCTATGTTAGAATGGTTCAACAATTCCTTCCTGGCCCTCTGTTCATAGCAAGGATGCTTTTGAAGTCAAGAGCAAGATTGAAGACAAAGATGGAGGAACCGTCAAGATCCTTTTATAATCGTGCCCATGCAGAGAGAAGTCCATTTTTCTCCTGAGTAATGGTACCTCCCAAACTGGAGCTGATCACATGATCAAGTGACCTGTCCATGTCCCTTTAGGCAAGTATTCATGGTGTGCCTGCTGGTCTGCAGGTTACCAGCTGCATTCTCAGGTATTTATTGGCAACCCTGAGAGCCTTTATCCATGCAGCATCGCTATTTAGCATAGCCATTCATTGAATAACCATTCCTCACAATAGGTGGTCGATGTCTATTGCTGTCTACCATCCAGAAAACATTTAAAATACAATACAAAGCCAATATTCACATCTTTACATGTAAAAATCATACTAGGATATGAGTAGCATACATAGAACCAGCAGAGCATAAGCTTCCACTAGACACCTCACTTGGCCCACTTTGCACAGAATTTGGGGCAAACAGAAAACAGTGGGTTCAACAGTGATTTGCATTCTCCTATTAAAATCCAATAACGTGACACATTTCATAAGGTCAGAATGAAGGAACCAGAGGAAGCCATCAAGTAGAGAATCCTGGGCAATGCCCAATGTTTGGAGACAGAGAGACTCTAGGAAACTCCGGTCCTCTGAAGAAGTGGGCTGTGCCCACCAAAGCTCATGATACCATCTACATGTTTTGTTAGTCTATAAAGTGCTACCAGACCATTTTTTGTTTTTTATGTTTATCCTGTACAGACAAACTCGGCTACCCCCTGAAGCTCTACGAAATCAATGTGTGATACCTAAAGGAACTCTGCCTGCATTTGTAATTTAAGGAATGAAACATGCCTTCAGGGTTTTCTCTCCATATCACCACAGAAATGGCAGCTATTAGGACAATGGTGGGCAAAAGGGCTGGACCTGGTTGGCTGCCAATGCTGTATTTGCCTACACCTTCCCTGGTATGGGCACTTGCATCTACCGTGGGCCACGGGTCACACTGTTCCCATCCAATGGGAGCTGCAGGAAGCTGTCCCCCCATCAGTGCCATTTCCTGTAGCTCTCATTGGCCTGGTTCCTCAACCCATGCCACAAAGTGTTGGCTTTTACAGGTAAAGAGGATGCTTCTTTATGTTAAGAGATAGCTGGAGGGTTAGTAATTTCACTGGTGCTGTGTAGCTAGCAAGAACCATGAAACAATTCATGGACTTTAAGCCTGTGCTTAAGGCCCACTGAAAATAAAAAGATGGTTCAAGAGCTGTGCTGAATTGGGCCCCTCATCATCAGTGTACTGCTTTCATTTATAATAAAGCTCAATGCACCTAAATCCACAAATCTTTTCAATATACTAAAAATGTTCACTTTGCTCTAAGAACATAAGAACGGCCATACCGGGTCAGACCAAAGGTCCATCCAGCCCAGT
>CM057845.1:65763983-65774014 GCA_030068395.1 Apalone spinifera
GCAATAGCCACACAAAGACACTCCTTACCTAATGCCCTAACCCTGACCTGGTTCTGGCCAGCCTTAAATCCAAATCAGTGTCCACTCAGTGTGGATGCGGTATTTTGAAATAGCAAAATGCTATTTCGAAATGCATTTTGTGTGTAGACGCGTTATTTCAAAATAACTTATTTTGAATTAACTGTTTCAAAATAAGATATTTTGAAATAACATAAGAACATAAGAATGGCCGTACTGGGTCAGACCAAAGGTCCATCTAGCCCAGTAACCTGTCTGCCAACAGTGGCCAGCACCAAGTGCCCCAGAGGGGGTGGACCGAAGACAATGATCAAGCAATTTGTCTCGTGCCATCCATCTCCAGCCTCTGACACCATTTCTACCCCCTGCTAATAGCCTTTTATGGACCTAACCTCCATGAATTTATCTAGCTTCTTTTTAAATGCTATTATAATTTAATATAACAGTTTTACATAACGCTGTAGTGTAGACATACCCGAAAGGAACAGATTGGTAGGGTCATTTACATGTCTGGATTTTTGCTATAAGCAGCTGATGCAGAATAGGGAGCCAAAGATGGTTGATTGAAGAGATTTTCTCCTTCTCACAAAGATCAATGGAAAAATTAGAGGCAAAATAAAATATTTTGCCTCTAATTTCTCCGTTGATCTTTGTGAAACAAAGGCAATTCAGACAGATGAAAAAGTGTCTTTTTTCCATTAAAAAGGAAAAAACATGCTTTCTCCCGCTGTAAACTTGTGTGTCACTTGTAGGGAAAAAAAATGTAGTGGACAAGTTAAAAAGCTCTACGTTAATTTCCAAAATTCTTAAAGTTAGCAATTTTTCACAGCAGGTTTGGTTGACTACTGGCAGCAACTTGTTGCATGCAATTACAATAAAACATGGGCCAAATAACTCTGATAGGCAATACTGTAATTTGTTGTGCTTATTTTTCAGGAACAATCCTCAACAGTCACATCCACACAAGCTACCAGTGTAAATATAGTAAAAATAAGCATAATAGACATGATGGGAGGGGAAAAAAGAACAATTATCTGCAGCGAGTATACATTCATTTGTTTATGTTGCTTAACATAAGGCAAATGTAAATCAGACTCAGATCATTTAGATTTCATACTGTCTGATTTACCTATTCCTCACCTGGGACTAAACATTATAATGTCTTACAGAGTGCCAGGAGCTATAATCTTCTTACTGAATGATATTCTTGGTAAGAAAACTAATGGAAAAAATTATCAATAGTGGGATGGCAGAAAGTGGCAACCAGCTATTATTCTGATGCTGAAACACTCCCACGTGACATTATTTAGGACCTGATGCTGCAAACAAATACTGCAGTGTACTGCTTACCACCTACAGTAGTCTTGTAGATATTAATGGGCCTGTCTATGTAAGCATTATGCCCAGTAACAAGTGCTTACTGTTTCAAACCTCAAGATCATAAACCATTTGAGTCAGGGACCATATGTTAAATATTGTGTACAGCTGTAACCCTGCTAAAGCCTAACAGAGTTATGCCAAAAGAGAATCCCCAAGTTTTTTTGTCTGTAACTCTACCATCACTCTTTAGAAGTTCATTTATAGAACTGGTAGCATTGCCTGTGATTAAGATTGCTTTGTACTTCTGATGACTGGATCTTCTTTTAGTTGCTTATAACGTCACCAAACTTGAACCTTTATGAATGAAATTTTCTATGCTGGGTGTCTGCCTCAGCTCAACATTTCTGGAAAACTTTAACCAAAACTTTTCAGCTATTTCCAAGATTGAAGGTAGGGGGAAATATAATGTTTTGCACACATTACAAACTTCTGATGACTTTTCCTTTGAGAAACTCTAGTATCCTCAGGACTTGGAGCAAAGAAATTTAGCCTTTGGCTTTGAAATATAGCCTTTTTTTCCCCTAGAGATGTACCTTCCCCTCCCGCCCTGCCCCTCCCCCTCACCCTGCTGTAAAAATTTGCATATTTGGGACATGTTATAAGCCTTTAAAAAAATCAGTTTATAAAAGCTCACGAGGCGATTGCTGCAGCTTTGCACCTGAATTCCTTGAAGATTCCATCTACAATGGACATGATCCAGCCTATAGCTGAGCAAGACTCTCTGCAACAGTAGGTAGAGGATGCTGCAGAATGGGTGAAAGTTGGGCACCAGAACTGATAGCACAGAGTGTTTCTTTTACTCTCCATGACCAACTTCCGATGTCCAGTCAATAAGGAGGAAAGTTAAGACAGCAGCTGAGAACTGCTGCTTCTAGCTTAAAATGAGAGATTGAGAGAAGCTAAGAGAGTGGGGGACAGAATAGGAAAAGAAGTTTCTGGATCTTTAGAGAGATTGGGCAGGGGGAGAAAGAGAGAAACCATGTTGCCTATTATAAATATTTGTAAGATTCATGTTCCTAATAGTGAGCAATTTCCCACCTCTTCTGCTATTTATTTTTTTACAATAGCAATGAACACTAACAAATATAAAATAAAGCAGAGAAGGAGGATGAGGATGAAGATGTCATTTCATTTCTATCTATAACAGCATGACATCACCAAATAAATGCTTTTTTGAGGAGATGACAACTTTGAATACATTGCATCTTTTTTTACTCAATATTTAGACCTGTGACTCCAGAGCCGCTAACCTTCTTGCATAGGCACTGACTCTGGAGCTGGAGTTACAGGCACTAACTTTCCAATGTGCCAGGGGATGCTCACTGCTCAACCCCTGGCCCTGACCCCACTTCACTCCTTTGCCCAAGGGCCCTGCCCCTTCTCCCAAACTTGCTGCCCTCTTATTCCTCTCCCCCACCCCAGAGCCTCCTGAATGTTGCAAAAGAGCTGATCATGGTGGGTGGAAGGCATGGGAAAGAAGGGGAGGAGTTGCTGATCAGAAAGTAGGAGACTGGAGGGGGAAGTGGGACTGCTGACATTTCACTGATGTTCTTTGGCAATATACATTGCTAAATTCTGGCTGCTTCTCAGGCCCAGGTTGGCCACTCCTGATTTAAAGGATCAGAAGCTGGATATTGAACTAACAAGAATGACAGCAGCAAGAAGAGGGAGGATAGGAGAGGGAAACTAAGGGCCAGAGGTGCCACCATGTAGAAATTTGAGCCTAAAACAATAATTTGGTAAGAGCATTTCTCTTTAATAACAAATACTTCAATATTATAAATGCAACTCTACTTTGGTTACAATGGAGACATTTTGGGGATTGATCCTGGAAACAGCTGAATACTCTGGCTCCAATCCAGCAATTCAATTAAGCATGTGGATTGAGGGCCTAAATAAAATTTGTCTGGCAGAAATGAAAGAATGTGATAAAGGGTAAAAAAATGCTAAAATCCAGCCATAAACTTTGCTATAGTATTCATGAAAACAGCACTAAGATGGCTAAATGGAGACCTATACAGTTGCATTATTTGCTATTCTCATTACAATTTGTGATTTTCCCTATTCCCTTCCTGTAAAATAGTTCATGCAGGAAGCATAAAAACACAGAATAACAGAGTCACCCAAAACACAAACTCAGATCTGAGGAATTTAAATTTCACTTTGCAGTCTGTTTGGCTTATTAAGCTTCATTTGAATGTCAAATACTAGTAGAGAAAGTACCATGACAAAGATCTCTTGTTTTTCAAGAAGTAAAAATAGCTCAACCCTACAATTTGTGGAAATTCAATATATTACATGTAAAGGGGCAGAGGAGCTATGGCTGAGGTAGCCGAGGTACTGGTATTTCACTGACAACCCAATGATAGGGGCCACAGAAAGTCGTTTAAAGAAAAAAAAAAGAAAAAAGTTCATTCACTATTTAAAAAACACAGATAAAAGCAAGTGAAGTTTAAAACATACCACACTAGAGCACCTGTTGAATTAAGCACAGAGCATGAAGAACCATGGTGTGCCCACCATCATCATGCTGTTTTTTCCTCAAGAAAACCTTCTCACCGTATACATCCACATCCAAACACAGAAAACTGACAGTGTGGGAACAATAGTTGATACCTGCGCTGAAATTCACTGCATGCTACCCACCAAGCCTACTTAGTGGATAAGGATTTGGCAACAAAAAGGGCTGCATATCATCTAGCAAAACAGATGGTTCAGACTGGATCTCAGCAAATGAAAAACCAGTGGTGAGGAAAGAAAGTGGTGGAGTTACAACTGGCATCAGACTACAAAAACCTTAAACTTTGTGGCTGTGTCTAGACAGGCCCCCTTTGCCGGAAAAGTCATGCAAAGGAGGCCAGTCGGAATTGCAAATGCAGCGGGGATTTGCATTTTCCCCGCTTCATTTGCATTAACATGGCTGCCGCTTTTTTCCGTCTTTGAGCTTTGACAGAAAAAAGCGGCAGTCTAGACAGGGCTCTTGCGGAAAATAAAGCCTTTTCCGCAAGATCTCTTATTCCCTTTAGAATATAGGCACTATAAACATGGCCTTTGCAGCCCAGGAGCTTCAGAAAAAATGTGGAGAGTCCTTAAGGCATGTTGGACTCTGTAAGTCATCCAAAGATCCAAAATTGACAGTTTATTCTGTCATTCAATCCTTCCACAATAGTATGATGGCCAGAGTAGTGGGAAATTGCAAAATATTGGGCCCCTTTTCAGTTACTAATGGCACCAAATAAGACTGTGTGCTCTCTCCCACACTTTTTTTTGGCTGCGCTTATAGCTGCATTTTATAACACTTAATGAGGAGCATTTGTTCAGTTCGGCACTAGTGGTAAATTGCTTAATCTGCATCGCTTCTATGCTCACACTAAAGTGGCAGATTTACTTATTAAGGAGCTTTTATTTGCAGACTGTGCACTGGTTGCTCATTTGATCAATGACATTCAATTTATAACTGATCACTTTTCTTGTGCAATCAATTTGGTTTTACAGTTAGCCTAAAGAAAACCGAAATATTGTACCATGCTGTGCTGGGGTATGCACATGTCCACTCAATTAAGATCAACCATGTTCCTCTCAAGTGTGTGGAAAAGTTTTATTACTTCAGGAGCATACTGTTGCAGAGTGCCATGACTGACCATAAAATTAACCATCTCCTAGCCAAGGGCAGCTCTGTATTTGGAATGTTGTTATACCATATATGGAATGTAAGGGTGTCAAAATAAGTGTTAATCTAGAGGTCAATCGGGCAGTTGTGCTAACCACACTTCTCCATTGTTGCTGCCACAAGAGAGAACTCTACCAGTTCCATATGTATAGTCTTTGCTTTGTTTGAAGGGTCAAATGGTGGGCCCAGATTCCTAATACCGGAATCCCTAATCGTAGTTGGATGTCTATCATTCAAGGCATTCCTGTAACAGCC
This sequence comes from Apalone spinifera, assembly GCA_030068395.1. NCBI lineage: Eukaryota > Metazoa > Chordata > Testudines > Trionychidae > Apalone > Apalone spinifera. Next base: position 65,769,307 of record CM057845.1, read on the forward strand.
TCAGTCATGTCAGTCCCAGTAACTGGGAAGCAACAGCAGCAGATTTGTTACATGTCCATGACTGCTTTGAAGCTAGGCATCCCTTATCTAAAGAGCATGAACACCACAAAGCAAGGATACAATACCCTGAAATGATCATGGACAATTTATCTGTCTCCTATGCCGTCATCTTTGTGGTTTATTCATTGGCCCGCTCTACCATATAGGTGTTCATTTATAGTGTTCACTGAATCCTTATACACAGACACTAATCTGAGACTTCATCCAGTCATATTGCTCATGTTTATTTCAGCAATAACCTCCTTTTCAGCAGTCTATATAGCACTTCCCAAATCTTGAATTATGTACATTTGCCCTTACAGAGAGCATTGTAAATAGATCAGTTACAGTAACTCACTCTAACCCTCTGCCCTCTGTTACTTATTGATGTCTGATAGCTATCAGGTGTCAATTGGCCTTAGTCTCACTGTACAATTGTCTGAGCCAGGTGTGACAAAGAATTTTGACCAAATAAATTTACCAGTACAAAAATATCTCTGTCAGATGCCTTTTAAAAAGGGAACTTCATTTTCAATAGAAAGGCAGGGCACAAGATTTATAAACCAAAGTAGCTGCACTTTCAAAATTTTCACTTTTCACTTCCGCTGGTGTAAATCAAGACAAACTTTGTGAAGTTACACTGGAGTAGACCCAATGTAGACGAAAGGAAAGCCAGGTTGTATATATGCTAAGGCTTGAAGACAGTTCATATAGACCTCTTTTTATATTGTATTCATTGTTCGTTCCAGATATACTATTCCTGATACAAAGTCTCAGGGGGTAGCCATGTTAGTCTGTAACTTAAAAAAAAAAACCAACAACAATGAACAGTCCTGTGGAATAATCTATTATATTTGTTAATCTCTAAGGGCATTTTGACACAGTAGAACTAAAGCCGAAATAAGATATGCAACTTCAGCTACCTCAGTTGTGTAGCTGAAGTTGAAATAGCTTAATTCGGCTTTTGGCGCTGTCTACACAGCAGGAAGTAGAAGGAAGAGCACTCTTCCTTCAACCTCCCTTACTCCTCATGAAGTGAGGGGTACAGGAATCAGAGTAATAAGTCCTCCAGCTCAACGTTATTTGGAAATAGCAGCTTGCTATTTAGATGCACTTTTTGTTATTTCAGAACAACATCAGTTATTCTGAAATAACACTGCTGTGTAGACATACCCTAGGTGCCGCAGGCCTGTTTGTTATTTCTGATACAGTCAGACTGCAGAAGATTACCTCTCCTGATAGGAAATATTTCAGATAGCTAAATGAAGTAGTAAAGCTCACACCTTAATGTAATGTAAATATGTATGTAAATATCATTCACCTTGTGCTGGGAGCCATTCTGGCAGCTATGTGCAGCTCCATGAATGCAAAATAGCCAGAAAAATATGTAAGGGTCCTTCTTGTGTATTTGAATTTCTAGGTGGCATAGGTCTGACATACAGGCTCATGTGCCATGCTCTCTCAGTGCCCAGACCAGTGAATATTGGCAGGGAGTCTCTACCTCTGCCAGATCTCTGGCTGCCAGATCAGCCCTTTGGGCCATGGACAGTAGGGTATTATTTAGAGCAGCTGCTCAGTCCCTCACAGAATTCCCAGGAGGGCATAATGAGATCATGAAGCCCCTTTTTGCTGCTGCCCTATTTCCTGCTCCATCAGACAATCCAGCCACAGCAGTTTGAGAGGGAAATGGAATATTAGCCATGTACTGAATATATTTCATCTGTCTTTTAATATAGTGTCATGACTGAAAATTCGGTGAAGGAGCAAGCACCACGTGCTCAGCCAGTTCACCAAGGATCACCAGCAAATGTTTGATAGACCATCAGTGGTACGTGGTGCAGAGCATGGGAAAGTCTGCTCTGGACATTTTTCCTAAGACTAATGTTTTGTTTGAAAATACTGTATGCATAGGCAGATTCCACACTATTGGAAAATAATGATGCAATATATTAATAGGGCACATCCATTATGTTCATTGACTAAATTAACTTTCATCATTGTGCCAGGAAGTTAGAAATCCTATGGGATAAATATCAGTCTATGAAGGTAGATGGTAACAAATGGAAGCAATTACCTAAGGAATTGAGTGAATGTTTTGAAGAATGCTTTGTACAGGATGTGAAATAGACAGGTTTCATCTCTCATCAGCACATTGGGAGTTTATGAAAGTAACTCCCATTAATTTGTAAAATGTATGTTTGTATTGCTTCTTCCTGTACATGAGGTGATCTCACCTCCAAAAGGAGAATGCATGAAATGCTGATATTTTTTATATATATATATATATATATATACACACACACACACATACATACACACACCAGAGAAATGTTAGATACATACATGAAAGAAAGTCCCTCCAGGTTTAAAAGGTAAATACTTCTGTAGATAGCCTATACACAATAAGCAACTTCAAAAAATAATTCCCAAAAGACATGTGTGTAAATATTTCATATAGGATTGTCTCCCATCCAACACAGATGATTAATAAATCACTGATTTTCTGTCATAAAATACCCAAGTTCTGATGCTGTTTAGAGTCAAACCATTCCAGGGACCCTAATTTAACTGAAATGTGGTTATAGTGTCAGAAGCTGATATCCTAGGTCACTTTTCTTACACAGCTAGAAAAAAAATCTGTTTTCTGTATTTTCAGCTTTGTAGACAATTACTTGAAAACATTAGGTGGTTTGTTTTATGGCTTGTGCAAAAGCCACATCTGCATTGTCCTGGTCAGCAGAAGTAAGACTAACACTTTTCTCATCTATAGCAATGTTGAAAAGTACTCGAACCCTTGCCTTATAAAAGACCACCTTTCAGTTTTATGCAGCAAATGACACAAGGGTCCTGTATTAAGCAAGAATAAGACAATAGGACCAGGGGGAGTGAAGAAAAATAAGGCTGCAGAAAAAAATATAGCCACATTAAAAATGGTTTCTAAAATTCTATAACTGTTGTTCATCAAGATGTGTTGCACATGTCTGTCCACTCATGGTGTGCACACACCCCATGCACAACTGGAAATTTTTCTTTCAGTGGTACTTGTCAAGTACATGAAGATTGATGGTAAGAAATGGAAGCAGTGTCCTGACGTGCCCAGTACAAAGGGTGCAGCTGACCCTCGCCCCCACAGTTCCTTCTTGCCAGATTACTCTGATGCAGAGGAATAGGAAGGGTCTCACTAATGGAAATGTGTAATACATCTCAAAGAACAATGGTTATAAAAGGTTAACTGTTTTTGTTAAATAGTCAACCCTCTCTTGGGATAACTGACTATTTTTGTGAAAGTTTAAAAAAAAATTGGCACCATTTACCAAATGTATAGATTAGCTCCTAAGCTATGTTTACACTACCAACTTATTTCAAAATAATTTATTTAGAAGAGGCTCTTGCACAAGAAGGAGCATCTACACTGCCCCTTCTTGCACAAGAAAAGCCCTCTTGCGCAATTCCGTTCTTCCTGAAAAGTAATAGGTGTAACGGCATTGCGCAAGAAGGTTTTTCTTGCACAAGAAGGGGCAGTGTAGACGCTCCTTCTTGCACAAGAGCCTCTTCTGAAAAAAAATGGTGGCTCATTAGGTATGCAAATGAGGCTCGGCAATATTCCACTCAGCCTCATTTGCATATTATTCGCACAAGAGTAGACATAGCCTTAGTGATCACAGATGTTCCATGCTAGCCTACTTGCTTAGCGAGTGCCCTTCCCAAATTACTACAATGGCTTTCCTAGTAGTATAAAGGCAGGTGTTTTTCAGCAGGGTACTTTCACAGCATTTCCACCTGCATGCCAAAAATCTGTCTTTGCCTATATCGCAGGTCTCCAAAGCATTCAGTCTTATATATATTTCAGACTGAAACAAGATACCTCCCCCAGCCTTCTCTGTTTGCCTGCATTTCACAAAATGATAAGGCTAGAGAAGACTGCAAGGAATTCCAGAGGATCCTAACAAAGCTGGTCAAATGGACTGACTCATAGCACTTCAAATTCTTTAAGTGTTTCCTGTTACTGATTAACTCGGCTACCACTCTGAGTCAATAAGATAGTAAGAAATGGTAATAAGAAATAAATTGTACTACCCATATACATTGTAGGTTTCTAAATTAACTGGCAGAAACTAGGGCTTGACACCTACTTACCTTTATTCATCTGAGTAGTCTTATTGGCATAAAAGAGATCACTCATGTGAATAAAGTTAAGCAGACATTTCACTCTTTTGCAGAACAGAGACCCGATGCCAGGTTTTAAAAGGTTAATAGGCACCTAAAGATACAGATAGGCACCTGATGGGATTTTCAGGAGTGCCTAACTCTTGTTTAAAACAATGGCACCTTACCTGTCTAGGTGCTTTTGAAAAATCTCACCAAGGCCCAGATCCACAAAGAGTCTTAGGCTTTGCACATCTCAGCTTTGCAGTTCCTAACTTTTAGGCTACGTCTACACTACCATGGTTATTTTTATTTCAAAATAATAACTCCCGAAATAACTATTTTGAAATGAGCTTATTCCTCTTCACAACCAGGAGTTATTAATTTGAAATAACAAGCCCATTATTTCAAAATAACAGGGTTGGTACCGTGGATGTTGATCTTGTTATTTTGAAATAACTCCCCAGTGTAGACATAAGAACATAACATAAGAACATAAGAATGGCCGTACCGGGTCAGACCA
>CM057845.1:65778268-65793622 GCA_030068395.1 Apalone spinifera
TAGATGGACCTTTGGTCTGACCCAGTACGGCCATTCTTATGTTCTTATGTACGTGGAACTAGGGATGCAAATGCAGGCATTCGAAATTGCTAATGAAGCAGGGATTTAAGGATCCCGCACTTCATTAGCATGATCTCGCCAGTGCGTTACTTTGAATGCCATCTGTTCCGAAAGTGAAAGTGCGCACCAGGACACGTTAGTTCAAATCAAACCCCTTGGTTCGAACTAATGTTACTCCTCATTTTTGGAGGAGTAACGTTACTCATTTTTGGAGGAGTAACGTTGGTTCGAACCAAGGGGTTTGGTTCCAACTAACATGTCCTGGCGTGCACTTTCACTTTCAGAACAGCTGGCATTCGGAGTAACGTGCCAGCGAGATCATGCTAATGAAGCGCGGGATATTTAAATCCCTGCTTCATTAGCAATTTTGAATGCCTGCATTTGCATCCCTAGTTCGAACTAGGGTGCAAGTGTGGACATACTCATAGAGATCTCTTTGTGCACATACATGAAACATTTTTAAGACATAACTTTAAAATCTAATAAATAAATAAATTACATTAAATTAACAACTTTAAAAAACTCTCTGTCTATCCTCCAAAAATAAACAAACACAACCAAACAGAGCTTTTTAGCTGCCCACTTAACCCAATCCTCCATATATGGCTGAATTGCTGTTCTTTCTAATCAGTTTTATTGTTATATGTTAAAATTATATATGTAATCAATCTCCTGCTGCTTTCCTGGAGGCTGCACACCACAAGGTGTTTCTAGTGTATCTGGGGACAAACTACTTCTAGCACACACAAAAAGCAAGGCTATTCTTGACTCCATCATGAAGGCATTGGCTCAGGAAATAACTATAGATCAGTCATAGAGTAAGAATGTGCACAGTGTAACTACATTTAATGGTCTCTGAGGAGGGTATCAAAAATCAATCATCATGACACCAAACTTTCAAAATGGGATTTTTTTGTAACTTGAATCAAGATTTAGGTGCCACTAAGTCTCTAACATAAAACTGGGAAACTCTGAGGCACTGATTAGAAAATTCCTGGTAATTTCTAATTGAATTGTAGAGCTCTGAAAGTTCCCGTCTAAAGGAGTAAGAAAGTTTTCTTTCACTATCCAACCTCCTAACATACTGATGAGCTATCCTAAAATTTAAATACTGGTATCTCCCTGGCATCATGTTATAACCACAGCATAATGCAAAATAGGCTAATTTAGCAGACTATTTTACTTAATGGTAATTTATTATTCCTGTGCCTAATTCAATTTCAATTTGGGAAAGTCAAATTTTTTCAGTGTTGGCCATCTTGCAAAAGTTTTGCCTGTTGAGCGCTTTCCCTGCTTGGTTTTCCTTCTGCTGAATTACAGTGATAGAGTAGAAATTCGCTAATCAGTACATTGCTGAACCTATATATTGCACAAAAACACCAAAAATAATCTCTCCTTATTTTTCATCAGAGATTTAATAGCTGGGTGCTGTAGTGAAGTTTCAAGTAACTAAGAAGTCATGCAGAATATTTCCTAGTCTATGATGCAGTATAATTAGAACTAATCTAAATTACAGTTCTCATTTAAATGAATACAATATTTCATTGTACATTACTCTTGATCTTTAGTTATGTTCTGGGAAATTTATAAAATTTAGTTATTTTAAAATAATTTTTCCAGCATTCAATGCAAAATAATGAAAATCTACTGCTTTATAAAACACTTCAGGATAATTTACACTTCTGTTTTTTTTAAAAGTCATACATTTCAATATCAAAACAACTACCCTTCTTCAGTAACCTGTACACATAACATTTGGGAAGGTCCATTTTGATAGAAATTATTGGATAACCTGAAATGAGATTGCTTCTTTGGGGAAAAAAAAACAGCCTTGAAGTGCACAGATAATTTAAACGACTGAAGATATAGAACATGATGTCAGCATCAGAGTATATTAAAGATGTACTAAAAGTACAGCTTCCTGAGTGCCAAGAGAATGTCTTTAGTTTGAAATCAAGACAAAGTGACATTATATCAAGCTATAAAATGAGTACCTCGATAATTTTTCAAAGACTGCAAAATGCACCAAAGATCTTGTTATATAGACAGCTTTTTGCCTATTATACATTTTGTAGAAATCCTATTGAATACAAGGAACCTGATTCATATTTATACTAAAAGTACTTGGGCAATTTGAAGGAGCTGTAAAATGAATGTAAATGTAATTTACTTAAACTTTAAGATCCATTTAGGATGCCAGGGTTGTGTAAATCTCCTTTAGTGTAAATGAGATTCAGGCTCAAGATCATCCAATTATTTAACCTCCTCTGAATAGTTACTTCACTCTTACACTGATTGAATTTCAGCCCATGTTCCATAGCAGAAAAATTCCAGTCTTTTCTGTGCTTGAACTGATATATTTAAATTTAATAAATTGTAATTTTGCCAACATGTATTTTACCAAATGGACATTTCAACAGCTAAGACGGGGTGGACAACCTGAACCCGAGTGAGAGTCAGAATTTATTAAGGTACATTGCCAAAGAGCCACAGTAATATGGAATGATTATCTCACTGTATATTTTAGAGTTTGAGTGTCTGTCTGTCCATGAGTCCATCCGTTCATCCCCGAGTCCATTTGTTCGAGAACTCCTAAAAAGTAAGAGCTATGACTACCAAATTTCATATGTAGCTTCCTCTTATTGTAACTTAAAGCAAGGTCAGGGGTTGGTTGGGCCAGGAAAATGGGATCTGTCTGGAATTTGATTATTTTTCATAATATGGATAGGGAAGAGTCTGAAAGGAGGGACAGTTATTCTCCGAAATGACCACAGGTAAGTGGTCCATGTTCCCCCCCAAACTCCTCTTCCCTAGTCCTCAGTCGCAGTGCCCGATGGGAGGGGAGCCCTGCTGCCCAGCAATCCTGGCACCCTCTTCCCCTCCACAAGAAGCCACTGGACAGCCCAGCCCTAGCCCCACCCCATGAGGAGCCAATGCGGGGAACCAGGCAGCCCAGCCTCCCCCTCCCCATGAGGAGTCACTGGGCAGCCCAGCTCTGCCACACCTCATGAGGAGCCACTGGCAGCCAGAGGGCCAAGGCTAGAAAGGTATTGCCATTAGAGTAGCACAACTCTTGCTGCCGCAGGCAGCCCCAGTTAGCTCCCCTGACCTCCCAGTCCCCTTGCCTGAGACCCCTGCCCTGATTCCTATCCCCACCCTCTGCCCTCAGCCTCCCATACTTCCTATTCCCCTGCCTGACTCCTGCACCCCCCATACTTCTAGCCCTTGCCCTGAGCCCCCCACATCCTTAAGCCCCTGCCCTAACTCCTCTGTGCACACACACACATCCCTAATCATTACATAATTTGATATGTATTTTATGCATTTATAATGTATAGCAATTACCATAATAACAACTTGTCTTAAACCTTTTACTTAGAGGGGACTGGCAATCTTTGCTTTCAAAAATTTCTGTGAAGTTTGGTTTGCGTTCAAATGGACTTCTAGGCAGCAGTTCTATTAAGTGGCTGTCTGTCAAAACAGATCAGTGCTAGGATTTCATGTTTGAATGTGGAGCAAAGAGTCTCACTAAGGGTGTGTCTAGACTAGACTACAGGGTTTTTTCGAAAAAAAAATGGCCTTTTTTAGAAAAAAACTTCCCCTGCGTCTAGACTGCTGTTACAGTCTTTCGAAAGTAAATTGAAAGAACGCAGCAGTTTTTTTCAACCGCGGAAAACCTCATTTTATGAGGAAGAATGCCTCTTTTCAAAAGTACTTTTTCAAGAAAAGGTGCTCTATAATGCAAACAGTGCTTTTTCGAAAGAGAGCATCCAGACTGCCTGGGTGCTTTCTTTCAAAAAAGTGGCTTGCTTTTTCGAAAGTACTGGCTGTAGTCTAGATGCTCTTTTTCGAAAGAGGCTTGCAGTCTAGCCGTAGCCTAAGAGAGGTCAAAGCAAACATCAAGATTAATTTTAGGGCTACACCTCTGATGCTGGGGGTATTGATCCTTTGGTACAGATTTCCAGAAAGTAAGGATCCCCTCTGTCTTCTGAACAGATTTCAATCTGTTGTCTTCCAAAAGTTCTATTATTTCCTTCTGTGATGTTGCTTCATCAGTCACTAAAGAGGGCTTTTGCACTAAAAAGTTAATCATAAATCTGATTGGAAGTCTTTTCTAATACAAATCTTGGCATCTTTCCTCAAAACTGTCCTTAAGATCTTAAATCACGCTTGCATATCTAGTTGTGCTCCATTATAGGGGTTCTGCTGCCTCTTCTTTTGATCTGACTTGAAGTTGTTTCATTGAGAGAAAGCGTGTCAGCTCTCCCTCAAGCATTTGAGAAAACAACTGCAGTTTGTTCATGAACACAAATATGCTTTGCAGTGGTTCAGAGAGCAACCAGAATTTTCCATGAAAGTACAAGTTTAGTTTGTCCAAATGCAGCAGCACGGTTGCAAGAAATGCAAAATTTAGAAACCTCGTGGGATCTGTAAGCTCAGAGTGTATTCTGTGCTTCTTCTCCACAAACAATTTTACTGGTTCCAGGAGCTTGAAAAACAGGAAATAACTTTACCTCTTGAGAGCCATCAAACTACACAGTGAAATTGCAAATCAGCAGGGAAGTTGTCTTCAGCTAGTTCTCCAATTAGATTTTGAAATTGTCTGTGATTGAGTGCAGTTGAGCGAATGTAATTCACGATGTGCAAGACAGGTTTCTTGAGGTGACCCAATTTGAGGTTTTTAGATACCAGTTGCTCCTGATGAATAATATAGTGAAATGTCCAAAAATTCAGAAAAGCTCTGGTCAGACTTACAAAGTCCTACTAATCCATTCGTAGATCCCCACACAACCAGAACTCTGTCCATTGCAATAGCAGTGAACTTCTGTCAAGAGAAGTGGTGCTTTGAAATGAATGACATCAATGCCTCCTTTAGATCTTGTAGTCCCACAAGTTCTGTCTTTTTAGGGACACAATATTGAGGAGTTCTTCCCCTCCAACCAGTCCTCAGACAAATTATAGACAAATACCAGTAATTGAGGTTTGTTCGGTATATCGCACTGCTCATCCGAAGCTGAAGTTGCAAGTGCAATTGAGACTAGATGTCATTGCTCAGGTTGGGGATTCTGCATTGTATTGTGGAGTGTGAAAGCTGCAGGCCAGAAATTTTCTTCTGTAGATTCTCATTCTCTGTTGACAGGATGGAAATCACATCACTGAGGCACGTTTTTATAAACTTGCCACCAGAGTAGCGCTTTTTAGCATGAACTATATGCCAGGCTGTATAATAGGAACATAATGCTACGGTCTATGATCATAGGGAAATGTGATAAAGAACTGGACTTCTACATGAGTTTTTTATTTTCTTAAGTTTTCAGTTTTAAAGTGCGGAGTTCAGAAACTTGTGGGAATTCTTGATCCATATGTGCATGGCTAGAAGAAAAATGACACTGCAAGTCGAAGTGAGGGATACACATCTGGCAAAGAGGACACATGGCCTTACCATTACATTCTGCAAAAGAGTACTAGTTCTTCCACTCCTGTTGGAAGCCTCAGTTTTCATCTGTGTATTTTCTTTTCCATTTGCACTTGCCTTCCAATGTTAGATGGTGTAAGAAAAATGTTGATTAAAAATTTCCACACCACTTAGGTACCATTTGTGTTATTCAGGGAGACATAGCCAGCCAGGGATTGTCAGCCCCTAGCTGTGCCTCCGGCCCCGACCTCACCTCTGTCCCTACCCTGCAACCACTGTGCCTATGTCTGTCCCCTCTCACAAGTGAACTGTGTCCTCACTCTGCCTTCTCCCATGCAGGTTCCAAGGCAGCTGAGGAGGCTGCATGAACTGTAATAAAAACATCAAGTGCATGGAATTAGGCACAGGTTTTGGTAGCTATCTATCCTGTGTGGAAAGGCAACACTTTCCTTTGCTTTACATACCCACCACTATGGGCACAACTCAGTTTTTGCAGATAACACAATATGGGGACAAGTATGAAAGCAAAGCCAATTGCCAGTTTGCATGACTGTAGAATCCTGCAACCTCTATGGAAACTAGATTCTGTAAAAGGCAGAGTCATATCCTGCCATAAACAAAAAAACAGAATTGCTTTTATTCTTGAGAAATGTAAGCTTTACCCCTCTGTTTTGATGAAATAAAGAGGCAGACTGCACTGGCACTTTGAGACCATAGTGACAGATGTCCCAATGTATGAGTGTTTAAAAATATCATAGCTCCTTTGCACCCTGATCTACAAAGGGATTTATGTTGAGATCCACACAGTTTTTTGCTGACTTTGCTCTCTCTTTGAAACCATAACACAGATACAGGATAAGGGACCCCCTGAAGGCAAGAAGGTGGGGTGGGTTCTTGAGTGGGCTAGGAGATATAGTACTTGCCCAAGGAGTGCAGGGGTGGGGTTGGAGTCTCCACTCCATTCCACCCAAGCCCCGCCCATCCTAGGAACAACCAGACAGTCAGTACAGGACCCACTAAAGGTAGGGAGATGGCTTGGGCTCTGGAGTGGCCTAGAGAAGAATATAGGATGGTGGGTTCAAGTCCTGGCTGCCCTGGGAGCAGCTAGACAGCCAACTCAGGCTGCCCCAAGGATGGACCAGGCTCCTAAATTAGGAAGGCAGCATAAGGGTCCCCCTGAAGGTGCTTGTGATTGTCATGGTGTTTTGGTTTTTATTACATACTTCAAACCACATTCTGAGCTGATATAATTACACCTAACTCCATTGTGGAACAATGCCAATTGACACTGAAGGATCTGGTCTTTTTATTTTTAGGAGCTGAGGCTCTCTGTTCATAGTACAGCATCTACAAATGCAAGAGAAAACTTAGTCAAAGCCTGAACAAAGTAAAAACTTTTGCAGGTGTGTATTAATATTTACTGCCAGGAGCCCTGCTGAAGAAAGACAGACTTGTCAATAAACACTGATTGATATTGAACCTCTAAATCTGTTACACAATTGTCTGCATAAAACAATCATAGTTACAAGAGTGTTTACCAATTGCTATGACAACCCCCATTATCTGGAGAAGTATGCATCCCACTTGTATTGCATCTTCCTCTTTCCACACACAGGGGGGCCAACAGACCCATAGAGTCCCTAGACAAATGGGGGGGGGAGATGGTTGCGACTCTATGCTCCCAGAAGGGGGGACCCTCAGGTGAAGGAGCCAAAGGGACAGGCCTGGGGCCAGCCAGCCCTCAGAATCACTCAGAGCATTCTGTGCCAGCTCCAAATCCCCAGCCAGCCCTTAAAGCCACCCAGAGCATGTTGCATGGTGCTCCAGCAACAATTTACAGGGCCTGGGGCTCAAGCTGCCACCATTCCTGTAGTAGCAGCATCCAGGAGCCTTGGGCCCTTTTGAATCACTGGGCCCTTGCCTCCTGCAAGGCAAATACCCCTACAATTCCCCTACATTCTGCAGGGCTTGGGTGAGAAAAACACATAGAAGAACCAAACCAAGGAAACATTTTACATGTAGTCACTGAGACTTGAGAAATTTTCTCCCTGGGACATTGTGCCACTCTGAAGTGAATTGTAAATGGGCAGACAGCATATTTCCTGTGAGCTCTTTTTGTTACTTTGTCACACAATTCACAGTAATGGCTTCATCTTCCAATTGGAAAGAACAAGTCTGCTAGCCTGGAACAAAGGCTGAGATGATAATGCAGGTGACTGAATATAAAAAGAGGAAGCTTTACCGCTTTGAAGAGAAGTTCCATCTCTCTACATATAGGCTGCGTCTAGACTGGCCAGTTTTTGCGGAAAATCATCTGCTTTTCCGCAAAAACTGGCCAGCTGTCTACACTGGCCGCTTGAATTTCCGCAAAAGCACTGACTTCCTAATGTATGAAATCAGTGCTTCTTGCGGAAATACTTTGCCCTTCCCGTTCGGGCAAAAGTCCCTTTTGCGCAAAACTTTTGCGCAAAAGGGCCAGTGTAGACAGCTGACATTTGTTTTGCGCAAAAAAGCCCTGATGGCTAAAACAGCGATTGGGGCTTTCTTGCGCAAAAGCGCGTCTAGACTGGCACGGACGCTTTTCCGCAAAAAGTGCTTTTGCGCAAAAGCGTCTGTGCCAATCTAGACACTCTTTTGCGGAAATACTTTTAACGGAAAAACTTTTCCGTTAAAAGTATTTCCGCAAAATCATGCCAGTCTAGACGTAGCCACTGGGAATACAAGATGGTGTGAGAGAGTGCTTCTGAGCATCAGTTTTTTTGCTGTTCTAGAACATTTCTCAAAAGTGAAGTTCTTTATTTCAAGCGCTGCAAAATCAGAGACATTCTATCTACTTGCCCCTTTGAACGTTGGTCATTTTAAAGGAGATTTTACATTTTTCTGACGTTGGATTGGTGAATTATATTTTAAGCTATTAGTGAGAAGTATTCAGTTATTGCTAGGCAAAGTCTAGATCAGTGGTTCTCAACCTATTTATCATTGTGGGCTACATCCAAAACTATCTGTATGGCCCTGAAGGTATCACATGGGCCTCAGTTTTGGCCTGATTGGCCCACACACAGCCAGCAGGCCACAGATTGAGAACTACTGGTATAGAGTAATTGCTATTGGTTGTTACGTGATGAGAGGCAAATGACACTCCATCCAATTTGCATTGTTTATCACAGCTGCAGGAGTATATTTCAAATAATTCCCAAAAGTTAGCTAACCAAAGCTTATTTTTCATTAAACCAAATTAATTCTGATCGTAGAAGGTTTTTTTCAGTATATCCTTATTTCCCCAACCCAATATTATTTCTACATTTTCCTTCAATGATTGATGTTAATCTAATCAGACTATAACTCATGGTGAGCCATTTTTCCTCAATCTGAGCTGTTACGTGTTAATTATAACTCTTAAGAATGATTAAAGTTCTGTACTTTTTTTTTGAAACTGATGGATGGATATTCCATAAGCCAAGTTGGTGCTATGTCTGCCTGTTGTGAGACTATTCAGGCTATTCACTTAGCAACTGCAAAATTGCTCATTTCTGCATACTAACTCCTTTCTCAACTTAATAGGAAATATAACCCCCAAAGATGGAAGAAAAGTAGGCTTTTTTTAACAGATCTCTCATTTTCTGATCTGCTGTCTCCAATTTCCTTTTACTTATTATTTTAATAGCTAGATTTGTTTGTGCTTTTATCTTCTATATTCTGAGTACAACTGAAAATCCTATATAAGTTGATAACATAAGTTTTCATTCATCATTCATTTCTTTATGCTTTGTTAATGATTTTTTGACTATGTTTGTTCATTTTTATAGTGAAATAAAAAAAACTCCTTTTGCTCCATGTTTTCAGGGTTCTGATCAAAATTTTTCAAAAAATGGGGCTACATCTAGACTACAGGCTTCTTGTGCAAAAAGCTTTTTTTGGAAGAGATCTTCCGAAAAACTTCTTGCAAAAGAGAGTGTCCACATTGCAAAAGCGCATAGAAAAAGCGATGCACTTTTTCGAAAGAGAGCATCCAGACTGAATGGATGCTGTCTCGCATGTAAGCTGTGATTGCTATGGACAAAATGGCCACCAGGACACCTGTGCTTTTCCCTCTTCCCTCTTCTTCCGAAAAAGCTCCCTCCTCCCGTCCACACGTGCCTTTTTGCAAAAGAGCTCTTTTGCAAAAAGGCTTCTTCCTCGTAGAAAGAGGAATACCAATTGCGCAAAACCCCCTCTGTTCTTACAATTTACTGCTGAAAGAACCTGCTTGCAGTGTGGACGTAACTCAGGTTTTGTAGGAAAAACGGATGTTTTTCTGACAAAACTCTGTAGTCTAAACATACCCTGGCTGCTGAAAGTTAGATTTCTACATCCATATTTAGGCATCCAAATAAACGACTTAATTTTCCATCATACTTAGCACTAGATGGCTCCCATAAAGGTTAATGTCAGCTTCCAGGTGCTTATCATTTTTGAAAATCAAGACAGGGACTTATGAGCATAATATTAGGCAGGTATTTTTGAAATGTTTGGCCCTTAGACCCATTGTCGATTTTGTGTCTGCTAATATTTAACTCAGATAACTTTAAATTTTACAACTGGTTTTGATTCATTTTGTATTAAATTAACTCTTATGTTCAGTGTTCCCTCTAAGCTGTGCAGCAACACAGCTTCACAGGTTATTAATCAGCCTCACCCAGTTAATCAGCTTCCTGCACAGAGCCCTGAGCTTTTGACTGGGCGGAGCTGATTAATCTCCCGTGAAGCTGTGCTGCTGCAGAGGAAACACTGCTTATGTTAGTAAGTAAATGTGTATGAATCAAGTACCACCGGCAGCCAGACTTTGTGCAAGCTTTAGCCACACTCTGTTACTCCAACTCAGTCCTAGAAGTCTCTGGTACCAAGAAATTCAATGATGTTTAGTTTGCATAGTGCTAGGATTTATGTCCCTGTCCATTCTCTAGCTATTTCTTAAATATATGTACATTTAATATATTGAAATATATCTTACTATGTTTAAATATCTTTAATTTCTATAAAATCGTGGTCATTAAAGGTATACTCCACAAAGTTACTTAGGCCAGGTCTACACTAGGCAATGTTGAATTAAGGTACACAACTCAAGCAACTCGAGCATAGTTGGAGCCCTGACTGGGGAGCCCCAGGGAATCCTCAGTGGCAGCAGGGTGGTGATGTCTCAGCAGGGCCGTCGGCATCCTGATGGCCCCAGCAGGGGAACCCAGGGAATCCCCACCAGCAATGAATGGGAGCCCCAGCCTTCGGAGCCTGGGAGTGGGCAGCCAGCAGGGGAGCATTGACCTCCCCTGGTCCAGCAAACTCCCTGGTTTCAGACTGCTCAGGTCCCAACAGTGCCGGACCAGGAAGGTCCAACCTGTAGTGTAACTATTTCAATCTCTGGTAAAATAATTATAAATCCATTGTGTTATTCTTTATGTGATGCTGTATATAAGAAAGTTGACCACTGATGTTACCAGTTACATGACCTCCATAGATCTTGTACAAAGTATGACATTTAAGCTATCAATAGAAAAGTTATAAATGATAAGTATGATTATCTTATTCATATGTGCATATCATCTTAGCATCTAAAGTTATGAATATTGACTATGTATTTGAATCTTAAACATGTGGCTACGTCTACACTGGCAGCTTCTTGCGCAAGAACTGTTTTGCGGAAGAGTTCTTGCGCAAAAAGTCTTCCACAAGAGTGCGTCTACACTGGCATGTGCTTTTGCACAAGAGCGTCTATGGCAGTGTGGCCACTCTCTTGTGCAAGAAAGCTCTGATGGCCATTGTAGCCAATGGGGTTTCTTGCGCAAGAAATTCACGTTGCCTGTCTACAGTGCCCTCTTGTGCAAGAGGGCTTATTCCTCGTGGGGAGAGGAATAACTCTTCTGGAAGAAGCCCTGTTTTCTGATGCTAGACTGTAAATTTACTTGCGCAAGAACACGCGTGCAGTGTAGACACCCGGCAAGTTCTTGCGCAAGAAGCTGCCAGTGTAGCCGTGTTGTATTCCTGAATAACATTCCCCCCAAAAAATTTACATTAGGGCTAGACAGCTTTGATAGCCCATTAAGGACACTACTTTCACAATGTCCCACTGAAGAATCTCATTCCTTGTAGTAGGTCTTTCATGTGAGACAACAAGTAGCCAATGGCAACCCACTGTGAAACAGCTCAACATGTAGGGGCCTGTGATATGCTTGTGTGACCTTGGAATCCATATCAGGGCACTAACTTTCTATACGCAGGGGCTGTAGGCTTTGTTTTGGACCGTAAATTTACACCATACACTTGGAAAAAATATGAAAGACACCTGAGACATCCCCATTTTGCCTCCTTCTTGCTCTAATTCTCTGGGCCGTGGACTCCTTTACAATTAAAAGGAGTATCTTGAACTATGGACTGAGGACCTTCTGATCTTTTGGAAGTGGCCAGAGAGACTTTTGCAAGCCAACAGTTTATTCCATCTCTGCAACAAATATCATATAAGGTCTTTGCAGTCATTTGTATGTATATGATCTTTTATAACACTACTCTTCTTTTATTAGTACCTCACTAGTTAGTTTACTAAGGATTGACTTATAGTGTGATATTTGAACAAAATTTTAAATACATATTGACCTGGTAATAAGTGTCTAGTCCTTTGAGATTAATCCTTCACATATTGTGAAAATGGTTTTCCATAACCTCTCACTAAATTAAATCTACTTGTCTGGATGGGAGTCAATGACTGGAATTCCTAAAGGAGACTGTGTTTGGCTTCTGCTTCACTAGCTTGATATTGCAGAAGCTCTTTGTTATTAGCTTGGTGAATCTAATTATAGAATAAATTACCAGTTCTTCAGGACTGTCTGCCCTATTTCTTGAAGTCTGCCCTGAGTGTAGCATTGTCAGTGTAGTCTATATCAAGCAACCAGTCACATTTGACACTTGGAAATATTCTACCAATCATTTATATACAGACTTCCTGAGCAGTCTATGATACAGTAAATGTGCAAAAATTACTGGAAAATATTAATATTCCTAACATCTATCTAAATGGGGTATGCTGTGATACCTGAAATTTTCACACTTTGATACATGCTAAATAGGAAACAAAAATAAGTAATCTGTAATTTGTAAAAAGTTCACCACCTTGTGAAGTGTGTATTTTAGGTTACCTGTAAATATTTATTAGCCAGACATCTGGCAGTTAAGTTTAAAGGAAAAGAGAGAAATCTAGCATGTATCTTAGACATCTTCTAGCACACGTCTTTATTCAGATCCTTCTGAGAACAGTTTGAAGCTTTCTGCTTAGAATGGTGAAAGTGATGAGTTTGTTTTGGAAATCGCTTATCTGGTACAGTCATGATTACTGGATTTGGGTCTGAAAACTGATAATAGCTTCTCAATGCTAGATATGAGTCCTATTAAATGAATGCAAATATTCTATTTCTAAAGGCAGTGGTAATGATTTACTGTTCTTCACATTATTCCACTCTTCTTGGCTCCATACCAAGATTCTTAGCACTACAGAAGCTCTTCACAGCTAGCGAACTACTACAAGCCTATAGCAGCTGTGGTGGTTGCTGTTCATTGCATTTACATACCAAACAACCACACATATGGAGGTGATCCGCAGAGATAAAACATTTCATATATCATTTCCAGCTCCTATCAGAATAACAACAAATCTGTAATTGCTAGGCAGGATGTAAGACTCAGGGTAAGGCTGAATGTAAAAAGGGGGCAGGTTTGGAGTTGGTTAAGAACTAACAAAGTCTGCATTGGCTATTTTTCCCTCGTGATTTACTTTTAATTGATTTTGTTTTGTACAGAGTTGCGTGTTCTTTCAACAATTTAATTGCTTGTGTCAATTTTATTGTTTAGGCTACAGATGTTTCATTCAGTGTACAACCATGGCCAGTAAAGCCAAATAATTCAGAATAATTGGTCATGGTATAATTAGATTTGATTGTGTATTCTTGTGTTTAATAAAATGTTCCAGATACACATTATGTTTATTTGCTAGATACAAGTAATTAGGATGGGACTGCAGGTCTTTGGGTAAAAGGAAGGAAAAGTTTATCTTGTTTTATTGCAGATGCTGTGGTCTGGTGGCGAGGGTGCCCACATAGGGGTGGTGGACTTAAAGTACAGCTACCTTGCAAGGGGCAGTGTTCTCAGAGCCCCAGTCAATAGACTTGAGCTCAGGGAGCTTAAACTACAGAGCTAAAAATAGCTGTGCAGTTGCTACAGCTTGGGCTCTGAAACCTAAGGAGGGAGCTAGGCTTCATAGGCTGAACCACAACTTCTACACAGCTTTTTTTAGTAGTGTAACAGGAGCTCGAGTCTGTGGACCTGGACTCTAAGACTAGCTGGAATAGGCTGTTTAGACATACCCCTCGGTTCAAAGTTTCCGTAATAATTTGTCCACAGTGGAACATCTTAAACAAAAAAAGTTGAGGGGAACCTTACATCAGATTATCCCATACCTCAGTGCTTAGAATAATGTTGTGAGAGGTGATAGAACCCTTGTGACTGGGAATACCAGATTTTTTGAGGCTCTGCCACACCTGTCTCAGAAAAGAAGAGGGGAGTGAGTCATCCAAAGCTGCCTAGATAGCTATATAGGACAATAGGGGCCAGCAACCTAGTATAAGAAGAGCTGGAAGGCCAGAGGCACTTGACTTGCTTGTTAGAACTGGAGAAGCGTGGCTGACTGATGGAGCTGTAGAGTCTTGGCCTGGATGATGCTGCCAGAAGCTGTGGAAAGCAAGAAGAGGCCCTGAAGTGGTTGCTGGGACTCCATTAAGACTACCTTGAAGTAAGGGTGAGGATGGCACAGGGCCACGGGAAAGGGAACAACAGTGTGATGTAGATAAAGGGACACAGTGGATAGCTGCTATCTATGGGGTCTTTGGATTAAGACTTGGAGTAGTGGGAAGGCCTGGATATCCCCAACACTCATTCACCACTGCTGAAAGTGGCCTGGATACTGAGGCAACCCAAGAGGGGAAATTTAACACTGGTATTCCAGCTGAAGTGCTGTCAGAAAGGCCATGACAGGCTGCAAACATCGTCTTTGTGGGAGAACCCTGAGACATTGCTCTGTCTTGGAGAAAGGACAGAGAGAAAATGCAGGTACATGCATTTGTCCAAAGAGGCTTTTCTGAGAGGTGAGTGTGCCCTGTTACACCCCTGTCCTATTCCTGTCTCCAGGATGAATTGAACCTGGGTTTCCTGCATCCCAACTGAGTTTGCTAACCAGTGGGCTAAAAGCACCCCTTCCCCCCCACCTCCTGCCTTTACCTGATGTTTATTTGTGGAGTTGGGGAGGTACCTACCTGATTCTCAAAAAACAGATTCGATAACTAAGCAGTCTGACTCCAAGAGAGGGTTCCCATTCTTTGCTAGCAGAGCTAGGTACCACCCTTCAGCTGTAATTTAGGCACCTATCTCAGTGACAATGAGTAGAGGACATGCCTCTCTCAACAGCTAGCTTAGGGTGCTCCTTGCCTAGTGTGTTGTCCTTTATGGATCACTGTCTAAGGTGCCTATCTTTTCCCATCAATTGAATAGGGATCCACACACCAAACTCAAGCTTTGTGGATCTCAGGATATATTTACACTATGAAATTATTTCAAAATAAGGTTATTCCTCAAGGAAAGAAGGAGTTATTATTTTGAAATAACCAACCCCTTATTTTGAAATAACAGGTTTGGTAACGTGGATGCTCTGCTTGTTATTTTGAAATAAGGGGAGTAATTTTGAAATAACTCTCCAGTGTAGACATGCCCTTAGTGTTTTTCCTATGATTTTTCTAGACACTTAAGGGCATGTCTTTAAAACATAACTCTTATAATAATCTACATTCCAGAGGTTAAAAAGAATC
>CM057845.1:65816526-65833527 GCA_030068395.1 Apalone spinifera
ATAATCAGACATTCAGATAAGATTTTCCACTGCAAGGACAAGCCAACTGTAACATATAGTGACTGCTACCTCTGTATAATTAGATGATAATACTAATTAGATTGCCTCAGAGATTTGTGACTAAGGTCATGTAACAAAAAATGACCATGTTGTAGAAACACTTGAAATTCACAAAAAGCCTGAAACAATTATTAGAAAGATATGAAGTGGGTTTTATAAATCCAGCAATACGTGACAGCTGAAAGCACTTTGCACTTTTGTTGTTTGCTGATGGAATTTAAAAAGGTGCACAAATGCTCACTGATCAGCTACAAAATCTAAAATGGGGAATGTTACCATGGTTTTGACCTGGTTTTTCAAAGGTGCTGTGCCTCTGTGAGTTCATTTGGATTTGGGGGGTACTTAGTTCTTCTGAAAATAAAATCACTTTTGCTTACAAAATAGACTAACTTTAACCCTTTTCATGATGGAAAAGTTCAGTTTGGTTTGTAGTCATCCCACAAATTGGATAGGAGTTTCTTTAAAAAATCGTGAGGGCGCTTTAAGAATTGCCTAAGACGGTGAAACAATTAAGTCTTCAAAGTCATTTTGATGGATATTCAAAGTGTCTTTAAACAACTTTCTCATATGTACACAAGTTGCTTCACTGGATAAGGATATAGCATATCACAATCTCTTTTTTTAGAAAGTAAAAGGCAACAAATCAGAAATTGACAAACTATCCATATCACAGGATTTTATGACAATTTATCTAAGACAGCTGGTCTTTCCCAGCTGACAGCTGTTTCAGTTTTGGGTCCCAGACCCTAGCTGTTATTCAATTAGAGAAGATCCAACCTCACTCCTCACCCCTGGGACATTGGAGAAAAAATGTCTCCAAACAATACTCACTAGTGAATATTACAGTAGTGGAGGGCAGTGGAATGGACTCTCAGATTCTGCCTTTGGTAGAAGGTGGGGCACCAGGCATCCACATAATAGCTACACTGCTGCTACTAAATGAGGATCTCTTTTTCTCCTCTGCAACAACATTCTCCAAGCAGACTGCAAAGTTCCCAGATGTTCTTTAGCACAGGAGGATGCAATAATTTGACCTGTACTATAATTGGGTTCTTGTCCAAAAGTCTTTCAAAGTTTTTATCATAAAACTTTTACTTCCTTCCCGTCCTTTCTGATGGCCATATACTGTACCAGGCATGAAAAAAGACAAGTTCTCTTTGAAGGGAAGTTGTACATCATTTCCATGACCAAGGGTGATATATACACAGTAGGAGCTAGATTGTGACATTTATGCATTGTTCCAAGTAGGAGTGGGGGCAGACTTGCTCCCTTCCAAAAGAAGCCTCATAGAAGGAGCTGTCTGGAGGCACAATCTCTCTGTGGCTGATCTGTGTGGAGAGAGTGTGCGTGCATTCTGCTCTCTCTGTTAGGGTTCCAGATTCCTAGCAGAGTGCACCATCCTCTCTGTTCCAGAAGTCAGTGCATAGGGCTCCCCCACACGCCCAGGCTCCTCTTTGTTGTGCCCTAGCTGATTAGGAGCTTCTGGAATGAATCACATAGAGCTGGTATATAGTTTTAGAGTAAGATTCCACAAAGCCTTGGTCTAATCCTGCAGCTCACAGGCAGCTCTTGTTGGTAGCTAACTGCACTGTCCAATCAAAACCAAAGGCTATGTCTACACTACAGAGGTATCCCAGAAAAACTCCACCGTGTCCAGGGAATGTTACACAGGCAGAAGCAAAGACAGTGGCCATGGGCATTGATGAGCAGGATTACATTGAGGATTAAGACTGGAAAAGAAGACATATTCCAACTTCCTTCAAGTCCTGGGTTTCATGGGACTGCTCCAGTTTACCCCCAAATTCCTGTGTCGTGAATGAAGTGAAGAATTTCTTCAAATAGGTCTAGGAGGAGAAGGGGCCATTTGCCCTACCCTGCCCCTGTTGTTTCAGAGGGTCTCCCAACTGAGTAGCATTGCAAACTAGCATTGCATAGGGTTGCAGTGCTATGCAGGTGTTGATACTGCTATTTTGTGTCCATTTATGGAGAGGCGGATGGGCCAAATCTTAGTGGAATTTCATTCTGCATTAGCCACTTGGAAACTCAGGAGCTATGCTCATTGTCTTCAGGAGCCAGTCACTTTGTGCTACTTATTTAAAACTATTGTAGAGAGTTTGCAATGGCTCATTTGCACAACTGCACTGTGGAGTGCACAGGCTCCATTTAGAGCCATCAATGTAACACTTTACGCCAGCAAAAAAACCACAGTAATTTCTCTCTGAATAAGCACAAAGTTGCAAGATTGGTTTAAAGCAAATTTTGACCAAAATCTCCATCTAATGCAAGAATGTTTATGCCAAGAACCATCATGAAACCAATTAATTCAAGTAAATTATGAACCCTCCAGGAAGAGAATTAAAAGAAAGTGCTGACAGATCATTAATGGCAGCAGTGCTGCCAGATGCTATAAAATGACCTTACAGTGCCAAAGTGTACATCTAAAACTAGCTGAATGATACAACTAGATTGAAGTTAATTCATCTGGCCCAAACCACAAAGTTTGAGAAAGCTCAAATCCAAAGTTCAAGGTGTTTCACATGTGATATTTCTATTTTCGGTAATATGTTCCAGATGTTTTTTCAGGCAACATTATTAATAGTGTTAAATGAACCACTGGTCTTGATTCAACCCTCTCTTACATTGGCATAAGTCAAGAATAACTGCACTGAAGTCAATGGAAGCAAACTGCCATGAAACTGGTGAGAGAGGAGGACTACTTCTCTCAGAGTTACAATACCAGGATCTGGTGTAAGGAAGTAGAAATGGTAGGAATTTTATCAAGGAGTCTGAAAATAAGGACACCAGTTGTCAGCATTAGAGACTTTTGTGAGAAGTGTTGTATTTCATTTAGGATAAAGCAACAATAGGAACCAAATAGGAGAATGAAGTGGTTGGAACCGTGCTCGGCAGAGCCACTCTGATTACCTCAACTATACAGCATCCTTGACTGCAGTAGGGCATCTTTAGTGGATGAGAACACTCTAGTATTAAAGACTCCTGGGTGAAATTGTGTTATTCCAATTAGCATAATTGTTCCTTCTGGCCTTAAAATCGAATAGATCTGTGAAATTGCTTGATACTGGCACATAGGCCAATATTTTTCAAAGCTGCTGAGCCTGCACAGTACCAGTGGGAATTATGAAAGCTCAGCATGTCTTAGATTCAGACTTCTTATTTAGGGGGCTAAATAAGGATTTAGGCCCCTAATTCTGGCCCTATTTTGACAATTTTGGACATGCTCAAAATAAGTCTATGTGACAGTTCAGGAGGCAAGAGCCAAATAGGAAGAGTTTTGTCATAAGAAAAAATAGAATCCTTTTTCACACATTTGCCTTGTATCTATTTACATCAAGATGAAAGGAGCTGGAGTTTTAGATCTTTTTCAATATCGTTTAAAAAATCATAAATCCTGCTATTTTTCCAGAGTTTGGTCTACACTGCTCACCTCCTGTGTCTGCACATGTGACCATTACATACATTTTCATTAAGAAAACAAGTCACATTATCAGCAGGTCCATAATTTTCTATATAAGATTTAAAGGTTACAACTTGCTGGACACCAACAAATAATTCTATGTGCAATGTAATGAGAAAGATCTGCAGGTCTGCAGTTTCTTTTTCTTATGTTGTTTTAATGCAAATGTTCATTTTAAAACATTGTAAGGAATTAGATACTAATCAGCTGCCATGCAGGATATCCTGGCTGGGGGAATAGGTCATTTTGTTTTTCAGCCAATTAAGGAGATGAAATGCTATCTGGATCAGATGCACTTATAGTACTTTTCTCTTGCCTTTCCAGTACAACCCATCAAGCATTCCAGATGCAGCACTGGCTTAAGCTTTTGACATAAAACCTCATTTTAACTTGGGTTGGAATGTATTATGCTTACTTAAACAATGTACAATTAGATAGTAAAAAGAGGAAAGCTGCAGGTTACAGTGATAATAAATATGAGTACCAACCCAGATTTGTTAGCCTATTGACTGACTTCTAAATGGTGAGGAAGAAAATGTAAACACCAAGAAATCAAATACCAGTTTATACTACTTTAGCACTTCCTTGAAATTATCCAGTGAGTTCTGTGGCTCACTCAGGCTATGTCTACACAGCAGTGTTATTTCGGAATAACTCATGTTATTCCAAAATAACAAAGCGCGTGTCTACACAGCAAGCCATTCTTTTGAAATAATGTTGAGTTGGAGAACTTCTTACTCTGACTTCTAGTAACCCTTATTTTACAAGGAATAAGGAAAATCTAAGGAAGAATGTTCTTCCTTCGACTTCCTGCTGGGTAGACAGCGCCAAAAGCCAAATTAAGCTATTTTGACTTAAGATACGCAATTGACATAGCTCAAGTTGCGTAGCTTAATTCAACTTTAGCCCTGATGTGTAGACATACCCTCAGAAACTGAACAATGAAAACTGACTTTAGTGGCTTTTACTTCAAAATTAGCAGTTCAGCTCATGATAAATTATTTTAATAATCCTCTTTGTTCCAAAATACGCAGCTGTTTAACAAGTGATAACTGACTTTAATATTTCTTCCTCCAAAATACACATCAGCATGTAACAAACTGCTTCCATTAATGCACCTACCTAGAAAAATAAAAATAAAAAACGTAAGTTTTAATAGGGGATAGACACACCATACTAAAAAGAAGAACAACATGGAATATGGGAAATATAATATTTTATACCATGTTATTAAACTCAAGAGTAGAATACAGTATAAATAATAAATAACACATCAGGCTTTGAAGAATTCTATGTCTGCAAAATGTTCTTAGAAGCAATACACGCTGGTGGGCATTGCTACAATATTTTTAATTCAATAATTCAGGGCCAGATCCCCAACATGTGTACATTGGCTTAGTTTTATTGGTCCTTCATTTCTATGCCACGAACAAACTGAAAAATGATCTGTTTGCTACACTCAGATGTGCACATTATTCAGGATGTTTTCACAGTAAAATCTCAATTATTGTATTTCTCCCCATTATAAAAATGGTCTGTGTAAAGTAATTTTTTAAAAAACATGCAGCTCTGTCAACTAAGTTAAGAGAATAATGGTGTTCCTTTTCCTTTGTGTAAATTTTCTCTTCTTTTTTATGGGAGATTGTGATGGGGCAGATAAGCCCCACACTATCATGGACGTGCTGCCACCGGTGGAAGCACGGGAATGCTGGCCGCAGCCGGAAGCCGTGAGCACCGCCACCCCCTATTGCCAGGAAACCCGGTCGGGGGAAGCCCAGCAAAAGGGGAGGGGCCACATGGGGCATGGGCCAATCTGCAGCCACGTCAACACTGTGGCGCAGCCTTTAAAAATGGCATGCCCCAGACTCTGGAGGTTGAGTCCAGAGGAGGCAACAGGGACTCCAGCCCCAGGGACTTGGGAGTTTGAGGAGAAAGCCCTAGCTTTTTGAGCTGAGGACTCAAAGGAAGGCCTGGACCCTCAAACGTGTCTAGCCAGAGACCCCGGAGGAGGCTGGATGCTATTGTGGACTCGGGAAGCCAAGGGAACAGCCGAACGCTGGACACGGTACTCAGACGGGGTGAAATAGTAAGGGAAGAGTCCCACTGGAGTGGTAGGAAGCGACCCAGGGAAGGGACTCTCCGGATCCCGTGGGCTGATGTGTTACGGGCAGTGTCCCTGTGAGCCAAAGGGAGGACACTGAGTGTTTCCCCCCCTTTTTTTGGACCCTGGGTCGGGATCCAGTGGAGAGGGCAGGCCCGGGTCCCCCTACTTTCAGCAACTGGAAGCACGGGGAGTGGGTTGGACTATTGTATATAAGGTGATCGTGGACTCTGGTGGTGGGATAGATAATAAATTGTATAGGCATAAGACAGGATAAAATGGCCCCTCCCCCAAGAGGGGAGGAGTGACAGAAAAGGGGGTCCCCCCTTCTCACCCTGAAAGGAGGAAAGAAGGGAAGGAGCCCTACAGAGATAAAAACAGAAACTTCACTAAATGGGCTTGTGAATGAGTAATTGAATGTTCCCTCATTTATCCTGCTCATTCTTCCAGAAATTGTTTTCTTTGGGATAAAAAGCTATACTCAAACCCATATTTTGATCAAATAAATGACAACTTCCACTAAGAATGGCAAATTTGCCTGAGTGGATAGATGGAAATGCATAGCAGATCAGAAGCAAAGGGGAGAAGTTTTTTTCCAGTGGAATGCATAATAATCTGACAGTTCAGTGTTAGAAGCTTTACTGTGCCAGGGAAAGTCCATCATTAAAGTTCATTATAAGGCTGCAAAGCGTTGTTTTACCAACACAAGGGATGTTGTCAATTGCACTTTAAGCTCATCACCTATCACTTTGTATAGTGATATGATGGTAATTGGTGAACAGCAAGAAAAAGCTTATTCCAAAAAAAGAATAAAGGACAGTTTAAAGTTTCAGCAACTTTGGACCAACCTTTTGAAAATGTTTCACACCTTCCATGTGGATTTTTTGCATCTGTGGAATTTAACATGTTCATCTGACTATGTATCTTTGCAATTAATTAACTTTTTTCCTCTTACAGTTTAATGGCTACCTCCACATTACACAGCAAATGGTAGGACTAAGGAGTGGAAAGGGTGCAAACTAAATCAAGGAAAGAGTGAAAACAATTATCTCCTATTTTCTCAGGTGCTCTTTGAGAACTATATTTCTTCTAAAGTAAGATAAATCAGCAAACAAAAAAAGTAAAAAAGCTGCCCAGAGCCACTTTAGCTTACACCTTAACAATTTATGTGCATTTTAAACATGGCTCTATTTTCTGCTGCTCAGTGAATAGTGAGGATAGTAGAAAGCACTTGTTAATTTACTAGTGTGTGTTTTGTATGACGGTTTCCTCCCTCCCTCCAACAAGGTAGGGGAGGTTGGGCTGACATCTGGAGAAACAATCCAAAACTGGATGGTGGGTTTTTTTTAAGCTCTGGTCCGAAGGAAAAATCCAGTGTTGTTCTAGGCAGCACCCCAAAACACAACTTTTTCACAAGCAAATGGAGAAAGGGGGAAAAAAGAGCAGAGGGTAGGCATCTTGCCATTGGAGTACAATAAAGATAGATAAAGGGGGTGATCATCTTGAGAATACCAGCACCTATTGTTGTGAGTTAATTATTGTAATATATATGCACATTTAACAACTTCTCTATAAGAATATGACTATTTGTCCTACTCATTTCTTTCTCATTTTTTACTCCCAAAAAAAGCATTTATCACCCTGTTAACTTAGGCTCAGTAAAAGTGACTGACTTTTTTCACCCCAGGTCTGCTCTCATCTCCTATATCCCATTCATTGTATTTTGCTATTGAGATCCTTCATTCCCTTCTTCCTTCTTTTTTGTTCATGTCATCATTAATACCAGCCTCCCTACTCAAAAGGTACTGTACCCCTGATGGTTGTGTTGTGAACCATTAAACTTACCAGAAACAGCTTGTTACATGTTTGAGTGCATACTGCCTCCACTCTGATGCAGACACTCCTGATCTCTTTTTGAGAAGACCAAATGCTCTCTGAGACTGTTCAAGCAGCACATAACGATGCTCTCAGAACTGCTAGAAGTTTTGTGATGGGTGAAGACCCAAGTTCTTTAGAAAATATGTTTCCTGAAAGAGGAGCAATGAATGCACCTTCTATCATTGTCATGAATACATGTGGACTTGTATAAATGCATATGGTCTGGATTTTAGTGGTCTTTTCTATTCACTCCAATTAAACCAGACAGTTTTGCTATGGCTGATCTACTGAGGTGATAGGAGTCATGGCAAAATTAAGAGAATCTTGCTACAAGCACCGTATATGCTAGCCTCGGTTTGGTTGGTCTCCCCCTGAAGTGGGTTTCCTAGGAGCTCTCCAAGGTCTCTGGCTCGCATCTTCTATGGCACGGCAAGCACTGATGGAAAGTATGCCAACTCCAGAGTTCCTGCATATCTTTTGTCCTTGTCTTCTTGGTGCACTCAGTACACAAACAAGTGTCTCCAGCAGACAGACAGATTCCAAAAATCACTTCGGTAAGACACACAGGCTGGAATTTTCAAATGCTTGCACAGCTATAAGACAACTATTGTGCTCTCCGGCTGGGGCTTAGCACAAGTTTAGATGTCTACGATTCCAAAGAAAGTCTATGACTGCACATTGTGGTCAGGCCAGAGAGCTGCTGCAGAATAAAAGAAAGGCAGCTCAAAAAGGGTAAAACACCCTCTAAATAGAAGCAGAGGGCAGCAAGACAATTAGAAGCAGCTGGGAGGGAGCCGGGTCAGGCAGATTGGGGCCAGCTGACTCCTCTGCTGGCTGGGTGGAGGCCTTTAAAAGCCTCCACAACTGGAAAGTGAGGGGGAGAGTGAAAGGAGAGATAGAGGAGACAAAGATTGTCAGTAAACCAGTGCAGCTTTTGAACAGAAACAGCAGGGGAGGGAGTCCCCAGAGGAGTGGTTGGGCTCCCTACCCCGGGAACCAGCCGCAAACCGCAACCCCTGGGAAAGGAGGCGAGAGGCCAGTCCAAGCAGTGGCCTGGATAAGAGGGACCCTTGCCTCAAAATCTAACTCTAGGCTCCTGACTCTCAGACAAGCACCATAATCATACACAGTGAAGTTACTTGAAACAATAATGATTTTCTACCAGATCTGCAAACAAAAATAGTGAATTAAAAATAGTTACCCAGATTTGTACATGTATTTGGACTGAGGATGCAAATTGAGCTAGAATTTAATTCTTCGATTGAAATTATGACAAGTAGAAATGACACTTATCAAGAGGAAGGTTGAGCCTTTTGAAAATCTGATCCTACGTATTTGCCCACATTTCATTGTTTAAAGCACCATGGCAATCAACTATTTTTGAAACAAATATTTTTATACATTTTCTCTCCCTATTCATGTTCCCCCAGAATAGCAAAATTACCATATCAGTTATTAGCTCGTAATATTGTGAGTTGAGATCTTAAATTAAATTATTCTTAAAAAACTTACTGCTCAATGATAAGCTTTATACTTTCTTCACTTATAGATCTAAAATGGATTTTTTATTAGATTAAATTTGTTCAGAACACTAACACATGATTTAAACTACAGGTTGGACCTCCCTCATCTGGAACTCTCAGGACCTGACCAGTCCCGGACAAGGGAATTTGCCAGAATGGGGGAAGTCTGGGGGGAGGGGCACTAGCCTCTCCCCAGCCTCCTTTCCCCAGCCAACTGGCACCTCTTCCCCTGACCCCTTCTATTGAAGCAGCCCCACAAGCTCCTGCAGTCCTGGGAGCCCCATAACTCCCACAGCCTGGGCAGCCCTGCAAGCTCTGCTTCTGTGGCCCCGGCAGTCCTGCCAGCTCCACAGCCCACAAGCTCCAGCCCCATGATCTCTGGCTGCCCCACTGGTGGTGGGCTCTAATGCCTTGCAGGCTCTGCTGTCCTGCTGGCCTTGCTGACTGGTTTGGTTCCTAGTTGCTAACAGCCTCTACCGCTGGACCACAGATGTTGCCCGACCAGAGAGTCTGGACCACAGAGGTTTGACCTGTACTTTCTTTTGGAGTATTTATGTTGGGAGTGGTGTGGAAAGAGCAAGTTATTTTGTTTAGACAGCTCAGAGTTCACATACACCTCTGTTTTTACGAGGGTGTCTGGTAAATTGACTTTTTCCCCTTTTTAAAAAAGGGTTTAAGGTCAGCTCAATCAAACTTAAAAGTCAAATATCCCAACTTTTGTCTAGATTATTTCACAGCTTTAATTAGGTTTGAGCATTAAGAGGAAGGGAACAGAATATTAGATGTCAGTATATTTTTATCCTTCAGAATATAGATTACTAGACAAAAATGTACAAAAACTAATAAATTGTAGTTCTAGTAGAACAGGAAAAAGTGTAATTTTATTATTCAAATCAATTAGCAGGGATCCAATCAGTCTGACAAATCAGTGTGAGACCTTGGAAAAATTCTGTTCTATTTATAGAACTGCTCCAGTGCAAATTCTGCTCCTTTATATTAGGTAGCAAAATTACAAGTGCAGAACAAGCAGTTTTATAGGATCTATGGCATTTGGCAGGAAATGGGAATTGGTTCTAAGCCAAGAAATGGCAGCAAAAGTATAGCTGCTGCTGTGGAGGAAAGACAAATAGCGAAAAGGAGATGTGCAACAAACACGAGAAGCAGATCAAAGGAATTGTGACCCAAAGCAGCTGCCAGGGACAGCCTGTGATGGAAAAGAGGATAAAAATGGAAGATATTTGGGCAGTCTTCTGAGAATAGCAACAGGCAGCCAAACAATTACAATACATTCATGCAAGAACACCTTATGTTCTTAAGGTGTGGGGAAGGTGAAGCAGGCAGAGAAGGGCATTGACCCTAGAGAGGCAGTTAGCTAAAGAACTGGGAAGAAATGCCCTGATTTTTTTTTATGCCTTACTAGTAGAGAGGAATGCCACTCATTTGTAAAAATACTGCCCAGAATAGCTCTTGGGGACAGAGTGGTTACAGGATAACTCTCTGGTTCTAGGCCAATTGGCTGGACAGCAATGAGCTGGAGAGAGGAGCCATACAATTTAAGCAAGAATACTTGCTTAAGACCACCCCTGGGAAGAGGCTTAAATGCCTCATGGGTTATAGGAATGGCCTTAGGGAGCAGATTGGGGCACATTTACAGCCTGACTAAAATACCAGCACAGATACAGCAGAGGAGATCTGGTCAGCACAGCAACCACAAGTGTGCATACCAGGCAACCTAACCTAGTCTGATACTTACCTGTCCAAGCTTGCACCACATAGGGAAGAAGGTACTCTGCTTCAGGACTAAGGCCTAAATCCATAAAAGGTACTTAAGAGGCAGTTAGTCTTTTTCGCAAAAACAACAAGGAATCTGGTGGCATTTTAAAGACTCGTTTATTAGAGTAGTCGAGCATACGCATTTGTGAGCTACAACTCATTTCCTCAGATACTGATGAGAAAAAGAAAGAAAGAGGGAAAAGATACAGAGATGGGAGTGTGATGACAGTACTAATTACATCAGAATGGATATGGCTCATCTCCAACAGTGGTGAGACGGTGAGTGTACCTGAATGGGAAACTACCTATTGTACTGTGAGAACCACTCCATATATTTATTTAGATCTTGTTTCAGTGTCAAATTTGCTCCTAACTTAAATATCAAGGGTCTGGCAAGACCCAAGAGGGGCTTAGCTCAAGAATAAGTTAGGGGTCCCTTCCCAAAATTTGGAAATTTCACTAATCTTTCCCATCCTGGAAAATCAGAAGATGGTTACAATGGGTGTCTAAGGTAGAGGGTCTCTTCTGATTGGGCACCCAGAACCTCTTGGACACTGGCACAACTGCACCATGATAGTTACACTCCAGCAATGCTAAATTCCAGTGTGAATCTGGGCCTAAGAGACTGGAATTGGATGTTATTTGGACTCTTAATGGAGCCAGAGAGTATTAATTTGTATCTTTAGCTCTTTAGAAACTCAGTACACTGAAGTGGAAAAAGGTATTTGAGAATCCTTCTAGGGGTGCCTAAACAGTCTCTTATAACTGAGAGTTTTCCTCTGCGCAACTAATGTTTATAGCTAAACAAAGGACCTGATTCTGGAGTTAATTCCTACTCCTTAAAGCCTGTGGAAGGGATCTGGATGGACCAACTGTGGAAAACACAAGGATTTCTCTGGCACATATACAAAGCTATTGGATTCATTAAATGCACATGGGGTTCCTTCACCACAGGAACTAAAAAGTTATTTCCTACATCACTCTTCAGGTCATAGCCTATTGAGTGGAATTGTACAAAGAGCAGAGGTCCATTATTAGTGTCAATTTGTTTTCCAACTTCATTTTTCAGGGATTTAAAAATGCAACAGCAAATTCAACAAAAAATGACATAAAACTAAACAGAATTTAGCAAACCCAGGAAATTTCATTGGCTGGCTCATGGATTATATTCCTTGCTGTAAGACAGCCCAGACTCAGTATTGCAAAGCTCACTTTTACTATTGTGAACCTTATCTGGTTTCATCACACAGCTCTGCTATTGGACACAAATCAGTAGCATAGACATAATTGGTAAAGTAGTAATCCTAATGTGCCACTTATCACTTCTGATGTCTTTATGAAACCCAAATCAGCCAGGACAAGCGTGGAGTCCAATTTAAATTGCACTGGCACCGAATGGATGTCATGTCATTATTACTGTTATAAATTGGCTGCGGAAAAAAAGGGGTTCTTTACTATTGGGGAAGGGGGAAATAGCTTCTGTAATTGTCAGACTCTATAAAGACTTCTGCTTCCTACTGGTCCCTCACAAAATCATGTTAGGTGATTGTAAAGGTCCCGACCGGCCCCGCGCCACTACGTTCTCGTCACTGGGCCGGCTGTCCCTATGGTTCTCCTTTATCCAAGTGCCCCCTCCACCTGTCCCAATGGGCCTCAAGCCCACCGGGCCCGCACCTTTTTCACCTGTTGGTCTTCTTTCTCCCACGTTGGCGTTGGATCGCCTCCCACAGTGGGGAGAGGGGGGTCCGGGTCCACCCTCTCTCTCGGACCCCAGCCCAGGGCCCTAAGGACTCGGATACCACTGCTGTCCGATCCGACTGGCGGGGTATTTGCTGTAGCGCCAACCCACGGGCTCCCTGCGCCTGCCCTGGGCTACTTCCTCTCCCCGCTGGGCTTGTGTCCCTATGCCGGACCTTGCCTCCTTCCCCAGACGGGGGGGCGGAAGGCGCTCCCTCTGGTCCTCTCCGCCTCCCCTCTGCTGCTGCCGGACGGGGTTTAAATCCCCGCGCCGCTGCTCGCCTGCGGAGCCCCACCCAGCCCGGCGTGGGGCTGCTTCCGCCGCGGCCACGGGGTGATGCACGGTGCGTCGTGACGCCGCTGGGCGTCCTCTGCCTGCCCTGGCTTTGTGCGGCTGCGGCCACCTCTGAGCACTGGGCGCAACGCTGCGGCACTGAGAGCGGGGCTAGTCGTGCTGCCGGCTGAGGGCGACCCAGCCGCGCTGCTCCCATCCCCGCTTGGAATGCCACCAGGCACACGGCCCCCGTGCCGGCCGGAGTGAGGGGCGCTTCTGCCCCATCACAGTGATGAATTCCACAGACAATGTCTAAACCTCAAAAACATGGTTTTCCTCAAGCTTTAAGAAGCATCTGAATTAATCAAGACATGCAATTGCATATTGCTTTGCCATGACAGCAGCATCCAGGAAACTGTCCCACTTTTTTGTTAGTACAAGAAACACTAAACTTTCTGAAAGTTCACTGTGTAGTTGGCTCTGTTTAGAAAAAATACCCAAGTGAGTCACCTTGTCCCACTGATTTTACAATATTAGGGCCCAGTCCTCCAAGTACTCTTTTAGAGTAGTACCTTTACTCACCTGAGTAAAATTCACACTTGCATGTTTGCAGTATCAAGGACCGAATCAGACTCCTGCTATGTAGTTCAGATATATCACACTTCGGCACATTTCTGAAGCAGTATAGATGTTCTGGGGCAAGTTACAGATGGAAGCATGCATCCTATAAGTAAAGGATGTATGGTCATGATTCAGAAAATTCTTTAAGCACATGCTTAATTTTAAACTCTCTTTGGATCATGTGCATTGACTTAAGTGGAATTTAAGCTTGTGCTTAAATCTTAGAATTTCTTCAAAGACTTTATTCATTAAGGATCCCAATTCATCAGACATAAATATTCTGAAGTCAAGAGGCAGTAAGAAAGGACAGGAGCTGGAAGACCTGCAAGAGAGCAAGCAGTTGCAGGGATGATATAGAAGAAAGCATGGAAATGCTTGTGAAAGAACTGATTGTGCAGCAGAGCACTGCTATTAATGTCTGCAGAAGTACGGAGGGGCAGATTTACCTAAGGCCCTCAAGGAAGTGACAACGTTTGAACTTGATGCAGTGGGGAGAGAGAGCCAGAGATAGGATTCAGAGAAGAGGGAGAAAAGCTCAGATTTACAGGGTAAGTTCTATCTTCCCAGTTATCGCTGAGTCATGAGGAGTAAGGGAATTCGATGGGGGAGTTTCTCCCGTTGACCTTCCACAGTAAGGATGCCATGGAAATTCAACCTAAGGTATATCAACTCCAGCTACACTATTCATGTATCTGGAGTTGCATATCTTAGGTTGACTTTCTCTCCTAGTGTAGACCTGGCCTAAGTACAGTCCAAGTGAAGGATTCTTGTGATTGGCCCCTTCTACAGTGTTCCTCCAACTGCTGAATGGCATGCCAGACAAGACAGGAATTCTGGTTTCAGGCTTATGTACCAGCTCTATACATTTTCCCTTCCACACAACTGTGAAGACAAGGGGTTGTTGAACTCTGATGGAGTTTAGCATTTGCTATAAATTCATTCCATTTAATACCTAGTAGTTTCTTGTGGCTTTTAGTTTGGAAGGCATTTTGATGTCTAGACATCTGGTAGAATTCCAATTTTCACATCCCCATGTTAAAGTGGAAATAACATGTGAGTTGAAAGTTTTGTTGTCTGGCCTTTCATTTGTAGATTTACAATGACCAAATCTTGTGTAACCTGGTGGATGTAGCTGCATCTCTGGATGCTTCCACATTATTACTGAAGTGTGTGAATTCACTCACTTCTTTTATTCCTTTGTTTCTAACATAATGCTCAAGTTAGCAGTTCTTTGTGTTCTTATTAGATTTGGTTTTTTTCACAGTTAATTATTAACCCCTTTTCGCAATGCTGGGCAATATTTTTCTCTTTGCATGGCTGTTGAACTTTGTCTTGGAAGAGTTATGTCATCAGCAAAATCTAAAAATGTATTATACTATTAAGCTTTGTGATGCCTGATATGGCCATCTACACTCATCACAAAAATCAATGGCAATGTCAAACTGGAGAGGTGAGAGAATGCATCCTTCTTGGACTCCAGTGTTTTGTTAAATTATTTGTCCAAGTAGGCATTTACTGTAACTGTGCAAGCTGTGCCTAGATACAAAGCCTTGAGGATTATTATTGTTGACGTACCGTAACACTTCAAGATGTTCAAGAATAAATCATGGAGGCTGTCAAATGCTTTCTTAAAAAGCTATGAAGTTTATGCAAAGTGGATTTTGCCATTGATCATGGGTACTGGCTTCCTTCTTTCCCCAGAGGTGTTCACCTGCCGTTCAGCCTCAGACCCTGCGCCCACTGCCCCATCCCCCAAGGCCTCACTCCCATTCCACCTCTGCTCCACTCCCACCCCTCTTCCTACCCACTGAGCATCCTTGCTTCCCCCCTTCCCCCAAAGCTCCTGCACTGTACAGTGCGGGGAGAAGCAGAAATGAATGGGAGGGAAGGAATTGATTAGCAGGGGCATCAGCAGGCAGGAGGTGGGGAGTTGGCTACTGGTAAGTGCTAAGCCCCCCACTCATTTTTATGTGGCTGCCTCAACCCTGGAGCACCCATGCTGTTGGCACTTATGCATGTGCTACTGCCTTTGATGAATATGCTTAGTTTAAAAATCTGTTAGGCATGACCTCCCAGGCTGAAATTCAGACTGCTCTTCACTTCGGTAGAGTAAAGGAAGCATTTGAGATAAAGCTAAGATGATGTTGCGGAAGACTTTACCTGTCAGTGAAATGTGTTTAACAGCTCCCCACTTCATTTCAATTGCTTTTGTCACCTCTCTGGTATTTTGACACATGCCAGTTTTCATTGTTCTAGAGGCTCTTCCCGGTCATGTACTTTGAAAAGTTTGCCAACTACATCAATGGTCTCATCGCAAGCTTTCAACATTCCCCAGGGGCTTTTAACTCAGCTTTCCTAGGTTAGCTTTGCTGTCTCTTTCAGTTTTGGTTGTGATAAAGGGATGCCATATCTAGGTCTGAGTATCTAATTTATAGTCAATAGTTTATAACAAACTTGCCTGCAGAAGTAAGCTTGCCAGTTAGTAAAAAAACTTTACCTACTCAACAAAATTCTCTCACATCTTTCAGCAGTTGCTTCAGCGCCTTCGGTGAAGTAACCATTTATTTCTTCATCCCTTCCTGCACTGCTTTTTATTGCTTTCTCCTATATTTTACACAGAGTTTTGCTGCTGCTTTTTCTGTAGGCGTTTCAGACAAATATTGGCCTTGGCTGGTGTCGCGTGCTGCTGAGCACAGTGTTACTTCTCTGCCTCCGCATGAATTAGCTTTGCCGGTGATTAGAGTGAGTCACCTCCCTGCCACACCAGTCTGTCTTTCTTACCAACAAATGCCTTGACTCTATAAATCACAACCTTGCCTTGCAGGTCATGCATGATCACTGAACTCCAGCCCCCTCATCCCCCATCTCATCAGAGATGTCTCACTGTAGGCCATAGCCCCATCAATAAATATGCATGAAAAAAATTAAACAACAAATAGTTCTGCAGCACCTTAGGGTGTGTCTACACAGCACAGTTATTTTGAAATAACAGACGTTATTTTGAAATAACAATGCGAGCATCTACACAGCAATTCTGTTATTTTGAAATACTTTCAAAATA
This sequence comes from Apalone spinifera, assembly GCA_030068395.1. Classification (NCBI taxonomy): domain Eukaryota; kingdom Metazoa; phylum Chordata; order Testudines; family Trionychidae; genus Apalone; species Apalone spinifera. Next base: position 65,833,030 of record CM057845.1, read on the forward strand.
ACAGACAGCTTATTCTGACTTCTGTAAACCTCAATCCACAAGCAGTAATGTCTCTTCTGAAATAGCTGTTTTGAAATAGCAGTAGTGTGTACGCTCCACTGATGCTATTTCAAAATAGCTCCTCCCCAGGGCTATTCAAACTAATTCCTCCCCAGTGCCTCTTGGAGCTCTAAATTGAGGTAGCACCTCCAAATTCGGGAAGCCTGCCTCAGACTAATTTTGAGGCTTCCCTGTAGTGTAGACGTGCTATTTCAAAATAAGCTATTTTGGAAGATATCTTCAAGAATAGCTTATCATATATATAGTAGCCCAGTGTCTGAGAATCTGTAATGCCAAAATGCTGGCTGTTTCCTCTGGGGGGTGCTGTTGCCTGAAATGCTGGCTGTTCCCTCTGGGCAGCCCGTGCTGCATGCGGAGTGTGGGGCCCAAACAGCCGCTTGCTCTGCTTGCTCCCCCGCAGCAGCCCAGCTGAGCGGCACAGAAGTCAGCCGAGCGCCA
>CM057845.1:65835069-65847265 GCA_030068395.1 Apalone spinifera
TCTCCTGCAGGGCTTCCCGGATCTGGACGGCCCCCCGCTGGGCCTCCTGGATGGAGGCAGTGCAGGGCTGCGCTTACTGGCCAGACATGCGGTCAGCCTCAGCCAGGCAGGCTGGCAGGAAAGCCTCCCCCTTCCGCTCACATAAATTGTGCAGCACACAACATGCTGCCACCACGGGAGGGATATTGTGCTCGGTGAGGTTGAGGCGGGTGAGGAGGCACCTAAAGCATGCTTTCAGTCAGCCAAAGGCCTCCTCGACCACAATGCAGGCCCTAGTGAACTTGGCACTGAAGGCCTTCCGGGAGGGGTTGAGATGTCCCATGTAGGGCTTCATGAGCCAGGGCTGTCGGAGGGTAGGCCGCATCCCCCACCAGGCAGACAGGCATGTCCATGTCCCCGACCCTGATGTGGCGGTCGGGAAAGAATGTCCCGGCGTGCAGCCTCTGGCACATGGAGGAGTTGCGGAACACCCTGGCATCATGTACCTTGCCAGACCAGCCCACATTAATGTCCGTGAACTGGCCCGGGTGGTCAGACATGGCCTTCAGGATCATGGAGAAGTAACCCTTGTGGTTAATGTAGAGGGAGGCCTGGTGTTCCAGGGCATGGATGGGGATGTGCGTCCCATCAATCGCCCCCTCCCCGCCCCCCGCAGTTGGGGAAGCCGAGGGTGCCGAACCCCGGTTGACCATGTCCGGGTCGGTGAGGCAGACCACCCTGCAGAGCAGCACCCGGTTGATGGCCTTGACCACCTGCAGAGAGACACACAAAACTGCGAATCACTGGGGTGCCGGGTGGCTGGGAGTGTTCATTCCCTGGCACTGCCCCACGCCCCACTCCCAGAAGTAACCCCTGCTGCAATCCTGGCCACCGTGGGCGGCGTGTAGTACGGCCAGGACAGACCGAACCCTCCCATGTGGGGCACTTTTGCCTCCTCCCCTCCCCCTGTTTTCCCTGGGGTGGCCCATCCCCTCCTTACAGCCCCCCTCTCCCCCGGCCCAGTGGCCAGTGAGTGCCGTACCTGCATGATCACTCTCCGATGGTGGATCTCCCCGTGCTGAACTGGTTCCCGATGGATTGGTAGCTGTCCGTTGTGGAGAGCTTCCACAGGGCGATGGCCACATGCTTCTGGAGGGGGATTGAGGGCCTCATGCAAGTGTCCCATCGCCACAGAGCAGGGGTGAGCCACTTGCAGAGCTCCAGGAAGGTGTCCTTCTTCATCCTGAAGTTCTGGGTCCACTGTTGGTCTCTCCAGCGCTCCAGGACGATCCGGTCCCACCAGTCGCTGCTGGTGTCCAGAAGCCAGATGCGGCGGGACATGCTGGCATCTGGGCGCTGCTGTGGCTCCTCCATGGCCCCCAGGGAGGCCAGGGGGAGGGGCAAGGAGCTGACGTGCACCAGATGGTGCCAGGCAGCCTCCAGCCATTGCTGGCAGGCTTGCAGCAGCAAGTCCAAAAACTGGAGCAGAATGCCCAGGGCGAGCTCTGGCTCCATGGTGCCAACTGCGGCGGCGGCCCAATGGGAACCACCAACACAGGCAGGCAGAGAGGAAAACACTTTGCTGTCTCTCGGCGAGGTAGGCAAGCAAGCAAAAAAGCTGAGAACCGGCTGTCCAGGGGGGTCCCTTTAAGCACGAGCCTCTGATCGCCTCAGACAGCAGCCACACAAAGCAACTACTGACCTGATTCCCTGCCGGAACCGGTTTCAGCTGCCCTTAAATGCGACCCAGCATCCAATCAGTGTGGACGCACTATTTCGAATTAGCAAAATGCTAATTTGAATTAGTTTTTAGGTCTAGATGCGTTATTTTGAATTAGCTTATTTCGAATTAACTAATTCGAAATAAGTTAGTTCGAATTAGCGCTGTAGTGTAGACATATCCTAAAGGTATGTTATTTTGAGAGCAAACCCTTCTCTCGAAATAACCCTTATTCCTCATACAATGAGGTTTACCAGTTATTTCAAGAGAAGGGTTTTCTCTCGAAATAACCGTTTCTTAACAGCATCTGTTATTTAAAAATAGCGCTATTTCAAAATAGCGCCATAACGTGAATATGCAAATGAAGCACGGGATATTTAAATCCTGGCGTCATTTGCAATTTTGAATGTCTTCTTTATTTTGAAATAGGGTGCAAATGTTACAGACTAACAAGGCTACCTCTCTGAGAATATATATTCATGTTTATTATTCCTTTTTACAAATCACTTACATTGCAGCTCAGTATAACATTTAAGCACAGCACTGAACTACTTTATAATAAAAATAAGCTTATTAAAAAAAGGGCAAAGGCTAATGATAATCAGTAGAAGCAGTAAAGATAGAAATGGTTAAACAAAAGTGATTCACTCTCCTAGGAGTGAAACTTAATCAACTATTATTTTTATTCAGCATGGTTTTCCTACATACAACAATTTCTCCAGCTTGCCTTGCTGTTCCAGCCAGGATCCACACATATGGCATCAAAATGCTGGTTTCTTTCTTCACTCAAGAGATGGATACCCTCAAAGACTTTCAACAGTTCGTTATACTCCCCAAAGTTTATCTTTGACTTCATACTCAGGAAACCCTTATGGGGGTTCAGGTTGGATTTTCTTGCTGTGTACCCCAGTCTGCTTATGCCTTATGGATTTCACTGTCTGCTGTGATTTTACAATGCAAATCCCCTTCTACAATCTCCTGCAAATGAACAGGAATTTTTCACATCTCTGGCCACACCTGAATAGTTTGTCCCTCAGGAAGGTGTTTGCTTTCCCCTTTCTCTGGGGAAAAATTTTGCCATCTTAGCGTACAGTCTTTAAAACATATCAGAGGAGCTGTAGTTTCTCCTGCAGTGTTGCTACAAACATTTCAGAGTGATTAATGACCAATGTTGTTCTTTGTTTTCAGATGATATATTACATGACACTTTTTAAATAAAAGTGTGAGCTAATCAAGCAAGCTGAGTTTTACTGTTACATACTCTGGCCATTTAGCATTTGGGTATGCAGAGGCCAGAGATTTGCTTTCGATCACACAATGCCACATATCCTCACTAATCCAGACTTTAGATTTCTTAGTCTGGAAATCAAACTTCTGTTATTGCAGCAGCTGTGATACTGACACACAGGATGGGCCAGATGATGTTAATGTGGACTTCTTGTGATGGATCTAAGTCCTGAAATCAATTCATTTTGAAAAACAAACGCCACAGTAATGTTTTGTCAGTTAGCCTTCCACTGCCACTTTTCTTGATACTTTTTGTGCAGTTTTTCCTGGAGCCTGATCTTCAGTCTTGCTCCACAAATTGTGGTCACTTCTAATGTCAGCTTATTTGCTTGATGTCCTATGAAGGGGATTTAAACTAGTGGTTCTCAAACTGTGTTTTGGGTCCCCAAGGTAGGTTACAACCTCATTTTAATGCCAGGGTTGGTAATAGACTTACTGGGGCCCAACGTTGTCTGCCACCCAAAGAATTCAGGATACAGACCCCCACCTTCAGCTGAAGATTTCAGCCTTCAATTTTGGTGCTGGCTCTCCCCACCTAGGTTGGTGGGATTTGGGTGGGTTCAGGCTTTGGTCCCCCATGGGCTCCCGTAGTAATTTTTGTTGTCAGAAGGGGGTCAGATACATCTTGTTTCTGACCATTTCTCCTATACAAAGAACAGACACCAATGTGACTACTCATTTCCCCCCTTTTTCACTTTAATCACCGCATCACGGTGGCACCTGTGAAAAACACATATTCATTAGATTCAGCTTATTAACAATCCCTCGGTTGCCAGCAAAATGTTGCCTTTAACTAGCAGTTACTAATAGATGGAGAGCTCTGTGGAGTTTGGGGCTCATCATGTCCCAGAGTTTCCTTCCTTGTGTGCAGTCCACAGCCATGAGAGTGCAAGGAGAGGTACCATGCAGCCCTGACATCTGGACTGCAGCCCTCTTCCGTGTATGCATGCTGCCTCCCCAGCCCTGCCTCTTATCTCCAGTATGCAGGCAGGTTTGCTAGGCTGCAGCCCCAGACAGAAATATTAGGATGAGCTGAACATTGGCTAGAGGCAGGTTTCTCTGGCCACAGGGCACATTCCATTGATGTTTATGTATGGGACTTGTGCCCAGCAAAAATGTTGCCATTAAGGGGATGTTGCTGCTATCATGATTGCTATCAAGCAGAATTTACTGTATGTAGCTGATGTCAAATCATCCAAGTATGTTTGAGTAAATGAATAAGTGAGAATACAAAAATCAGCACACACACAATCACACACAGTTCTATGTGTAAAGCAATCATACCCTTAGAAGTAGCCTCCATCCATATATTAGAAATAGGTATTTCTCCCTCACTATTATAATTTTGTTTCATGCATGTCATTGCAAGGCTGACTGGTTGTTCTTTAGCTGTAATTTTTTTTTACAAGACTCTAAAGGTTGGTGGATCTGTGTGTAAGTTTGAGAAATGGATACCAGTTTCTCAACTTCATCCTAGTGAATTGGGTTCACTTTGAATAACTAATTCATTATGGTAAGTTGGAGTGGGCATAATTATGGTTTGAATGCTGCATGCATGAGGATAGTTCCATACTTTTTTTATAATTAGTGTCTACATAAAACTGTCCACCCACATTGCAGGTCACCGTCACTGCATGGCACCACCACTTGCTAAGTGTCACAGGGCAAGAGGCAGTAGTGGCTATTTCACCTGCCTTGTTGATCCATGCCAAGCCAGCATTAACACCACCTGGAGTTGTGGTGCTAATGATGTCATACTGACACATGTACCAATATCTTTTTGTGGTGTCCTCCAGATTTGCATTGCTAGTTTAAATACCAGTAGCTGTGGTAGCTCCAGACGCTTTTTTGTAGCGATCTGGTCCAAAAATGGACAGCTACCAGTTTATGAAATATGGTGGGGTCAGAGTCAAATAGCTGTAGAGATACAGCCAAGGAAGTGTCTTCAGGTAGTGCACTTTGAATTAAGAGAGGCATTTTATTCAATTCACCTTTTTAAACTTAATTTGTTGCCCAGATTAAGCAATTGCCACAGCATCCCAGCTTAGTTTACAATTTGTGTGTGGTTTTATCATTTCTCTTTGATGTTCTCCTGAGGGAATATCATGTACCAAATATAAATCCAGTCTTTCCAGAATTTGCTCTGTCACCACCCATACTGATGCCTTATTCCCTTAGTACATGACTGAGCAACTCTCCATTGCTAAGGTTAATTTTGGTTTGCAAGGTTTTTAAAGGGGAGGTCCTGTGATAATTCCTTCCCTGCCTGCACCTGTTTTATAGCTTTTGACAACATTGCATTCTTTTTCTGCAGTCCCTGCAAATCAGCTTGGTCACTGCAGGGCTCACAATCTTATGTCAGGCAGTCCATCCTTCATCCCCATGTCCTATTGGGCACCTGTTTAGAAAGAAAATGAGTTACAGAATTTTCATACTAAAAGTGCTCCCTTTTACTGTGATTTTTAACTATCAAAATGAAGGGAGAAGAGGGCACAGGCAAGACAGACAATAAGGTAGTATAGGTGCATAAACTAGCAGGGAGCCTCCTGAAGTAAAATTATTAGAATGCCAGGAAAGAAGGAATTCCATGAAGGCATTACAAACTCATGCAGAATCAGAAGGGGAAAAAAAAGGAGTCGTGTAGAAGAAGTGGACCATTACAATACACAAGCTATAGCACTAAGCCAAGTGAGGGGGGTGCCAGAGAGAAAGAGGAAAAGAGGTGGGTCAAAACAGAAAGGACAGGAATGGTCTGTAGAAATAGAATGTATTACAGGAGGGAGGTCACGGCTTGAAAGTCTTAGGTAGCTAGGATGGAGAGGAGGACAAAGAACATTTATGAAGTTAGGTCCTTGGCTTGGCTGCCTTCCTAACTTTTCATCTTTCTCCTAATTACATCTGTTTTGATAACTTCCAAGTATCCCTTTCATTTCTTCTTAATTATGACCAAGAGATTTGAGGGTGCTTGCATGCAAATATAGAAATAATTCTATATTTTGTTCTCCGGACCCCAATCCTTCCTTTAATTATTTCATTTGCTTATTCATCTGTACTATCTTGTTATTAAGGGCCATTCAGGTCATATGGATGCCCCTGAACTGCTTTTGATTCTCCTTTTCTTCCTTACCATTGTCTTGTCTTATGCCAAAACCACTTATAAATATAACTACATGGATAATTTTTATGTATCGTGTCCAGCAAAAATGTAAAAAAATCATGTCCACATCCATATTCCATTACACATTGAATTAAAAAATGCTTGAGTGGTATTTTATTTTCTGACAGCATTAGAGCAGAACATTTTCATAGGTGAAACATATATAATCAGTCTTTAACCAATTATACCCTCTTACTGTTAGCATATGCTCTACACCGCAGAATATTAGGGATCAGAATCTTATCTCTATACTGCTATCACCTATTACTACAGTCTCTATTAAGTAATTATATTGATATGGGCTATTCACATCCCCTCCGGGATGCCAATTTGTTAGCTTGGGGTTAGGTAGAAAGTTAATCAAAAAAACAGGATCAATTAATTAAAAGGTCAGCAGTATACATATCTGCTTAGCATTTACCTAGTTAACTAATACACTAATAACTTTTGCCACCGCCACCACTTCTGGTGGTCCTGTAGAACCACAGCAAGATTTTGCGGCTTATAAACCATTGAGGGACTATTTTATATGTTCCCCACCAATTTTTGCATGCCTTCACACAAATAATTGACTACTCGTTAAAAATTAGAAGCTCAACAAGCCATTTGAAAATTTGAGAAATCTATTTCATATGAAATTTCACACACATAGAAATTAGAGTCGTTATTATGTGACGAAGTGTGCATAAGCATTTTTTAAAAATTCCAGGAAGAGACAAAAGTGGCAGCCCCCCCAAAAGTCAGTCAGGAGACACCCCCCAAAAGAGAGGCTGGGGCTGGGAATCACAGCCCACTCCCCCAGAAGAGACATCAACCTAGAGGAGAGGTCCCCTCAGGAGGGCCAGGAGCTGTGGTCTGGCCCCATACCTGCAGTAGGGCAGAGGGAGGTCCCTGGAGCTCCAGGCCAGCCCCTAGAGTCCCACCCCCCAGACCAGCTGAAGGGGGAGGGTCAAGGACTGGCCCCCAGAGCTCCACCCTCTCCAGACAAGCTGTGGGGCAGGGAGGTCACTAGAGGCTGGGGCCAGTCCCTGGAGCCCTTCTCCACCCTCCCCACACAGGCTGCAAGCCGGGTGGGCAGCTGTAGGCCAGGACTGGCCCCTGGATTCTTGGCCCCCACCTGGACAGGCTGGAGGTGGGGGTGTAACTGGAGGCCAGGACCAGCCATGGACCCCACCCCCTCGACAAGATGGAGGCTGGTACTGGCCCCTGGGGCCCCAGACCTTGGAAGGAGCCGCTGAATGAGCAGCCCCACCCTTGCTGCCATGGGTGGCCCTGGTAAGCTCTCCCCCTACCACTGCCCAGCTTCCCAGCCTCATGCCCTGACTCCTGCACCTCCCAGCCTCCTGCCCTGAGGGAGTTGTGACATTGACATCATCATAGTTTCTCCTTCAGTCAGTATCTCTTGATCAATTACATAATAAAATGCAAAATATATTATGTAGTTTTTGGAAATTCTTAGGCAGTGCCTCATTTGCTTGGGCTGACAAACCACCACCCACCACCGCCACCTGCTGTAAACCATAGTGTAACAAGCCTGCGTTAGCTTTTGGTATCATGCCTGCCTCTTAAGCTTGCCAATATCTGTCTATTGGGACATCCCTACCCAGATTCTGAAGAACATCTCTTACCTTACAGAAATAAAGGGACTGCTGTTGACCATAATGTATAGCAAGGTGGGAATAGATAAACATGTGTGGTTTCAGCTATATTAAAGTTTGATAAAATTAGGAGTACGAAGAATTGCCTACCTCCAGCAGATTTTTTAATCTTGTTTTCTCTGCTTACATAAATGAGCCAGCAGTTTTTGTAGTCTGATTATCTTCCATTCAATAAAAGCTATTGCCAAGCTATTTAATGGCTTGTTCAGTATTATCCTCCAGAAAGCTCTGTAGCTTGTAGGCTCAGATATGTTTTTATTGGTTGGTTGGTTGGTTTGTTTGATACCTGAATTTTGGGATCTTAAGCAAGCACTCCAGACCAAATTGCTATCAGCAAAGAGAGTGAGCAGTGGGTCCCATCCTGCTACCACATTAATATACACCTTCTTTCACCCTCCTTGTAATCGCTTATCTTAACACACCTTCTTCTTCCAGCTATTAACTGATAAATTATGGAATCTTTCATATTGTCAACTGGATTCAATGGGCCAACTTACTGGGTTATGCATAAGGGAGTGTAAACCACAAATTCGTAGGAGTGTGAAGAAAGGAGACTAAGAGTCTGATCCAGAACTCCCATTTTGTGCACTGGGCTTTGGATCAGATCTAAGAGTGCGATTTACACACAGAGGCGGTCCGTGGTGCCCGTGGGGTGGATTTGTACGATGCACCAGAAAGACTCCCTGACAGATGGTAGCCCCTCACTGGCGGCTGCATGTCTATGTTATAGGGCTGGGGCCTGGGGGCCAGGTCTGGGGGTTGGAGGAGTTCCAGCATTCTTCTCCTTTCCCCACTGCTCCTCTCAATGGGGAAAGAAGCAGAACTGCCAGCCACAGTCCCCAGCCCTGTACACAGATGCAGCACCTCTGAGGAAGGGCAGGGGGAAGAGCTCGGAGTTCTGCATCTTTCTCTGCTGGGAGGAGCAGTGGGGAATGGAGTGGAACTGCAAGCAGCTCCTCCGGCTGATGTACCACCTTTAGCCCCTCCTCCTCCCAGGTAATGTGCAATGGAAGGGGGAAGGAAAGAATGTGAGGTGGGGTGGACTCATGTGGGGGGAGTCATGTGGGGGAGGTCACATGACCTCCCCTTTAGCTGTGTGCTTTCCCCCTTCCTGTACGAATAAGAACTTGTGTTTACTTGCACCCCTGAAGGGCGGTTCAGAAGGTATGAGTTACATCAGCTTAGACTCATTTATGAATTTGGCCACATCTCCTTAGTGTCCCTCTCATGGACAGTGAACGAATTAAGATAGTTAGTTACAATCATTATTTCATGCCAGCAATGAAACACTTAACATAAAGCACTGCCTGAAATTTCTTCTAAAATGGAAAGGAATGAGGCTAGGATCATGAAAACAGTGCTCTGTCTGAAGCTTATTTTTGCAAGAAATGCCCTTCAATTGGTGTTCTGTATATCCCTGATATGTTTTGTACCTCTATTACCATAAAGAGTTGGAAATCTGAAAGCAACGAGCCACATGTCTTAGAAGTCCTTGAGTTCTTTGTTGTGAATGACAGCTAGGACTGTAAGCCTTTAACATGAAAATCACATTCTCGTTCAATTAAAAGATGGTAAGTGGAAAAACAAAGATGTGTCAAGAATCAATGATCCAATTTAAGAGTGGATACTAAAAATCCAAACAGGTGAAAACAGGCTGTAATTTGAGGCATATGATGGAACAATTAGCACAAATTCATTTTATGATGAATAGCACAGCTTTCCTATGCCCCGCAGTGTGTAATATTAAACAACCATAGAGGTATTATAAAAACCTTAGAATTCATGTTTGTTGGAAATGTAATTATTGTTACATTTAAAATACACTGGGAAACTCAAGGACTGTAAGGGCATATCTACACGGTTACTTCAAAATAACAAAGTGAGTGTCCAAACTACAAAGCCTGTTATTTCGAAAGAATAACTCCTGGTTGTGAAAACGAATAAGCTTATTTCGAAATAACCTGGTACGGTAGACATAGCCTATGCTAGTGACAGCCATTTCAGCCACACAAGACATTTAAGGGATGATATCATACGTATTGTGTCATTGAAAAACTATGAAGATGTTTACTTGCTCTGGAAGACTTATTCTTGGAGGGACAAAAGGACCTCTACAAATTTCCTTCAAGGAAATGAAAATGGGCCAGTGTGTTCTATCAATTATTAATGGCTTGATTAATATTTACTTAGCTATCTTTCCTTGTAAAGCTTTCTTGTTCTTAAAAAAAGGCTTTGAAATGTACCTGTGAATACTAATCACAGAAGTTGAGAGTTGCATCACTTCAGACTTCTTTAGAGTCACCTCTGGAGTTGGCCAAATATCAGTAGTGTGCCTCTTACAGTGTTTTCTTCTTCTGTTCCAGATATATTTAACAACTAGATGATTTACCCAGTGCTGCTTGGGTCCTTCAAGGTAGGAGGCTGGGGTGTGTAGGAGTCATTGTTGGGGATTGAGGAGGGGCTCAGGGTGGGGATGCATAAGTCAGGGCAGGGGGTTAGGAGGTGCGAGGCGGGAGGGCTCAGGGAAAGGGGTAGGGTTGGTTCCCAACTTCTTCCCAGGGCAGCAAAGGTTCTGCAGCCTGGCTGCTGGCTACTTTATGGGGCCAGCTTGGGGCAGTGGGGGCTATGCTGATGGCCAGCAGCTGCTCCCTGAGACTGTGGTTTAAAGCGCAGTCTGTGCGGCTCTCTGCTCTGCGTGGAGTGGGAGGCTTCATGTGAGCTCCGTGTGGCCTCCAGCCCAATCCTCAGCTCCTATAGGCTGGAAACAACCGGCCAATAGAAATTGACCCCAGCCAGTCTCTCAGCTCCTATTGGCTAGAAACAACCATGTTGGAAGTAACAAGCCTGCAGTTTAAAGTGATCTGGGGCTGCAGCAGGCAGGGTGCCCAGCATGTCTTGGGGGTGCTGCAGAGCTGCTGGCTTAGGTAAAGGCCTCCTTGTCAGAGCCTACCTCTGGCAGCCCAGTCCCTCCTGCATCCCAACTCTCTCCCCCAGATCACCATCCAAACCCTCTGCACCCTCCTGCCCCAGGTCACAACTGCTTCCCAGGCCCTGTACCCCCTTCCATACTCCTCCCCCAGGCCAGAATCCTCTCCTGCACCCAAACACCCTCCCAGACCCTGCACCCAATCCCCTGCCCCAGGTCACCACCCAAACCCTCTGCAGTCTGCACCCCCTTTTCCCTTTCTCCCAGGTCACAATCCTCTCCAAGACTTGGCACTTTCTCCTAGAGCCTCTCCTGCAAGCTGGAATCCTTGCCTGCACCCATTCTCCCTCCCTGACCCTACACCCCAATCTCAGGACCTAGGTCACAACCCCCTCCTTCACCCAAACTCCCTCTCTGGTCTCACACCATCTCCTGCACCCCAGCCCCTTACCCCATGTGCCCTTCTGCACCCAATGTCCATCCTACACCTCCCCCACAGAAAAGTGCGGCCCTTGACCACTTTCCAAAATCATGGAATGCCTCCACCACCAAAAATGATTGCCTACCCCTGCATTTAGTGATAACAAGCCATTTAAGAGGCACGTGCCTGAATTTACTGACAAAATCAGTTGTGTATTAGTGCTGATGGTGGCATGTATCCAAGACTGCTCTAGTTTCTTCCTCTAGGAGCTTTTTCTACCACTCCTCACCAGCCTTCTCTTGCTGCCGCCTCTTCAGGCAGCCTGGGCTGCCCCATCTAGCCCTTGCCCTCTTAATTCCACATTCCTTTTAACTCTTCCCCACCACCACCTCTTTGAGGTCTTCTATAGAAACCACCATTCTTTTTGCCAAAGACTGATAATAATCTTCTAAAAACAAATCATAAAGATGGGTTTTCATCATAGCATTCCCTCCCTAATGGTGCAGTTACACTCCTACCTATCAAATCAATTGGTTTCCACACTTTCCCAGGACCTTTAGAAGCTCCAAAGAAGCAACCTCTCAGGCAATACTAGTGGAGATAAGGAATATTATTTCAACAGAAATGAAAGCACAATCAAGTTTTATAAAAATAAATACATAATTTAAGAGAGATGAAATGGGCTTAAGAGTTCTGATGAATAAGTGGGTGGGTTTTTTTTTAAATTTGCTATTCCCCTGTTATCCAATTATACGTATAACCATTTATTACTTCACTAGAAAAATGCAAGGTTAGAGTTTCACACAAATAATTTTAATGAAAGTCAAGAAAAATAAGTACCATTAATTAAAAGCTTTAAATTAAATGTCTAGATCTGGCATAGGTCCTATTTTATGAAAGCAAGCAGTGATCTGAGAAGAATTCAGCAGAGTCTGACAAGAACCACAAAATGATTGCAGACACATGCCAATAAGTGATTCCATATTGTGTCTGCAGTCACCTGCGGTAAAAAAAATATATCCATATTGCAAACCAGTGAGATTAAAAC
>CM057845.1:65856385-65870957 GCA_030068395.1 Apalone spinifera
ACTTTTCCGTTAAAAGCATTTCCGGAAAATCATGCCAGTGTAGACATAGCCAATGGGTCTTTCCTTTTGTGTGTTTTTATTGTGACCATTGTGACCTTTTCATAATTTTTTGCTAATTCCTCTATTTGCTGCCACAATGCTTTCTGTTTAATATCAGTTCCCATAAAACCAATGGTGATCCACCATGGAAGGTAAATTGTGATCCCTTTGTAAACATAATCTAAATCAGTCCCAATGACTATTTCAACTTGCTTTGTCCTTCATTCTCTCCAAAGCTTCTATCACAGCTGATGCTTCACTTGTTCCTCCTGTTTGTAGTTTGAGCTGAAAAGAGTCAAGTTGCTGCAGGTTTTCTGTTAGGTAAATTCCTTCAAATTCAGTGACTCTCTTGTCTTCAATGTAATATGAGCTGCCACCCACAAATCAGATTGTTTTGCCAATTACTTGTTCAATCAGAGCTGCCTTAAAGACAGGGTGTACTCTGGATTCTCTGTGGGGTTTGCATATGTGCTCCACGATACATAAGATCAGGCCCCATATAGATATTTTAGATTCTTTCAGGGTAACCAGCTGAACATTCTCTATCAGGGTAACCAGCTTTGTCCACTCTGACATGTCCTTTGAATAAATTTTCCTGAGTTAGTAGTTTTCCTAGGGCATGATAGCTTTTCACTATGACTTTACTTGCTCCAGTAATTGTCTGGGCTTTTTGCAGGTCCAATAGGCAGCAAGAGCAGTTTGTTCACAGATTCTCAATTTACTTTCCAGAGCTGTTAATGCTCAGCTGTAGTATGCCATAGCTCTTTCCCCAGCACCAGTATCCTGAGTGAGCATACTAACAATACAGAAATGTTTCACACTAGGATATAGTACAAAAGGGAAATCATTGTTAGGGGCAGCCAGAGTGGGTGCTTCCATCAATCCCTTTTTCAAGCTTTCCCATGCATTAGTTGCTTCTTCAGTCCAGGTCCACTATGGTCTTTTTAATGCCTCATATAGGAGCTCTTCCTTCTCTGCATAGCCCACCATAAATTCTCTACAAAAGTTAGCCCCACAAAAGACTGAAATGCTTTAGTATCTGTTGGCATAAGTAGGTTTACAATGCACTTAACTCTTTCCTAGTTAACAAATCTTTCCCCTTCACTCATTTGAATTCCCAGCTACTGCACTTCTCTCTGTTTATAATCTGAGATTTCAAAGGGTTAAGTTTCAGACCCTATTCCTGGGAACAGTTCAAAAGCTCTCACCAGTGTTTCATGTTTTTGTTCTGTTTCACTGACCACCAGAATGTCCTCCACATACTGCACTATTTTCCCTGCTTGTAGCAATCCTTCCTTTTCCAGCATGTTTTCGTACAGCAGTGTGGAAGATTGTTAGTGTGTCACAGTACCCGATGGGCAAAATATTCCAACATGATTGCATGCATTGGAACACAAAAGCTGTTTGATACTGGGATTCTGGATCCAAAGGTAAGCTCCAAAACCCACTGGCCACATCAAGTCCTGTGAACCATTTCAGGAGACACTACCTCCAGTAGCTTGGGATAGGCAGGCACAACTGGGGCTCCCCACTTAGCAGTTTTATTTAACCTTCAATAGTCAATCTCCAGGTTCCATCAGGTTTTTTAACTGGCCAGATAGGTGCTGCGTTAGGCACTGAACACCTTTGGATCAGTTTCCATTTTTCCAGTTCTTCTGTGACTTGTCTTAGTGACTCTTTGGTTTTCCGAGGTATGGGGTATTGTTTAATGTACAGAGGCACATCACCTTCTAGGGTTACAGAGGTTTGTCCCTTGCCGGTATCGAGAGTGTCTGCTGCCCAGACATAATTTGTCTCAGTCCACCATTCCCAGCCTTCTGGCATAGGAGGTGATTCTTTTGATTTTATTGCTTGACCGTCTGATTAGCAAGTCCCATGGAATCAGAGTAAATTCCATTCCCTCGGTTGTAGTACCAACTTGTCTGATATACATGTTTTTTGGAAAATCTAAGATTATCCCCAATCATTTTATAGTCTCTGCCCCAATTGGATTTTCTCTCCCTGACACAGCACACTTCTCCCGAATGGCATGTGTATCAAACTGGAGAGGCAATCTTTTTACATCATAAGTTTGTGTTTTTCCTGATATTCCTTGTATTTGCACAGAATCTATAACTGGACTGGCATCAAATGCACATTTTACAATAGGTATTCCAACGCCCATATCCAATAGAAAGTTTGTCAGCTCATCCCCAACTCAGATGCGTAAGTGGGGGCACCTCCATACATCCATGGGCGGATGGAAAATGCATTCTGAGTTAGAGCGAGAGCTGTCCTATGCAGTCTGATTTCTCACTGCAGAGTCATTCAAACCAGGGGTTAACAGAGACACTTCAGCAACTTTTGTTATGGGTTTTCCCTCCCCCTTTGTGGAGTCTCTCTTCAGCATACACACCTGCAGCGGTGCTTGCAGCTTTTCAATTTTTCCTTTCAACTCTACATTTTCCCGTTTCAACACTCCAGCTGGCACCAATCATGCTCTCTACCTTTATTCATTCCTCTACCTCTCCAACCCCGGTTATGGCCACTCCTGTTCCCTCAGTTTTCCACTGTCCTAACTGCGTTCACAGCTCATGCACTGGGGTACCCTCCTGTTTCCACCTTTTCAATCCACTTATTCCAGGGGATAGGTCTTCCTCCATTCTCACACCATGCATTCATCCAGTCCGTTACTCCTGGTGGCAGCACGTCCAGCACGATTCTTTCAACACTTCTACATCTCCTTCCCCTGTGGTCAACCTAAGGTATGTTTGAATCCGGTCAGCCAGTTCAGCAGGAGCCTCTTCTGGCAACCTTGCAAATCTCTTCAGGGCAGCTATTGTTCCAGACAACTTAAAATGCTTTTGAGCCACCCGTTTAATCATTGGAGCAACGTCATCATCAAAACAGAAAGTATATGAATTTAGCGGTCTCAATAATGTCTGAACTAACAATAGTTCCTGTTCGATCTCAATTCCTACTGCCTTTAGTAGTTGTGAACATTTATGCAGCTAAAAATGTGTTAAAGTTTTCAGAAGGGGGGGAACTGACAGCTCCTGCCAAAGCAGATAACTCATTGATTTTTAAAGGATCGAGCCTGGCTGCTAAAGCACTGGCTCGAGAGATATCTGATTTACACTCTATGTACTTTGGCATTACACTCCCCCTTCTTTTTTTCTCATTTCCGACCAAGGCTCTCTCAAGGCTTCCCCTATCCTTTGGGGAGCATCCTCTATTTCCCTCATTGTCCTGTTTACAGTGGAATCATCCTCTTCTTCAGATTTGTTTTCAGATTGTTCCCCCTCTTCCTCTATTCTGTCTTCCACTTTTACAGGGATTGATCTAGGTTTTGGCAGAGGTTTTTCCAAAACCTGGCTCTCCTCATAAGGTGGCAGTTTCGGTGTGGTAGACCCTGCCCATGGGTCAATAGAGGATGATCCACCTGGGTCATTCCACATGTCCCCAGTGTAGCATCCATTCCAACTGTCCCATGTTCCATCTTTTAATTTAGCCAAGGCTACCTGTTTCCATTTCTGTCCCACAGCTTCAGGCACTGTGCAAATCCCTGAAAGCTGTTGCTTTGCACAAGGGATGGCACTTCCCTCTTTTGCAAGTTCTCTAAAGCTTTTTCCAATTTCTTATTGTCATTTTACTTGTTCAAGCAGATCGTGGATTTGGATGGCCTGTTGCCCTGCCAGCAAGGCTTGGACTTTCCAATGCTCTAATGCTTGTGTTGCTTTTTCTACTTCCCAAGTCTGTTCTATTACCTAGGAGGCTAGCAGCGTAGCATGCTGTTTAAGCCATCTCACTGCCATAGACATGAGTTGCAAAGTCCTAGGCTTTTTACAACTATTATTATTTTTCAGCACTTCCGTTTCTGCCATGGCTCTACATATACCGGTCCATGTCTCCTCACATTCTTTTTTGAACTCATATGGCCCTCCTTTTTTAGCAATCCAACAGGTCCACATCTCATCAAACTCTGTGGAGATTTGAAGGGAAAGGGATAAGGGGATTACCTAGCTCATGGTTTTCTGCCATTTTAGATTGTGATATCAACAAAGGATAACAGTTCACTTGCTTACCAGATCAGCAGCCGGGGTCGTACAGTCAGGATCATTTTCTGTCAGGGTTCCTGGATTCACACCGATGGGTTCCTGACAGGTCCTCTACTCCATCAATGATGATAAACTTTCAGCTGCGTGTTGGTGTGCTTCCCTGTCTAACACTTTAACCTGAGCACTTGAGTCAACACAACAGACTCTCAGTGAGCCCCCAGAGACCACAAATCAGATAAGGATTGAAATCACGCAAGCAGGTTTATTGCCAAACGACATAAACTAATAGTTGTCAGCAGACAAACTCACCATCCCCGATGTAAGCCATGACAATGTGCTAACACCCATTAATGCCGTAGCGCACATACACACCCAAGTCAGCCAGCGATCACCCTTTTGTACTTTTATAGAAATGTACAAACAAATTACACTACTTCTGACATACCAGGTTGCCACCCTCTGTTACCTGGTTACCAAACCTCACCTTGCAGAAAGGGGGCTTAGATACTATCCTTCATACTGTCAACTTTGACCTGGTCCTGAACCTAGGTTGGTATGTACTTTATTTAGGGGGAGGCGGTTGGTACCAAGACATTTCTTATTGCGATATTCTTCTATTCCCCTCTGGCTCACAGCCTGTAGTTGATCCTTGTCTCTGGTGCCTCCTTTTGTTCTTTCATGCTTGACCGAACTTAGACAATCATACAATTATCAATAGGGCCTCTTTCCTGGCTGTCATGTTACTGAACCAAAGTCTTGCTCACAAGATTCCAGGCTTGTTGCTGTTTTTATGTTACAGGCCTTTATTCAGGCTCCATGTTATTGACCCTCAAGTTATTACAGAATGAATCATTGGTTTGCCCACTGTCATTGCACTCTGTAAATCAGTGCGTACAATGAATGTACTTGAGAGCTACCTGTTGAAATCATTTGACTATGGTACTGTTCAATCACACACTGGAATAGTCCAATTCCACTGCTTTCTAAGCTCATGATATCAACTACATGTTTTGTTAATCTTTAAGGTGCTACTGGACTATTGGTTATTTTTAAGTTTTTCTTCCAAGAGTTCAGTTATTCTCTCCTGGCAATCATTTTCTGCTGTTAGGAATCCTCTGTCCTTTTGTTACAAGGGGCAAGCCAAAGAAGAGAAGGAAAATGACATTGCAGTGTTTCAAAAGCAGTTCCAAATAACTGCCAATTTTAATCTTAAAATTCTCTGAATTGCTGCTACAGAAATCACTCCTAAAGGAGAATTCAAAAGGGCTCTGCACGGTCAGATATCTGTGCCAATCCCAACATTAGTGAAACTCCTCTAATATGGCATGAGTTCAGAAGCTCCTTGTTTCTTTTTCCTTGCTGTCCTTATTCAATAGAACTTTATTTTTGTGGCACTTCTCATGCAAAAACATATCCCCAAATGGTTTATAGAATTAATATTGCAAGTTTGTAGCTTTTTATTGCAGACAAAAATAAGATTGGATAGATGGTGGTACAGCAACATAAGAAAAGGAATACATGTTCAGATCAGAATTGAAAACTGAACTGATAAAACAGGGATAAAAAGTTGGGTGGGTTTTTTTAGTATTTTCTTATTGCATAGGAAGGATTTTCATTGATGTAAAAAGATTTCTTAATAAGGTTCTTACTGTTTCTCGGCTATTTAGGCAGAACTCATCAGTTGCCTTCCTATGTCTATGTGGGAATCTAGACACTTATGAATCAGAAGAAAAATCAATTAGAGAAGAAAAGCTATTCAGACTTATAAGATGTACAGTCCAGTTCTTCTTTTGCCAGCCATGCTTGATTTCACTCTATATTTATGTATCTAACAGACATCTCTCATGCATCGCTGGTTTATTAATCTGATTCTGGTTTAGTTTTTGTTTTAACTAGGAAATTACAATTCGGTCCATATGGGTTCGCCACAAGTAACTGTAATACAACGTCAGTAGTGCCGCTTGTGCATCTTCGCTGAAACATCACATAACCCTGCTAATAATCACACTGTATTCTCACAGTAGTCTCACAATATTCTGTCACACAGTGGATTGGTTTTGAAATTTTGTGCTATTCAATGTTGATTGTCTATTTGACAGATGCCCTTGATATTTAGCCGAGAACTGCTGGAGATCTGCAAACCACAGCCCACTCTCTGCTTTACTTCTGAATAGCTAAACCTGAATTATGTTTAGAATTGTTTAACAATGGACACCAAACCTTCTTCTACATTGTGGAACTCATTCCCTATTGACCTTTAAACCAATTTCAGGTACTGACTTTTTTTTTTAAACTTACAGCTAAGTTAAAAGCCTATCTTTTAAAGCTGTGCTTCTGAGTATGTCATATTTTAGTATATTCTGACTGCAGCTTAATATGATAGGATATATGATTTTCAGTATTACACTGTTCAGAGCTTTGGAATATTTTATATGGAAAATACATTAGCACTATCTATTTAATTTACTGTCTTAATTTTAAATAATGAAATTTGAACTGGGTAGTCTCTAATCATTTCAGATTGTCAGCACATTCCACAAATGCCAACACAGAGATCATGTGTGTTTGTATTGTTATGGCCCAGTTCTACAATTCCCGGAGTCTCTTCTAAAAGATGCACTTAGCAATTTTCAGGACTGAGCCCATGTGTATACGTGTAATTCCAACACATATAATTTTACCAGAGCATAGCTTTCTTGTAGTTTTACAACATGTAATCACCTTCTGATATATCCAAAAGATACTTTAATAATTAACTTCAACTTTGCTTTCCATCCATAGAATTCAAAACATGTTGCAAAGAAAAAGAAAGTATTGTCACCCTCAGTTTACACATAAGGTAGCAGAGGTGCAACAGTTTACCTGAGGTCACAACTGGTCAGTGCTGAGCCAGAAAAAAATCCAGAAATTCTACTTGTGGCCCAGTTCTCCATTTACTAAACTACAGTTCCTCCCAGAGCCTAATACAGAGGTTAAAAGCTGCAAAAGTGCCCCAAAATAGGGCCAAATGCTCGATGAAGTTACAATTTTTGGCTCTGAAGTTGCACACACAACTAAGGTAAGCTAACTGTGTAACTATCCGATTAGTGTATGTAAGTTCAATTCACTCAACAAAACATGAATTTTTGCATACATGAAAGCAGCTGAGATATGAAAACACACAACATTTTGCTTATAGTTTTAGAAGTCAGATCAAGAGTCGGTGAAACTTTGACCATAAACACTGGACTTCATAAATCAAAAGTTCTTAACGGGGGTTAAGGAGAAAACTTTCAGGGGTGGAGAGCAGTGCAGTGCACATTCTAATAATTCAATAATTATAGTACAATTATTGCAGGCCAAGCATGAGGTTGCAATGCCACTCACTCAAAGATTTTCGGAGGAGGGTCTCCAATTAAAAAAATTATGAAGGTGGGGCAAAGTTATAAAGGTTGAGAGTCCCTGTCCCAGATATAAGAGTACAATTCCAAAATCATGCAGGTTAACATGAGGCTAAATTCTTGAAAAATGCAAGCATACCAAGTTCCATTAAACAGAGGCAAAGAAAGGGCAGGAGGAAGTACTATAAAGGTATATTTTTCTACTGTATCCTATAGCACATCTAAATCAGCACACCTGCTACTGGCTCCCCAGACCACCTTCTCTCCCCACTGCCTGTTCATTCAGCTGTGGATTTTTAAAAGACCCATTCTTCTACAAAGGAATTTCACTAACCAATTACAGAGAGAGATTGCAGAACTAGAATTCATCTACAAGTCTGATGCTATTATCCTTGGCTTTAATAAAGCCCTGGGCTGCCCTGGCCCTGCTACCGTGGCTGCCATGTCCCCATCCCTGCTACTGAGGCTTCCGTAGCACCTGTTGCGCAATTGGGACTCCAGTGCCAGTCCCAGCCCTGCTGGGCTCCAAGCTGCCAGTCCTCTTGCCATTGGGGCTCCCAGCCAGGACTCGCTGGTCCAGGAACACAGATGTCGCCGGATGAGGGAGTCCCGGTTTTGGGAGGTCCGAACTGTAATGCAGTTCCCTTCCATTAAACAGATTAGTTTCATGAGTCAGCATTTGCATAGTCAGGCCTAAGCCAGGTTTGCTGATCCCACAAAGTGTTACTGGTTCTCACTTGGCACTGAAGGTGCACACACAGCACTACATAAGAGATATTCAGGTTTTGCAGGACACATAATTCCTGAACCTTAGTAACAGACCCTTTTCTAAGCCAAATACTCAATGTGTGCATTCAGAAAGGATGCCATATCCCCAATTAGCAAGCTAGAATGCAGAACTAAGGGCTGTCAAGTCTTAATCCCTGACCTGATCTCAGGACACCTCTAAATCTATAATCTATAGGTGAAAAACTAACATGCTGAAGAAAATGTAATTAAGGCTGTAATGCAAGTAGGGGAAACACACATAGTTAGTTGAATTTAGGCTTTGCAAAATATATATGGCCTAATCCAGGCATGAGCAATAAGTGGTCTGTGGATTGGACATAGTTCACCGCAGTTAGCCCCTGGTGGGCTGCCTGATGCTTTATTTACCTGAGTATCTGCAGGTATAGATGCTCACTGCTCCTGTTGGCCATGGTTTGCCATTCCCTTCCCGCAGCTCCTATAAGCCAGAAACTGTGAATAAGAAGCCTGTGGTTTACATATCAGATTTCTGGAAAATGTATGGATGCAAAGAGCTTAAGATAAGTGAGAACCCTAACTTATGGTCCTCCAGAATGAGAAACTTGGAAAAGGGTCTGGCACCAAGTCAGATATGGTCCCATACACATTGGGGTAAAAGGAAAAAGGGCTATAAACGATTGCCAAACCAACCCCTATTTGGGTATATAGGGATGACTAGATGGTAGAAACCTGAACATCACTTCTCCCCTTACTATTCCTGCCATCTCATGTCCTCCCCTAGTAGTACCAAGGTCTCCATCAGGTTGTGAGTATATTCGGTGCAGGGAGAGGGAGGAGGACTTTTTGCTAGACATGTCTTTTTTCCCCAGGTTGTTATGCTTGTGTGTATTTAGATATTGAATGGAGTCTTCACACCCCTATATGTGACTCACCAGTCTCATTTCTTATTATACTATTTACATAGCCACATGAGTAGAGAACCTACGATTCATGACTCATGCATTTTGCACCTAGGCAAATCAAAAGGCTACAAGTCTCGCATTACCAAATCTTCACTAATTCAAAATTAATATTTCAGGTATTTACTACAAATGACCATAATAGACACTACATTTCCCTTACTAGAGTAATGATTGCAGTACGGATGGGGTACGGTGTTGTTCTTAGCTTTGCTTGTTTGTGTAATAGGATGCACTCTTTCTCCATGCTCTGTTGCCCCAGAAGCCATTCTTAGTCTATTCAATAAGCGGTAACTTTATGTGAGTTATTTATAGTCCCATCGCCAGTACCAACACATATTTATAGAGTTTCTTGCCTTTTAGCACTTTCCCACAGGGTTAGGAAAGAAACAGCACTCTCTGCTTCTTGCCGTCTCACTACATACTAAGCTCAGCTACCTTAATCCTCCTCTGTCCTCCTTTTCTCTTGTCTTCCTTTATATCTTTCAGATGATGACGACTAACTGGTTCATGGTTCATCAGCCCTCCCAATCTGATCGGCTAATTAGGGGCATATCCTCAGTGAGCCTTTTCCAGGGAACTGACTGATACCCAAGTGGTCAGATGGCTCCCCTGCCGGCATATAACATGCTGTCACAGTCTGCTTATGTAACATCACAAAATGCAGACATTTAAAACGCATTCCCTGGTTACTAGATGGTGGACTTCAACCCTATGCAGAGGTGTGGCACAAAGCCTAAGCACATGTAGGTCCCCTTATGATTTCATGCTAGCCCTCTCCACAGGGGTGAATTTCACCCTTCATATTAAAAACTTTCCATTCTGATTTTCCTGTAAAATAAATAAATAAATCTTCAGCATGAACTAAATGTACAATAGAAAACAAATGTGCATCAGCAGGGAATTGGAGACGAGCCTTGATCGTGTTCACATTGGATTCGATTGTGCAACATTTCCCTTACACTAGTGAGCACCCACATAAGTAGTTCCAAAGGGAGTATTAGATGAATATGTACTATTGTTAGAAAGGGTCCAGTTCAATGACAAAACTCCCACTGACTGCAGCCTTATACGATCTAAAACAATATCACTTAATAGACTTGTTCCATCTCCAATATGTATTATTAATTCATTCTTAATTAAAATAAGAATACATATTGGAGATGGGAAAAGCCCATCACAGGAATTCACAGTAGCTGACTGTTCAGTCCTTCTACTGATTTATTTTTAAATCATCTGTTTCTTGTAGATGCCAGGCTTAATGAAACCACAACTGGATATGTTCAAGATACATTGTGAAAGAGAGGGAGCAGTATAAGAGTACAGATTTGAATTAATTCTCTATCTAGCCATTTCTTACAAATATGATCAAGTGGCATGGAAGATTAACAAGGATTGAGAATTTAAGCTCTATTGAATTTTTCAACATACAAGATAAATTATAGGCAAGTGTGCATATATTTGAATTTCTCCTATACTGTGCTATTTTTCCCCATCAAGAAAGTGTTCCTAACTTTAACATACTATCTGTTCAAGTCCAGTGCATTGGGATGGCTCCATTCCCTGAGTAACAACTTGTTGGAGTTGCAGATTGTGATCCCGTGACACATGCTGACAGGACATATCCAAGCAGGTCCATTAACATTAACTCTTGAGAGTCATTTTTAACAAGTAAAGAACTCAAGGTTTGTCTGAAAAGACAATACAAACCAATTGTAGTAACTAAGGCCCGAAATGATGAATTACTATTTTACAATTACTCAGGTATCACAAGACATTGTAGATAAGATACAACAGAGGGGTAAGAGAATAAAAATTCAAAGTCTAATGGCTGTGGCCCCTTCACCTGCAGGTGCCACTTCCCACAGCTCCTATTGACCTGGAACAGAATACCACCACTGGGAACTGTGGGGGACAGTGCCTGTGGATGGTCAACATCAGCAAAATGTCTCATGTCCACAATCAGATTACCCTGATGGGCAACAGGTTGCCCACCACTTCCCCACAGAAACCCAGCAAGAAAAAGCTCAGAGTCCCCAAAAGCTTAGGTTGCATTCACCTGAGTCTCAAGAGTCATTGATCACCAAATCTATACAGTCTGCTGAGTCCAAAGCAACATCTTTTCTCCACTTCCTTGTAGGCATCTTAATTTGGACTCTTAATGTTTCTCTGCTGAAATCACTGTTAGCCTGTCAGCCAACTGATTAACCAACCATTCAACTAAGTGTATAGATTTTAAAAGCACATCCTGTTACTCAAAAAACAGAAAATTGAGAATGCCAGAATATAAAGGGCTTTTTCCCCTGTAGTGGGGTGGCTGCCCCACACAGGATATAGAGTGACAAAAAGTAGACTGAGAGGTTGCACAGAACCCAACCAATGAGAAGAGAACTCATTAGGCAAGCCAATCAGGGAAAGGCTTGCTGGAGAAACCAATCAGGGCCAGGGAAGGCCGTATAAGAAGGGTTATACAGCAGAGCAGAAATCAGTTTCTCCCTAGAGGGCAAAGGAGAAAGACTGGTTGTCTTGGAGACAGCACAGCGGACAAAGGAGTGCTGGAAATGGACAGGGGAGCAAAGAGAAGGAGTTCCAGACCAACTGACTGCCAGCTGGAGGCCCTGATACAAGGGCAGAGCAGGTTCTAGCACTATGAGGAAGTGAGCCAGAGAAACAGGCAGCAGAACTGAGTGGGGAGCAGTAAGTAGTTGCCAGCTGTGAAGTCCCTGGGCTAGGCTCTGGAGTAGTGGGCAGGCCTACTCCCCCACACACTTGCCACAGAGAGGAGTGGACAGCGCACACACTGCAGCATGCCACTGATGAGAGTTGCTAGACTGGGACTGTCACCAGGGTAAGTGGCAAGGCCGAAGGCTGTTGGTCACCCGGAAGGGGGAGAGGATTGATTTGGGTACAGCCAAGTGTTCAGAAGAGGGAGACAGGGTCCAGATCTAGATGGCAGAGATAATGTAAGTGACAATGGGAGAGACACCACACCGAAGAGAGTACATGAGAACTGAGCTAATTCCCAGAATGACCAGCAGGAGGCACCACAGTTGTGAGGCCACACTCTGTTACATCCCCATTATCACATTTAAAAAAAGTTGGTGAACAATAATAGTTGAGACACTTTAACTGACACAGCTTGGCTAAAAACCAACATAGTAAACAATTTAAAGAAATTATTTTTCCCTCCCCATTTCCCCTTTCTATAATTAACCCTGCCAGATCTTCCTTGTTGTAAGTTTAGTGATACTGTTAACCAGCTACAAAATGCTTGAGGGTTAGAGAAAACAGACTGGTTTTTGCTCCTGGGCTCAGCTTCTTCCAACCCACACAGTTCACATATGACCTTCTGTAAAGCAGATGCCCTGACTACTTGCTCTCATGGCCCTGGTCTACACTAGGGGGAAATAACTCCCCTTATTTAAAAAAAACACGCTGAGTGTCCACACTACACCAAGTCCATTATTTTGAAATATAGGGTTGGTTATTTTGAAATAAAAGCTCCTACTTTCCATGAGGAATAACGCTTATTTCAAAATCGTTATTTCAGAAGTTATTATTTCAAAATAAGTTTTCAAAATATTTCCTAGTGTAGATACACCCATAGAGTCTGAGTCTAGCTACAGTGAATCTATTTACCATACCCAAAACTATCACTCCCCAGACATAACTCACCCTCCCCATCACCCTTCCCCAAAATAGATATCTCCCTACTAGGGACAGAATGGGTTACATTTGCAGGGTCAACTCCTGAGTCAGTCAATTCACAACTTTCTGAAACTGATGAATACATGCTTATGTATGTGTTTTGCAGATTGTCAGAGTTACACGGTATATCCTTATTTTATAATAAATTCCAATAGAGGTTGTTGTAAAGGACTGGAACAAGTGACTGTTTTTACTGGAGATGGTAGAACACTGTACATGCATCTTCCACAGTCAAGTGCCTTTCAAGTACTAAGTGTATACTAAGGTTGCCAGGTACCCAGTCAAAAAGGGACGCTGCTGGCTCCGGTCAGGACTGCTGACTGGACTGTTTAAAGTCCAGTTGCTGGCACAGGCAGGCCCCTGTGGCTCCTGGGAAGCAGCCAGCCTGTCCCTCTAGCTCCTAGGCATAGCGGTGTCCATGGGGACTCTGTGCTCTGCCCCTCACTCTGAGTGCAAGCTCCTCAGCTCCCACTGGCCAGGAATCACAGCCAATGGGACTGTGGGAGTGGACAATGGGCAGAGCTGGAAGGACATGCCAGCCTTCCTAGGAGTCATTTGAGATAAGTGCTACTCAGAGCCTAAACCACTCACCCTCTCCTGCCCCCAAACTCCCTGCTTCAGCCCTGTGCCTCTCCTGCATCCCAAACTACTCATCCCCATCCCCACCCCAGCCAGAGCCCTCCCAAACCTCTCCCCAGCCATCTGCCTCAGCCCAGTGATGAGCAAATGAGTGAGCATGGAAGAATTAGCAGGGGTGGGGCTTTGGAGTAGGGGCAGGGCAAGTCTTTTCAGTTTTTCTGTGATTAAAAAGTTGGGAACCCTAGTATATACAGACATAAAATGAGACCAAGTATGCAAATCTTTTGAACTGTACTCAATTTTGTCATAAATGTAGGAGCTTATGTTAGATAGTTAGGCTATAAAATTTGTTTACCACACATTTTTTGTGGGGGTGGAGGAGAAAAGAGAATTGCCACCCCCGTTGAGGGAAGATGAACCTCACTCAACAACCTTCACCACAAAGTGAATGTGTTCATATTTAGAGATACAATTGCCATGATGAGCTATTATGATGAATCAAAGAAGCTAGTGAACCAGTACAGTGGCAACTGAAGGTTTTTTCAGTGATGGCTCATGTATTTGCACTTCAGAACAAAAACTAAAAACATGAAATGACGCACAAAGTGCAGTGAAGTGTCTAAAATATGCACTGACGTTTTAAGAGTATGCACACAGAATATTAAATAAAGCCCCCAAGTCCATTTTGCTGCTGACTAGAACCAGCAGTGCGTTCTGTTTTATAGGCAGTGATGATTTCAGATTTTCTAGTACTGGAATATGCACACTGGTGAAAAAGCACTTAAATTAGCATTCCAAGAGTTTGATCATGAGTACTTTCATGATACTGCCTTTAACACCATTCTTCTCTTTTCTTCATAGAATTGGGGTGGGGAAAACAACAACTATTGCTTGACTATTCTTGGCTCTATTAGATGGATGTCTACCATCTCCAATTCAGTATGGTCTAAAGTTCTGATTATTTCTCCCTAAATTTTCTGCTATCTTAATATTTCACCACTGTGGATAACACCTTCATTCTCCCTGATACCCATGCCTGCAATGGGGTCATCTTGGACTGCTCTTTTTCTTCTCCCTGCTCCATTCCAACAATAGTAATAGAGATGTAGCCATGTTAGTCTAG
>CM057845.1:65883502-65895725 GCA_030068395.1 Apalone spinifera
GGGGGCTTGTGCATCATTCCTCCCTCACATCCTTCCACTTACCCCTCCCTAACCCCCCTTCGTGCTGTACAATAAAAGACACGTGTTCATTACAACAAAGCCTCTTTATTGAACAAAACTTGGGTGGGGGGGGGGGATGAAACTGAGGTGAGACTGGGGAAAGAAGGTGGGAGAGAGGAAGAATGAGGGTGGCAGAGGGGAGGAGGAAACCTGGGAGGAAGGAGGGGGAGGAGAAGCTCAGGTTTGGGGGGTCTCGCTGGCCCAACTGCCTCCCAGCACTGTGGGTGCGGAGGCCTCGGCATCCCTGGGGGTGTGGGGAGGGTGGGGAGGAATAAGCAAGAGGGGGAGAAGGAGTTGGAGGAGGAGTGGTAGCTGGGGAGGCAGCAGGGGCTAGAGCAGCAGGAGGCAGCAAGCTCTGCCCTAGGATCGATGACCACCTGGGGGGCACGGACCCTCCTGCCCCCCAGCATGTGGTCCATTGCATCAAAATAGGGGCAGGGCTCTGGGTCTGCCCCTGGTTGGGAGCTGCCCCCTGTGGCCCTGGCATATGCCTGCTGCAGCTCCTTTATTTTCATGCAAACCTGCTCCTGGGTTCACATGTGGCCTTCGGTGGCCAGGCTGGAAGCCATCTGCCTGTAGATGGTTGCATTCCTCTGTTTAGTGCAGAGATCATGGACGTTGGAGGCATCCCCCCAAACCTGAATTAGGTCCCTGATCTCCGCACTGGACCAGGCAGGTGCCCGCCTTTTCTGGCCCCTGGCAGGCTCGTGGGAGCTGGCAGACTGGTCCTGGGAAGCAGTGGAGGGCTGGCTGCCTGGCTCATGCTGGGGCCAATGGGTCAGGTGCAGTGACTGCTGGCTCTGGGCTGACAGGCTTGCAGCTGGCACAGGCACCGTGTCCAGAGTCTACCCCTTTAATGGCTCTGGGGGGGGGGGGGGGGAGAAGAGTTTTCTTGGTTGTGCCCAGAGTGGCTACCAGGGCACCCTGGGAAGGGCTGGAGGCCCCCTATTTCAAAATAAGCGTCTACACAACGCTTATTTCGAAATAGCAATTTCAAAATTGGTGCTATTCCTCGTAGAATGAGGTTTACCAATTTCAAAATAAGCCCTCCACTATTTCGATTTAATTTCAAAATAGCGGTTTGGCTGTGTAGACGCTGGTAAAGTTATTTTGAAATAACAGCTGTTATTCTGAAATAACTTTGTTGTGTAGACATCCTCTAACAGATTTATTGGAGCATAAGCTTTCATGGGCAAAGACCCACTTCATTAGATGCATGTAGTGGAGCTTATGCTCCAATAAATCTGTTAGTCTATAAGGTGCCACAGGACTCCTCATCGCTTTTGCAGATCCAGACTAACACAGCTACCCATCCGATACTTGACTGTATTTATAGTTCCTCCTTTTCATAGCATAAGAACGGCCATACTGGGTCAGACCAAAGGTCCATCCAGCCCAGTATCCTGTCTGCTGACAGTGGCCAATGCCAGGTGTCCCAGAGGGAATGAATCGAACAGGTAATAATCAAGCGATCTCTCTCCTGCCATCCATCCTCTGACAAAGAGAGGCCAGGGACACCATTCCTTACCCATACTGGCTAATAGCCATTAATGGACTTCACCTCCATGAATGTATCTAGTTCTCTTTTAAACCCTATTATAATCCTAGCCTTCACAACCTCCTCATGCAAGGAGTTCCACAGATTGACTATGCGCTGTGTGAAGAACTTCATTTTATTTGTTTTAAACCTGCTGCCCATTAGTTTCATTTGGTTGCCCCTAGTTCTTATATTATGGGAACAAGTAAATAACTTTTCCTTATTCACTTTCTCCATACCACTTGTGATTTTACATACCCCTATCATATCCCCCCTTAGTCTCCTCTTTTCCAAGCTGAAAAGTCCTAGTCTCTTTAATCTCTCCTCATATGGGACCCATTCCAAACCCCTAATCATTTTAGTTGCCCTTCTCTGAACCTTTTATAATGCCAATATATCTTTTTTGAGATGAGGAGACCACATCTGTACTCAGTATTCAAGATGTGGGTGTACCATGGATTTATATAAGGGCAATAAGATATTTTCCGTCTTATTCTCTATCCTTTTTTTAATGATTCCTAACATCCTGTTTTCTTTTTTGACCACCGCTGCACACTGCATGGACGTCTTCAGAAAACGATCCACGATGACTCCAAGATCTCTTTCCTGATTAGTTGTAGATAAAGTAGCCCCCATCATATTATATGGAGGGGATGACAAACCACGGCAAAATCTATTCACCAGCCCTGCACCATGCATGCACCAGACCTGCGTTGCGCATGTGCGCACTGCCTGTGAATGGAGCGACCGGCTGAAATCTACTCACCACAGGCGAGTAGATACACTGATTTGTCGAGCCCTGATTATATGTATAGTTGGGATTATTTTTACCAATGTGCATTACTTTACATTTATCCACATTAAATTTCATTTGCCATTTTGTTGCCCAATCACTTAGATTTGTGAGATCTTTTTGAAGTTCTTCACAACCTGCTTTGGTCTTAACTACCTTGAGCAGTTTAGTATCATCTGCAAACTTTGCCACCTCACTGTTGACCCCCTTCTCCAGATCATTCATGAATAAGTTGAATGGTCCTAGGACTGACCCTTGGGGAACACCACTAATTACCCCTCTCCATTCTGAAAATGTACCATTTATTCGTACCCTTTGTTTCCTGTCTTTTAACCAGTTCTCAGTCCATGAAAGGATCTTCCTTCTTATCCCATGACAACTTAATTTATGTAAGAGCCTTTGGTGAGGGACCTTGTCAAAGGCTTTCTGGAAATCTAAGTACACTATGTCTACTGGATCCCCCTTGTCCACATGTTTGTTGACCCTGTCAAAGAACTCTTAGGCTACATCTACACTGGCATGATCTTACGCAAAAACTCTTTAGCGCAAGAGTTCTTGCGTTAAAGTAGTTGTGCAAGAGAGCGTCTACACTGGCATGTGTTTTTGTGCAAGAGATGTGCTTTTGCGCAAGATCATCCTTGCCAGTGTAGAAACTCTCTTGCGCAAGAAAGTGCCGATGGCCATTTTAACCATAGGGCTTTCTTGTGCAAGAAATTCATGTTGCCTGTCTACACTGGCCTCTTGCGCAAGAACAGTTGCGCAAAAGGGCTTATTCCTGAGTGGGAGCATCAGAGTTCTGTTCAGGCAAGAAGCCCTGATTTCATACATTAGAATGTCAGTTTACTTGCTCAAGAACACACGGCCAGTGTAGACAGGCAGTAAGTTTTTGCGCAAGAGCGGCCGCTTTTGCGCAAGATCACGCCAGTGTAGACACAGCCTAATAGATTAGTAAGACATGATTTCCCCTTAGAGAAATCATGTTGACTTTTGCCCAACAAATTATGTTTTTCTATGTGTCTGACAATTTTATTTTTTACTATTGTTTCAACTAATTTGCCCGGTACGGACATTAGACTTACTGACTTGTCATTACCAGGATCACCTCTAGAGCCCTTTTAAAATATTGGCATTACATTAGCTATCTTCCAGTCGTTGGGTACAGAAGCTGATTTAAAGGATAGGTTACAAACCATAGTTAATAGTTCCACAATTTCGCATTTGAGTTCTTTCAGAACTCTTGGGTGAATGCCATCTGGTCCCAGTGACTTGTTACTGTTAAATTTATCAATTAATTCCAAAACCTCCTCTAATGACACTTCAAACTGTGACAAGTCCTCAGATTTGTCACCTACAAAGGATGGGTCAGGTTTGGGAATCTCCCTAACATCCTCAGCCGTGAAGACTAAAGCAAAGAATTCATTTAGTTTCTCCGCAATTACTTTATCGTCTTTAAGTGCTCCTTTTGTATCCCGATCGTCCAGGGGCTTCCTGCTTCTGATGTACTTAAAAAACATTTTGTTATTACCTTTTGAGTTTTTGGCTAGCTGTTCTTCAAACTCCTTTTTTGCTTTTCTTATTACATTTTTACACTTAATTTGGCAGTGTTTATGCTCCTTTCTATTTACCTCACTAGGATTTGACTTCCACTTTTTAAAAGATGTCTTTTTATCTCTCACTGCTTCTTTTACATGGTTGTTAAGTCACGGTGGATCTTTTTCAGTTCTTCTGCTGTGTTTTTTAATTTGGGGTATACATTTAAGTTGGGCCTCTATTATGGTGTCTTTGAAAAGTGTCTATGCAGCTTGCAGGGATTTTACTTTAGACACTGTACCTTTTAATTTCTGTTTACCTAACCTCCTCATTTTTGCATAGTTCCCCTTTTTTAAATTAAATGCCACAGTGTTAGGCTGCTGAGGTGTTCTTCCTACCACAGGAATGTTAAATGTTATTACATTATGGTCACTATTTATAAGAGGTCCTGATATAGTTACCTCTTGGACCAGATCCTGTGTGCCACTCAGGACTAAATCGAGAATTGCCTTTCCCCTTGTGGGTTCCTGTACCAGCTGCTCCAAGAAGCTGTCATTTAAGGTATCATGAAATTTTGTCTCTGCATCTCATCCTGAGGTGACATATACCCAGTCAATACGGGGATAGTTGAAATCCCCCACTATTATTGAGTTCTTTATTTTGATAGCCTCTCTAATTTCCCTTAACATTTCATAGTCACTATTACTGTCCTGGTCAAGTGGTCGATACTAGATCCCTACTGTTATTGTTATATTCTTATTAGAGAAGGGAATTACTATCCATATAGATTCTATGGAACATGTTGATTCATTTAAGATTTTTACTTCGTTTGATTCTAAATTCTCTGTCTCATATAGTGCCACTCCCCCACCCGTATGACCTGTTCTGCTCTTCCGATAGATTTTGATTGTCCTCACTCCACCAGGTTTCTGTGATGCCTATGATATCAGTATCCTCCTTTAACACGAGGCACTCTAGTTCACCCATCTTATTTTTTAGACTTCTAGCATTTGTGTACAAGCACTTTAAAAGCTTGTCACTGTTTGTCTGCCCTTTTCTAATGTGTCAGATTCTTTTTTATGTGAATGTTTTTTGTCTGATCTGGCCCATACTTTATCCTCTTCCATCCTCTCCTCCTGACTAAAACCTAGAGAATCTCTATCAATAGACTCTCCTCTAAGAGACGTCTCTGAACGATCCACATGCTCCTCTGCACCAATTGGATTTACCCCAACTCTTAGTTTAAAAACTGCTCTGCGACCTTTTTAATGTTAAGTGCAAGCAGTCTGGATCCACCTTGGTTTAGGTGGAGCCCATCCTTCTTACATAGGCTCCCCCATCCCAAAAGTTTATCCAGTTCCTTATAAAGCGCAACCCCTCTTCCCTACACCATCATCTCATCCACGCATTGAGACTTTGAAGTTCTGCCTGCCTACCTGGCCCTGCATGTGGAACTGGAAGCATTTCTGAGAATGCCACCATAGAGGTCCTGGATTTCAGTCTCTTTCCTAGCAGCCTAAATTTGGCCTCCAGGACAACTCTGCTACCCTTCCCTATGTCATTGGTACCTATATGTACTACGACCACTGGCTCCTCCCCAGCACTACACATAAGTCTATCTAGATACCTCAAGAGATCTGCAACCTTCGCACCAGGCAGGCAAGTCACCATATGGTTCTCCCAGTCATCACAAACCCAGCTATCTACATTTCTAATGATCGACTCTCCCATTACTAACACCTGCCTTTTCCTACTAACTGGAGTTCCCTCCCCCAGAGAGGTAACCTCAGTGCAAGAGGATACCCCTATATCTGTAAGGAGGGTCCCAACTCTGGGAAGGTTTCCCTCTGCTCCAGTTAACTGCTCTCCTTCCCTGAGCCTTTCATCCTCCCTAACAGTGCAGGAGCTATCTGGAGGTGGGACAATTCTACAGTGTCCCGGAAAGCTTCATCTATGTACCTCTCTGCCACCTTCAGCTCCTCCAGTTCAGCCACCTTGGCCTCCAAAGCCCATACACAGTCTCTGAGGGCCAGGAGCTCCTTACACCGAATACACACATATGCCACCTGTCCATAGGGCAGGTAATCATACATGCTACACTGAGTGCAATAAACAGGATAGCCCCCACTCTGCTGCTAGGCTTCTGCCTGCATTCTCTCCTACAGCTACCTAGGTTATTGATAGGGTTTCTAGTTAAATCGGGAAGTTTTGATTAAAATCTTTAAACTAAACTATAAAGAATGGCAAGTGTACCTTGGCCCCTTCCAAACTCCCTCTCAAAGCTCCCTGGTTGCTGACTCACTGCTTTATAAAGCCCTGGCCTGCCTGAGAGCCCCGCCCCCTGACTAAGGCTCAGCCAATTAACAGAGGCTTCTAGATTTCAAACCTTTAGAAGCTCACAGCTTCCAACTGCTGGTCACAGCACACGCTCCTTCAAACAAACAAAACAGACAAACAAACAAGTCAAACACAAGCTCAGCACACAGCTAGTAACCCCCAAACACACAAGCATGGCATAGATTTATAAGCTTTAACTAAAAATATTGGATAGCACAATACTGGATCAACCAGGCCTTCCAACATTAAGTCAACAATACCCTTGGGCTAATTTGAAGGAAGGAGACTGAGTGGGATCTATTAAATCTTGATTGAAGATGGTATAACTCGAGCATTTTTGAAACACAGGCTGAAGTTCTTTTGCTGTATATTTTTCAGGTCCAGTATGGGGTGCAACAAGTGTATTAGATTCCCTGCAGATATTTTTGGGTTTCTGTATTGCCAATGAGTAACTGTTAATTGTTTTGGTGAGCGGGTTA
Source organism: Apalone spinifera (assembly GCA_030068395.1). Classification (NCBI taxonomy): domain Eukaryota; kingdom Metazoa; phylum Chordata; order Testudines; family Trionychidae; genus Apalone; species Apalone spinifera. The sequence goes on from CM057845.1 coordinate 65,890,239, forward strand.
GTGCTAGTACTGTATATTGAAACAGTCTCTAACCAGCTCCTCCTGGGCAGCTCTCCCATGTTATGACATTGATATTTTCAGCAGTCCCAACAGAAAAGGAATGTCAGAGGGTGATTGGAACTTAATCATCTTCTAAACCATATACTGGGGTTTTGGATTGGAGAATAGGCACGTCTGATGCTTCCCTTGCACTTGTTCCATGGCCAATTGGAGGATATTAGAGGACTGAAAAACAAGGGCAGGAATAATGGTCTAATAGTTGGCACTGTAGTGGGACACCTGGGCTCACTTCCTGCCTCAGCCACAAATTTTGTGCGTGATCCTTGGTCTACCCTATGCTGCTGTATTTAGTATTAAAAATTGGGGATTCTTCATTCCACAGGAATGCAATGAGGATACAATCCATTAATGGTGAGATGCTCAGATACTATGGTGTTGAGGGATATATATATATATATATATATATATATATAGACAAGCAATTGATTTATTTTGAAAAAATTGAATACAGGGGGTTTTGGCATTGGTGTTCCCATGCACAACCAGAAAATACAAAGGCATGTGAAAATGAAAAGGATTTAAAACTCAAAACAAGATTCTGTTGGGTTTGGATGGGATTTTGAACAGAGTTGGATCATATTTGATTTTAAATCAGTTCTTCTCTTTCTAAATAAAAATACATGAACTGCATGTTTAACTGTTTTACATTATGCTTGAGTTTTTTTATTCATTCTCTGCTTCTCACTTGTTGGACCCCACAGCCTGCTGCAAATATATGCAGCTGACAAACTGGATGGTTTGTATTCCCGATGAATTAAAAAATGAATTCCAGATAGTGCTAAAGTCAGACAAATCCCAGTACAGCTATATTTTTTGGTGCTTTATGTTTGTTGAGCATCTTCACTACATTTACATCATTTTTTTCATTTCTCATTCTACCGGAGGATTAGCTATAATCAGTTTTAGCTTGACCGAGCATGAATATTCTGCAAAGGATTTTGTAAATTGTAGTTCACTGAGTAGATAATCAATGAATGGGAGTTGTTATTATCATATTCCATCTTGTTTTGAAAATATATAATCTACATATTACTGTCTTAAATGTGATTCCATTTCCTGTATAAATGATTAATCTACATGTATACAGGAAAATACAAAATATTTTCTTTATGGTGGATTTTAGTTGGGCAGTTTATTGGCAAGCCCATGCTGGAATTTCCTGCATCCTAGTCTCTTTCTTTTTATGTAATAGTATTGTCAACATCACAAAAAGTCACATATTACTAACCAAGAGAATGCAATGGAAAGTAACTGCACTAGAAAATGAATTATTCCAGAGGGAATTAATGTTTAGTGGCTACCTTAGATGAACAACTTTACTACTAAAAGCAATAATTCATGTGCATAGATGAGAGAAATAAGTCCTTGAACTAAAAGCACAACGATGAAATAACATATGCCAGTCACCATAGTGAGGGAGCCAGCATATCTTTCACTGTGACAGAGAATATTTAGCAAGGGATATTTAATAGATGGCGCAAATTGCTCACCATCTATGCACAAGAAACAGTGCTAAAAGAGAGTGTGTCTTAATATTCTTTTTCTTCTAGAGTGCATTGATTCCATGCACTCCCTGCATCCTCATGTACAGTAGCTGTCATCCTATAGCTTCTACTGTATGATTCTTAATGCCCACGTATCAGCCCAGAGATCAGGCTAAGCATGAGTATAAATGAAAACTTTTGAGTGTATTTCCCCACTGACAAATGGCCTTTTTCAGAAAAAAAAAAGCCAACCATCAAAACTGCTGACCTTTTCACCATTTGTCATGTGATTGTTTCTTTAAATTGAAGCTACTAGAAATTTTTCAATTTCTCTGGGTTTTGAGATACAAAACACTAATTACTATTTTGATGTAAAGATTTTTTTTTAAATAAAGCATTTCCCAAACCCTGTGAAATGGCCTCTTCTTCAACACTTGATGTATTTTTCAACCTACTCTATGATTGACATTTCTGGAAGCTTTGTCTCCTGAAAGCAGATCTTGTCTTTCTAGAAAGGCATTACAATTTCAGTTTTTCTACATTGCAAAGGGCAACCTCCTTGATTTTGACAGCACAGGATAAATGTAATATAACTGTCACTAGGGAGGGCATAGAATTACTGGCATTTCAGTATTGTATAAGTGAAATAGCCTTGGAAAACAAACATTTCACTAGAGTGTTTTATTAGAGCTAGATCTTGCACTTATTTTGTACCCAATTTTTCCCTCCAGAGACTGATTAAAATCTGCCCCCAGGTGATGAGTAAAATAAGTTTAGGAACATCAATTTTCCATATCCAAAATATTTCACACTATTTTGCTTGAGGCACCCCAGACAATGACTTTGTCTATCTACACAGGAAGGATTTAGTAGTTTGTGGTAAGGCCCCTCTCCACAGCTCACCCCTCTTAGGAGCACCATTTGCCCTCTCATTTTCTCCCAGGATCTTTAATTCCCTTGTACCAGGCTTTCTAAATCTCTTTTTAATTACCCTGGATCTTCCCTTCAGCAAAGCTGTTAACACTCAACTATCATTCTCAATACCCACAGGCAGGCCACTGGGTGCAAAAAGCCTCAAAGGAAACATAAAGCTACAGTTTTCCATCCCTCCTTAGCTACCCTTCCATCCACCCTAGTTTTATCACTGGCTAGATTCTACTTCTACTCTCTAGCCATCATGCCTAAGCTTTGATCCTCTCTAGGGCTTACCAAAAACTCCCGTGTCCTACCCCCCTTTCTTTTCAGGATTGCGTAGCCACTTACTCACATCATCTGTCTCTCATTCCTTTTCCCCCAGTTCTCTCAGCTTTGTAGGAAATGACTACCACTTACCCAGCTGAATCTAATAATTAACCTGAGATCTCTGATCCCTAACCCATCAAATTCAGATGGGAGTAAGAGAGCTCTAGCTGATCCATCACTGATGAGACTGTGCCCAACTCTCCTTAACTGGCCAATCAGTTTATAGCACAGTTATGCCTATGTAATCCCCCAGGTGAAATCTTTTATTCCAGCATAAGTGTCTTTTTTCAATTTTTATCTTAAATTCCTTCCCAAGTGATATAAGCCAGTTTTGTACAGGGACTATGGAGAGGGGGCTCTTATAGAATTGTATCATGGCATCTGTTTCAAGGTTGACTTTTCTAAGTCCTCTAAAATTGATATGCTTGGTCAGATTCTTTTAAATTTCATTTACCTAAAGAGGGTGCAGGTTAGGATTAGTGATTATGAGGTTTTATTTTGTTTTTTTAATGCAGAGCTAGAGATCAAACTTTTGATATGATGTGGCTCAAAATAGTCTCAATTTGTTACGTTTTACCCAAGGTAGTGCTTGCACCCCACTAAATCCTTAGGGGACTCAAATTAAGAACAATATTGAAGAACATGTTCCCTTCTTCACTTGGATGTATGTGCAGTCTGGCAGGATTACAATGCATATGCACCAATAAAAGAGGGGTTTCTATGCAACCAATTTATGCTTGTTTTGGTAGTTCAAGGGAATGTTCTGACAGCACTGTCCTTCGTGAGCACTCCATCATTGATGTTTCCAGGCTGAACCTTGGTGCTTCCTATAAAAATAGTCAGCAGCCTGTCTTACCACAATTTTTGTTATATCAGCTGGAGCGGATGCCAGAAGACTCTGGGGGAAAAGGGATAGGGCGAAAGATGGGGCTTGAAGCTGCGGGGCGGGGAGGGGTAAGGATGGGTAAGCCTTGGATTGGTTGGTTGGTAGGTTGGTTGAGAACACTTGTATTTTACTAGTCCCGGGAGGCGGGGGGGAGGGGGAGGATGACAGTGTCTCCTTCCTGATCTTGGGGTAGATTAATGTGATGGAGGAGAAAAAGAAAAAGCACTGCCAGGGTTGCCAATGTATGGATTTTTAGTGATTCCTAGATCATGAGTTTGCAGGAAATGGAGATTGCATGAGTGTATGGACAGTGGATGCTGAAATGGATCACTAGCCCTTGATAGCATTCATTTAGCAACATTAAATGACTTATTTACTGGTCAGTGAAAGGATTAGTTAATAGTCCCAGGTTATTATTATGAGTATTCAGAAATTTGCACACTGCACAGAACTCATAGCAAATCACTGATGAAGCTGTGAAGAGAATCTTCTCCAGACGTGAGAATGTGGATGATGTATTTAGCAATAATGAGCCACAATTTTCTAGTGCAAATTTTAGGCAATTTGCTATAAATTGGGCTTTTCCTTACTAAACATCAAATCCAAATGACCCCCAATCAAATGGACTTGTAGAAATGCCTTTACCAGGGTTAGTCAATAGATGGGCCATAGGGAAAATCCAAACCACCAGATGCCTTTGAATGAAATCTTTTTATTGACCGGCCCATCACACACCTCACTTGGAATTAGACATACTGAATCAAACAGCAACAGACACACACACACAAGCAAATACAGTATTCCATGTTTCACTACTAAAAATATAACGAATTTTTAAAAAGATTTGACAATGTAAGAAACTGTTTCTGAGCTTGTTTCATTTAAATTAAGATGGGTAAAGCAGCATTTTTCATCTGCATAGTAAAGTTTCAAAGCTGCACTAAGACATTGTTTAGTTTTAAACTTTTGAAAGAACAACCGTGATGTTGTGGTCAGAGTTTTGAATGTCCATTTCCAAGATTTGTTCATAACTCTGAGGTTCTACTGTAATTATAACCATTGTTGGGTTTTTTTATTACTTCCTCTGGAATCTGGATCTTGACTATACTTGATTAAGAAATGTGGACCGTTACAAAAAATAACTGACAACCATTGGTCTATACAAACAGTAAAGAACCTTATAAAAATACTTTTGACGGTGGGGTGATTTTATAAAGTTTTATTAATTTACTGAAGCATGCCTCTGGAGAATGACATTTCTCCAGCTTAGCTGTTAATAGGAAAAAAGGATAAGATCTAACTTACCAATTACTAATAGCCTGCTGAAATCTCGTAACAATGCAACCATACAGAAGATGAAAGAAAATCAGAAATATTATTTTGACAAAATGACCCACAATCTCACTTCTCTTACAACAGATAATGGAGTTTGCATAAGGAATTATACTTCTAATACTTGGGGCCAAAGAAGTGACATTAAATAATAGGTGGATTATAGGTCTTATGTGGTCCACACAGACCAGAGGGGACATATTTTAATGTAATCAAAAGGATCTAAAAGTAATCCCAGAAAATTTCAAACATTAACCACTGAGGTGAACTCTGATATTTCCCACCTGCCTGATTCTTTATCATCAATGCACAAAGGAGAAACTATCCAGAAACAAGAGAATAGTTCAGATATTAATGAAAGGCTGATAATGAAAAGAGCATGCAGAACATCAAAGACTCCTAGGCTACGTCTACATTACGAGTTTTTCCGGAAGAGGCAATGCAAATGAAGCGTGGATTAGCATTTTCTCGTGCTTCATTTGC
>CM057845.1:65904680-65917402 GCA_030068395.1 Apalone spinifera
CACAAAATTCATTCTGCTCATGGGAGGAAACTCTTAGGCCATGTCTACACTGGCAGCTTCTTGCATAAGGACATCTTTTACTTGACACCTTTTACTTCTGGTCATGTGTCCATCTTGCCCCGAGCGTGTTACCTCCAGAGGAGTGGCTAACGGGAGTCGGTGGCATGGCTAATGGGGGTCAAGGGGTATGGATAACGAGGCACCACCAAAAATTATACAAACCTGCCTCCCCTGGCAACCACATAAGCTCTTCAGAGAAGTTGGATGTCGAGTGAAATCCCCAGGAACCGAATGCAGAACTGCATGTGGAAAAGGCTGTGGCTGTTGGAAACAATAGCTGGGTGCAGGGTTGTGTGGGGCTTTAAGAGGGAGTAGCAGCAGTTGGGCAGGGAGCAATGCAGACAACCCTAATGAGAGACTCTATTTGAACATGGAATCCTGCAAGCAGCTGTTTGCTGGAATAGAGACTGCGGTGGAGAGAATTCCTCTACTTCTAGACCTGAAGAGCCCTCATTCTCAACTGGACTGCCCCAAGGAGCCAAACAAGAACTGCTATTGCTCACTCAAACTGTAACCATTAAGCCTTGCTGAGACTTGCTGCCACTGGCTCCTGCCTGCTGGATACGTTTGCCCTTACTTCACCAGCAAGAAATCAGACTCAAATTGAAAATTAACAAAATATGTAGATGGTATCATAAGCTTTTGTGGGCACAGCCCACTTCTTCAGATATCCAGAGTCTTGGAAGTCCAGAACCAACACTGGGGCTACGTCTACACTGCAGGCTTTTTGTGTAAGAATGGCCATTCTAGTGCAAAAACTTGCGGAGCGTCTATACTGCACGCACGTTCTTGCGCAAGTAAATTTATATTAAGGCATCAGAACAGAGGGTTTCTTGCACAGGAGTTATTCCTCTCCCCATGAGGAATAAGCACTCTTGAGCAAGAACTCTTGTGCAAGAAGGCAGTGTGGACAGGCAGCAGGGGTTTCTTGCGCAAGAAAGCCCTATGGCTAAAATGGCCATCAGAGCTTTCTTGTGTAAGAGAGCGTCCATACTGCCATGGATGCTCTTGCGCAAACGCACTCTTGCTCAAGAACTTTGCGCAAGAACTCTTGCACAAAAAGTTCTTGTGCAAGAAGCCTGCACTGTAGATGTAGCCTTGGTTCTTGGTTCTGGACTTCCAACACTCCAGTCATCTGAAGAAGTGGGTTGTACCCATGAAAGCTCATGATACCATCTACATGTTTTCTATCACTAATCTACATGTTTTATTAGTCTATAAAGTGCTACCAGACTATTTGTTGTTTTTTAAGTTTTTCCTGTTACAGACTAACTCGGCTACCCCTCTGAAACAATGGAAAATTAGTTATGCTGCCACCTTGTGTAGAGGTGAGGCCTCAATCATTTTAACTTTTAATCTGAAGTACTCAATATCTCTAACCAATAGTTATGCTGAAAGTTCCAGCAGAAATCCAGAATGTTCCAGTGGAAATCCATTTGCCATGACAGATGTGTGTTTTTCTGGAGAATGATCACATTTCCCTCTTTTGGCATCTAATAATCTTTTGCTTGCTCATGATTTAAGGACATTCAGAATACAGTCTTCAGCTTTTAAGAGTACCCCAAGGCCAGATGGCACACTATTGGCATAAAGATGTACCCAAAAAACAGCAAGTAATATATGATGGAAAAATTAACTCACTGATTGTTAATATTTTGTATGCTGTATGTTCTGCCAACCCACAGAGAATATTACAGGTGGGCTGGAAATATGTGACTAAAGCAATATCAACACTAGAGATCATACAGTAGCACAGCTGTTCTAATGCAGCTGTGCCGCTGTAAGGTCGCCTGTGTAGATGCTCTATGCCAATGGGAGAGATCTCTGCTGTCAACATAATTAAACCATGACACAGTGATGTATACCCTACCACTTATGCCTGCAAAACTTCTGTCATTCGGGGCGTGGGGAAGGGAAAGGAGCTTTCACATCTGTGAGAGAAATAGGTAGCAAGATAGGTCCATCAATGGCTATTAGCCAGGATGGGTAGGAATGGTATCTCTAGCCTCTGTTTTTCAGAAGCTGGAATGGGCATCAGGGAATGGACCACCTGATGATTGCCTTGGCTATTTTTGGAAGACAGGATACCGGGCTAGATGGACCTTTGGTCTGACCCAGTATGGCCGTTCTTATGGTCATAAGTTTTGCCAACAAAAGTGATAGTGTAGATATGATCTGAAAGATGTTAAAAGTAGGCATGTTGTGGGAGTTGATAAACAGGTATTTTAGACTAAAGAGGCCAAAATCTCAATCCAGGTGTGGCCAAAGTCAATTAACTATTTATTTGCGCTGGAGGTTATTGGAAGAGATCATTCACACTATAAAAATCAGACAAAATTTTTAGCAGACAAGAAGACAACATGGCATCAACACACAGCAGGGAAAAGAAATTTTATCTGTGTCTACATTGCAGGAGAATACATTACAAAGGTTTACTAGACTATAATGAGAGGGAAAGTGAGCCCCTAAGTTTTGCTTTACCTGAGGAGACAAAATAACAGAACACCATGTCCTGTGTAGGGTTGTGAAAGGTTAACTGGTAAGCATCACCGTTAATGGATGATGCTTACTGGTTCCAGTTAACCAGAGGGGGCTAGAGCAGCTCCTCTACACACCTCAGCAAGAGGGCTGCTCCAGCCTACCCGCTCCAGCCCACCCACCTCCCCTTTAATCAGTTAACAGGTTAAACACTATGTTTTACCAGTTAACCAATGAACAGGAATTTTACATCCCTAGTTCTGTGAAGGGTCCTAGCCAGATGGGCTAGTTCCATACAGAATCTACTCTTGTTCCAAATAATTGTGCAAGTGTCATGATGATACATTAACCCAGTTGTAGTGGAAACTGTGATTTCCTGAACATATTTCTATTCCACATTCACCTTAAAAATATCCTCACTACTTTTCACAAGCCCTCACTTCAGAAAATTATTTTTGGAATTACATTCAAAGCTCTTAATGCACAAAATCCAGCAATATATAAATGAAACGATATTGAAACTTAAGATATGGTTTTCAAAAATATGTCTCATGCATGTTGAGTTTAAAAGAATGGCTCTGCTGGTGCCAGTGGCTAGAAAGATTGTCTTTTTATTAGACTTCGCAGAACCTGTCCCAGAACACTGGACACAAAGGGATGAAAAATACATTTTAAAAATCAGAAATAATAGCTGAACAACCTCCCCGGCCAAACACCAATATTGGCATGCATCTCTCCAGTCATAATGTTTGGTTTAATACACACCTGCTTTAATATAATATAATAAATACAACTACAGATAAGGCAGGGAAAGTTATAAAATAAGGGTTAATGAACACACAAGATTACACTCAAACAAGGGCCAGGATATGTCTTCCAGAGGTATTATTGCATCTTTCTATTTTTGTATGAAAGATTGTCTTTACTATATCATTTCAAAGTCCATCCCTGATCCACATTTCATATCATTATAAATTCCTTTGCGGTTTGGAGTAACATTTTTTTGGCACCATTCAATAGCCAACAATCCAGGTTTCTACTCCATAACATTCTTCCTTAATGGGTTACAGAAACAATACAGCACAATAAATTAATTATGAGAAGTAACTCTGGGAGTAGAACTCAAAGTTTCCTAAATAACTCCATTAACTGGTGCCAGCAGTGGAACTTTGTAGTACTCAGTTAAATCATACTTCCTTTCATGCTACATCCTCTTCTCCTTAAGAATAATTGATTATCACCATATTTTTGTTAGGGTTCATAGGTTCATATTTTTAGACGCTCCTTCCTGATCTTTTCCTGCTTCAGCATAGAATTAGATAAGAATATAAAAGGGCATTTGGCTGTCTGAACACTTCCATAGAACTGAAAGGGATTGAACTGTAATAGCCTGGCTCGGTGCCCACTGTACCATCAACAGTCTATTGAGAGTCACCCAATTACTGGGTCCCACAGGCTTTCAAGATTACTGGGTCTGAGAAGACTCTAGTCACCATTTCTGGTTCTGGGACTTTAGGACACAATTCTGAGCTCAAACCTCATCTGACACTGTTCCTTGAGATGGGAGTCACTGCCACACAACCACCCTATATCCTGAAATCAGTGTCTAAGACCTCCCAAGCTTCCCCCTTCCTATGCACTGCAGATACTTAAACACCCACCCCCCCTTCCAAGCTTCACCTATGCTGTAGTCACTCTCATCAGCTGGATCAATTATACTGTCACTGTGATGGATCTTTGCTAAATCTGGGTTGGTGGTTTTGAGTCGGAGTAACCTTCGGATGTATTTCAAATGATTACACAATAATCCTATTCTGAGAGGTCTATTTACACTTGGAAAGACCTCAAAATAGCTATTATTTCTGTGCTGCCTTGATGGAATAATGTACACGTGCCCAGTTTCTTCATTTTGGGGAAATGACATTTTTAACAGAAAATGTATGTTTGAAGAACTATGGCCATCTCTAGTAACTGCATAAATTAGTGTTTACTTAGTTTATAATAATCTTTGTCATGGCTGCAAACTTTTTATTCAACGCCATGAAAAAATGTATTTTCTTGTCGTGTATTAGGAAGTGTACATGAGTACCATTCTAAAGCATATCTATAGTTTGGAGACTATGATGGTGATTATAGTGTGCACTTTTGTTGGCATACCCTGTAGTATACAGTCTATGGGGATGAAGCAATTTTTTCCTGTCACTGTGGGAACACCACCTCCCCAAGTGACAGTACCTAGGTCAGTAGAAGTATTCTTCCATTGACCTAGCTACACCAATTCTGGGGTTTAGGTAAGTAACACTATGGCACTTGTGTTTTTCCACACGTCCTGAGTGCTCTAGTTATGTCAATTTAAATTTTAAATGTAGTCTACATGGGGAAGCTACAGACCAACTTAACTTAATGTGTGATTTAAAACCAATGTAATTAAACTAATGCAAAATACTGTCTGGATCCTCTTATTTTGATGTGAGAGTGATTTATTAGCGATTAGCTTAATCCATTTCCAAACTAACTTAGCCTGGTTTAAACCACAAAAAATATCCACACAATCTTTGCACCAGTTTTTATTTCAATTGGCTCAAAAGAACACTTTATATTAAACCATTTGAACTTTCTCATGTACAGAACTCCTTAGAGTACATACTCCCTTATGCAGCTGTCACCTGCATGAAAATGCAGAAAACAGGGTGTGTATATTGCTCATGTTTAGGCTCTACTCTCACAAGCAGACAGAAGTTAATGAAATAACAGAGGTGCTCAATTAAGCACATGTACACACACAAGTGTTTGTTGAATTATGGATTTAGTATGTGTTCAGACACATGTCTGTTTTTCAGAGCCCTCTGGGAAAAAAAGAGACAGGATCCTGCTTATAACTATCTGTATACATGCTTAAAATAGATTAATCTGCTCCTTCTCTGACTAGCAAAAAAGGAGATTCCTCTAACATTACAGGAATGTTTTCTCTAGTTGCATAGAATTAGGTATGTTTACTGAATTTTGGAACACTTTGGGCCAACTGTGCTCTCACTTAGGGTTTGTCTGTACAGCAGGCAGGGCCGGATTAAGGGGGAGGGGGGCTAGCCAGGCAGCTGCCCGGGGTGCCAACCTACGGCCAACCATCAGGCGCCGCGCGCCCGGGACCGGGGGCTACGCGGCACCCCTTAGAGTTGCCATCAAGCGCCGTGCGCCCAATTGCAGCTGTGAGGTGCACAGCGCGCCGGGGGGCGGGGCCGTGCATGCGCCGTGCACCCGGGGCAGAGCCGCGCATGCGTCGCATGCCCTCTGCCCGGGGTGCAGGAATGGCTCAAGCCGGCCCTGACAGCAGGGCTAAAGTTGAACTAAGCTACACAACTTCAGCTACGTCAACTTGAGTAGCTTAAGTTGAAATAGCTTAATTCGGCCTTTGGCGCTATCTACACAGCAATAAGTCGAAGGAAGAACACTCTTCCTTTGACTTCCCTTACTCCTCATGAAATGAGGGTTACAGGAGTCAGAGTAAGAAGTCCTCCAGCTTGACATTATTTTGAAGTAAAGGCTTGTAGTGTAGCCGTGCACTATGTTATTTTGGAATAACGCCAGTTATTCCGAAATAACACTACTGTGTAGACGTATCTTTCAGTAGTGTAAATCCAGAACAAGTCCACTGAAGTTAGTGATGTTGCACCAGGTTCAGGCACTGATCCTGCAAGGAATTCCAGATGGGGGGCACTTCCTTGGGGTTCAGCAGTAGCACAGATATCAATCTACCTGCAAAGTGCAGCTGGCAGGATTAGAGCCTAAAAATGCTGCAAGATCAGAAAAATCTTTTCTGTTTATGGATTCAATGGAGTTCTATGCAAATGCTCATATCATGCTACCAAGGCACCCTGTTCTATTGGGACCATATAATATATTTCATGCCATCTGGTTTTGGAACAGTCTATTCACTTAGAAAAAGTCACGAACACACTCAAAAGAATGACACTTAATAATTAGCAGTTTCTTTGCTGCTAAATATGAAATCTCACTTTTGTGAACTCAGTTGGAATTAATGCATTCGCTCTCTCTTACTTAATCTGGACCTCCTCATGGTAACAATATAGTAATATTGGAGTTCAATAATCAGACACTTATGTAACCAAAAATAAAAAGCAAAGCTTGCTTCGTCGCATAAGTATGCATGCATAATATGAATTATTCTAAAGTGATTAATATTTAATAACAATTGCACCAAAGTCTATTATGCATAATTGGAAATCTGTTGGCAAGGTCATCTAAATTTCTCGGTTTAGTAAGGTCTGTTTGGAGAACGTGAAAGGACTGAAGCAGAAATTAACAGGCAGTTTATTTCCCTTTGAGGGCATTTAATCCCCACCATCTGAACTGATCAGCATAATCTAGGAGGGTTTTTTTTTATTAAACTTCAATTTACCTTTGCTTTACATTCTTCTCTGGTTTAGTTAGAGTATTTGTTACTATGCCACCCCCTCTGCTTTTCTGCAAAGTCTAATTATATCCAGGCATCTTTAGCTATTTTCTTTCCTGCTTCATTTCATCTCATGCCAAGTTACTGTTTGTTCATCTTTTAGTAGTTAATTCAAGCTAACAGCTCTCATTCTTTCAAAAATGTTATGGGGGCTGATGTGCCAAACTGTGCAGCCCTTGGGCGGATTCTCAGCAGGTATAAATCAACATAATGCCATTGATTGTAGAAGGGCTGCTCTTCTACCAATTCCTACCAGCTGAGAACATCATTGTTTGTATGACAAAGACTTCCATTGACCTATATGGCACTTATGGATTCACAAAGTCTGCCAAACCAAGTTATCCAGCGTGGCTTATGTGCTGTGCTTTCAGATATTTCTTTGATCTGTTTTGTCAACAAGTACGGATTTGTCTTGGAACAGGAAAATGTCCATTTTGGTCAACTAAGAACCATGTGTTTTTATCAGATTTTCACTTTTAGAGACAAATTCTGCTTCAGGGCATTAGTTTCTCCCTTCTGACCTGGCTAGCTCTAGAGTGAAGCTCTGTCTTGACTGTGATATCTCAACAAGAGATTCTGCCTAAATAGGCCAGATTATTTTTTCTTCAGAGGTTTTAATAGTGTAACTGCACACAGTTAGAAGTTACTACATAGCACTTGGCATACAGCCTAGTTTATTCTGAAGGTAAAAGCATTATAGCAAAAACATATTAAAAATAATCCAAGAAGCTACAAATGTGCTAATATGCTTATCAGAGATCATCCTAACCCTAAAAAGGACAAGAAGCAATGGGCTTAAATTTCAGCATGGGAGTTTTAGGTTGGACATCAAGAAAAACTTCCTACCTATCAGAGTGGTTAAGCACTGGAATAAATTGCCTGGGGAGATTTTGGAATATTCATCATTAAAGATTTTTAAGAGCAGGTTAAAAAACACTTGTCAGGAATTATCTAGATCAGCGTTTTTCAAAGTGAGCCACAGGACTGCTTTGGGAAAGCTGCTAGCTGGCCATGCCGCTTTGTTTATCTAAAGGCTCTGTGGCCATGGTTTAAAACCAGGCTATTTATCCAAAATTTTCTCTTGCTCTGTTGGTTCCTAGACAAGTTATATACTATTCCATAATAACACATACACAACTGAATTTGTAATACAATGGATCCCCAGCTTGAGTAAGATTTAGCTAAATTCACTAGAGTTCCTTAATTCCATAAAGTTTGTCCAGAACAGTGTTTCTCAAACTGTGCTCCGCAGAGTCCCAGGGCTCCACAAGACATCTCCAGGGGCTCTGTTAGGTTGACAAACTGGAAACATCGATAGGTACAACACATACAATCAGTGGACCACTGGGGCTCCGCATAAGTACAACACATACAATCAGTGGACCGTTGGGACTCAACATAAATTTTTACTCGTGTAAAGGGCTCCAGAGCCCAAAAAGTTTGAGAACCGCTGGTCCAGAATATTGTCAATTTGTTGCAGGCCTAATAAAATTTTATTTAGATTCACTGATATTAAGGCCAGAAGGGATCATTCTGATCATTAGTATGATGTCCTGAATAGACAGGCTATAGAATTTCACCAGCTGATTCCCACATCAAGCCCAAAACTTCTGATTGTGGTAAGAATATTCGAGCATCTCATTTATATACAATAAATTGCACTATGTACCTGGAAAAGGCAGAAAATCAGATGGCTTAATTTCAAGGCAACTGTCAGTTGAATTAGATTTAGTGGGTAGTGCATCCAATCTGGTCAATAGAGAGAGAGGAACCTGGCAGCGACTGTTTTTTCTCCATAGGCTGAATCACTACAATCCACTGTCACAGTGTATTACCATTTTGCCATTTCAGATCAGCAAATCAGACAACACCACGCATTTCTGAAGTGGGTAAAATGTCCCAATCCTCCAGTCAGCTGCAGTGCCCTGAACTCTCATAGAGTCCTGGCATGGCCAGGTGAGGGTGTATCCCTAGCAGAGTTCTCATTGCAGTTATTTGGGCCAAGGTGCTTAAGAGTGAACAAGTCTGCTTGAGAAGATAAAATACTGCAGCTGTCAAATGCACAGCAAAACCATAGACCCTTGTTTGATATTTTTCTGGAACTCATACATTTCTGTATTCTTCCTCTTCCATTGGGCTGTTTCCACACAAGTTGATGGAAAAGTTCCCATTGACTTGCAAAGGAAGCATAATAGAGCCCATAGTGCTTTATTGAAAGCAAACGTGACCTATATTTAGTCATTCCCTTAAGTAACACTATGCTCAGCATGAAGTAAGTAGTATGAACAGGCATGTAAAACACAAGGGAATAGGGAAGTCTGAACCTTTTGCAGGCAAAGCTTCAACACTTAACAATCTCCCAGAAATCTTATGAAGGATTCTCTTATGTACTGGATCTGCACTTTGGGAAGACATCCCATAAAGATTTTCTCTGTACAATAAGGTCAAGATACCTTCATAAGGTTTTATTTTAAGTATGCTCTTGCTTTATAGCATTTGTTTATAATAGGTTTAATAGGTGACAATAAGAACATACCTTCAAATAGCATAAGTCGTTTCAATTCATTTTAACACAAAAATTCAAGTTCATTTATTGGCTTCAAGAATTGTTTTTTGTTTGTTTATTTTCAATTTAGCATGGTTTCAATTAGTTCAGATCAATTTTGGCTATTCTATTTTGAAAATATCTGACAATGTCCTTAAAACATTGATATTGTCACCAATTAGGTTACCATAAATGTGTGGTGTTCCCATTATACTCACAGACAGTATCTACACTCAGGGTGTTAAATAGCAACTAATTGACTAATCAAATAGTCAATGCATGCATCGACTATTCGATTAGTCCATAGGGCGATTCTGCTTTTCAAACGTTGCAACAGCCCTCGGGTTTAAATGCTGCCCAGATGATTAGCAGAGGACACACAGCCTCCCGCAGCATGTATTTCATAGAATACTAAACTGAAAGAGACCTTGAAAGGTCATCAAGTGCAGTCTTCTGCCCTCATGGCAGGTCCAAGCACCATCTAGAATAGATCATCTCTGATAGATGACTATCTAATCTGCTCTTAAATATCTCCAGTGATGGAGATTCCACAATTTCCTTAGACCATGGGTTCTCAAACTGGGAGGTGTGCCTGGGGGGCCGTGAAGAAATTCCAGGGGGGCGCGAGGCAACCCAGTCCCCCCCTCATCAATCCCATCCCCCTCCAAGTTTTGCTGCTATTTTTGTTTTTTTGCCCCAGGTCAGTTCCTTTTTTTTTTGTTCAACAAATTTTGCTGCTTGGGGGGATGGGGGGGAGGGCCGTGAGGGTTTCTCAAAAATCAAAAAGGTGGCATGATGCCGAAAAGTTTGGGAACCACTGCCTTAGACTTTATTGCAGTGTTTAACCACCCTAACAGCTAGGATGTTTTTTCTAATATTTAATATGTCTAATATGTATATTGGTGGTGCACATCTGCACATCCCTTTGTGCACATAACAAATTTTATTCTGCACATGGATGGAAAAAATTAGAGGGAATATTGCTCACACCACCCTTTGTGACCCAGCCCTGTGGCCTTAAAAATATCCCAGGGCCAGGAGTATACTGGTCTCAGATAGTGAGTTTCAGCTGGCCTGATCAGTTCAGCGTAGTCCATTCACTTACGTTGTAATCTGTATATAATAGATCTCATGTGAGGTGTCATTGAAAACCCAATAACAATAATCATTAATATTCTTGCATGTTGTATGAACACTAAATGCCCAAAGGACTGTACAAATATGAAGAAAATCTAGGACTGAGATGTGTTGGAACCAGACAAGTCTGAGGAGCAGGTAAACACGTTTTTTCCAGACAAAGGAAAGGTGCAAGCCTCTATCCAGGTGCAATCAAAGACAACTGGTAATCACAGTCAAGTGGCCATTAATTAGCATTTCAAAGGCTGCAGGGACAGACCACTTTGCATTGTAGAAAGCAAAAGCACCAGCAGAGAACCCTCTCCTTCAGACTTCACAGTATCTTGTCACAACAGGGGTTGCTGAACTTTGATAGGATATGTTTTTAAAAGTACACTGGACTAGAAAAGAGAGGGAAAGAACCCCATGTTTTCTTTCACCTAAGATGACAGAGGAATCAAGCACTTGGACTTTGTAGGAGATCATGTAAAGAAGGTGGACAGTCATTTTTCTGGAAAGAGGTGTGATAAGAATCTTACCTTGATCCAAGCTGGTAGTTTTATTAAACCTTAGCCACTTGAAAGCATTTTTCACTTACTTGCTTGTAGCCCTTTATGATTTTATCCCTTACACTCAAACTCACTTAAAATCTTCTCTTTGGTGTTTTATTTTTAATCTAAACTAACCCACAGCTATGTTTAAATTGAAGTTAAAGGAACAAACTGCTGTGGTTTTGTCTCTTTAAAAGAGCAATGGACCTTGCTACTTCTCTAAATGTTGCAAGAAAAGGCTAGATGTTTCAGGGAAGATGGTTTGGGGAAAATTCAGCATGGGGATATATGTTGGGATTACTTGAGTGGTAACTAAGGCTTGTGGGGACTCAAGTGTGGCTGCCGTCTAACAAGCAGGCTGCAGGAGTCAGAAGAGTTGAACCAGTTTTACTTACCACACAGAACTCCATGCATGCTGTCTGAGAGCTTTCAGACAGGGAGCTGTTACAGCAGAGAATTTTATGACACTTTGGGTTACACCATAATTAGGGTATGTCTACACTACAGTGTTATTTCGAAATATCTTATTTTGAAATAGTTAATTCAAAATAAGTTATTTTGAAATAACACGTCTACACACAAAATGCATTTAAAAATAGCATTTTGCTATTCTGAAATAGCGTGTCTGCACTGAGTGGATGCTGAATCGCATTTAAGGCCGGCCGGAGCCAGGTCCGGCAGGGCATCAGGTCAGGAGTTACTTTGTGTGGCTGCTGCCTGAGGCTATCTGAGGCCTGTGCTTAAAGGGACCCCCCAGACAGCCAATTCTCAGGTTTCCCTGCTTGCTCGCCTATCTCGATGAGGGACAGCAAAGCATTTTGTCTCTGTGTGCTGTGGTTGCCCTCACTCAGGACGCCATAACACTCTGCAACATGGAGCCAGAGCTGCCCCTGGACACTCTGGTGCTTCTCTTGGATACGTTGCTGTGAGCCTGGCTGCACTTTCTGCAGGCTGCCATCCAGGAGGTCCATTGGGGGGCTATCAGTATCCAGGAGGCCCTGCGCGAGAGCTTCCACCCTGAGGAGCTCTACGAGCCTCCCTGGTCTGCCCCACTGGGGGCTTGTGCCTCATTCCTCCCTCACTTCCTTCCACTTACCCCTCCCTAACCCCCCTTCCTCATGTCAAATAAAATAAATGTATTTTCATGAACACAAACTCTCTTTATTTAACAAAACTGGGGAGGAGGGATGGATACTCTGGTGAGACTAGGGAAAGGAGGCAGGAGAGGGCAGAAGAGAGGGTGGGAGAGGGGAGGGGGAAACCTGGGAGGAGGGAGCTGGAAGGGGGAAGCAAGGGGAAGGGGAAGCTCAGGACTGGGGGTCTCGCCGGACCAACTTGATTTTCATGCAAACCTGCTCCTGGGTTCGCATGTGGCCTTTGGTGGCCAGGCTGGCAGCTATCCTGCCATAGACGGCCATGTTCCCCCATCTAATGTGGAGATCATGGATGTTGGGGGTATCCCCCCAAACCTGAATAAGGTCCATGATCACCCTAGACCAGG
>CM057845.1:65932782-65945562 GCA_030068395.1 Apalone spinifera
TTTTTTTTTTTTTTTGCTTGACAAACCTAGGGGTTCCTTGGAAAGCTGAAAAGTGTTCCTCAGTTAAATAAAATTGGGAAACACTGCTACAATTGCATTTTCAGAAAAAAATCGAAAGAACAGAGGGATTTTTCCAACATTAGTAAACCTCTTTCTATGAGGAAGAAGCCTTTTTCTGAAAGAGCTCTTTTGGAAAAAGGCGTGTGTGGACAGGGAAGAGGGAGTTCTTTTGAAAGAAGAGGAAAAAGCATAGGTGCCCTGGTGGCCACTCCATCCATAGCAATCACTGCTTAAATACTAGATACCGTCAATTCAGTGTGGGCGCTATGTTGCCGAAAAAGCAGATCACTTTTTGGATGCACTTGGGCCGTGTTGCCATTCTCTTTTGGAAGAAGTTTTTTCGGATGATCTCTTCCAGAAAAGCTTCTTCTGAAAGAAGCCTGCAGTCTTGACGTAGCCTAAGGGCATGTCTACACAGCAGGGATAAACTTGAAATAAGCTATGCAACTTGATCTATGCTAATTGCGTAGCTTACGTTGAAATACCTTATTTTGGCTTTTGGTGTTGTCCACACAGCAATTATTTAGAAATTAGCACTCTTACCCTGACTTCCCTTACACCTCAAGAAATGAAGTTTACAGAAGTTGGAGTAAGAAGCCCGTTATTTCGAATTTATTTTATTTATTCGAATTCGCTCTATGTTATTTGCTGTGTAGACATAGCCTAAAAGACAAAGCCCAAACCAAACAACAGATAAAAGATGTGGGCAAAGAGTAGGAATTTAATAAAAGTAATTGAAGTGACAATTAAAACATATCATATTAGTTTCTTTATTATAATGTTGACTTTTTATCTGAGCAGCGAGTCAAAGTTCCAGACAGGAGGAGAAATTGATAAGTATTTCTTTATGCAGTCTCTGTACATACCTTGTCAATTAAAAAAAAAAGTCCTGCTTCACTGGATACAAGAGAAATGAAGATCAAAAGGAGCAGAGTCTTAGCTTATAGTCCCAAGCCTCTTTAGGCAAC
This sequence comes from Apalone spinifera, assembly GCA_030068395.1. Taxonomy (NCBI): domain Eukaryota; kingdom Metazoa; phylum Chordata; order Testudines; family Trionychidae; genus Apalone; species Apalone spinifera. The sequence continues at coordinate 65,933,811 of CM057845.1, forward strand.
TCCAGCTTAAAAAGCATGCTCTAGGTTTTTCAAGGTCATACAGCATTCATAGGACAATGTTTGGCTTTCTTGTTCTTTTTTGCCTTTCTCAACCCTTTCTTCTGTTCTCAGTTTCTGTGAGTAGGGTTGCCAGGTGTCCGGTTTTCACCCGGAGAGTCCGATATTTGTGGCCCCTGTCCAGTAAAAAAAATCCCAGAAAATACCGGACATATAAAATGTCCGGTATTTTCTGTTTTTCTCGGATGGAAGGCCAGTGGGGGACATTTTTCCCCTGCCGCGTCTGGCGGGAGCAGGGGACCGCAGGGATTTAAAGGTGCAGTTTTTTTGCTCAACAAGTTTTGTCCCGGGGGGGAGGAGGGTCCCTCAATAACTTTGGTGTCCTCCCCCCCGCCCCTGCCTAAATGTTTTCCCCACCATGTTCAGGATTTTTTGTGAAAGTATCTGGCAACCCTATCTGTGTGTTTTCTTCTCAATTTCTCAGTAAAGCCATTTCACCCCAGAGTCCAAAGCTCCTAGATGAGTTCAGATAACCCAACAAGAGCTGCAAGCAGCCGTATCTGCAGACACGCAGGTAAATAGTGTCCAGCAGCCCACCAGGAGCTAACCCTGGTGAACCGCATCCTGACCATAGTCTGCTTATTGCCCACCCCGTCATAGAGGCTTCTATGGGCAGCAGAATCAATTCAACTCTACTATGTAAGAATTAGAAGATCAGATTCCATGGTCCATCTTTACACTCTACCTAACTTGTGCCATGCAGACCGCAGCCAGGCTCCAGGACCCTTCACCTTAACAACAGTGAATGAAGTAATCTCTGCATAAACTGCCAGCACCGTTGATAAGAAGCCCCGTCTAACAGCATGACTTTTTTTTTTTTTTGGTTAAGGCAGGAATGTAGGGATAACCTTTTTTTTTTTTCAAATTTAATGACAGGAAATTTCTCACTTGGCAGAGTGTAAGTACCTGAGTTTGAATGTTGGCTAGGACATCTGTGGTTCAAGAGAAGAGAAGGATTTCTGAGTTGTTCCCAGTTTATTTTTAGTGGCATGAGAAAAGTACAGTCTGGGATTTATGGATGATTCTCATAGGCACTTAACATTGGTAGTAAATTAAAATTGTTTTGAAAATATTGCCCTATTGAAACATGAGTGTTTACACTGTACCGAAAGTTTATGCGTCCACCCCCGGCACCACCATCCATGTGTGCACATATATTTGTATCAGCCAAGTACATTCTTACCCATACAGTTGCTTGTTTGTGCACCCACTGAGTCACTTTGCATATATAAAATCATTTTCCTGAATTGAAGACGTAAGCCTAAGGTTTCCATAAGCAAAATGTGTTTGCACACATTTTGCGGAGCAGCTGCAGCAAACAAGTTTAGGTTAGATGGATCAAAGAATGAACTAAAGAACTTAATGTCTATGAGACAGAATTCCAGTCTTTTGGAATAATCTAGCTAACATTTTTCATCTATTATGCCCCCAGGTGTATGGTGTCCTCTTTTTACAGGCTGTCTACACAACAATGCTCCTGTAGATTCACAGGACAGAGATTAGCTGTTGACTTTCTGTAGGCTGGCTGCTGCCAACAGTGTTGCTGCAGCAGAAGCTGGCAGCGGCAGCAGCTGCTGCTTCTGCTATTTTGATTTAACAAGGATTTCAGGTATGATGTTGTGATTCATCTTTGTGTGCCCATACCTAGTTTCCGTGTAAAATTATTGTCTGAGCTTTTCCCCTGCCTCTGTAAATTTTTAATTTGCTTGTTTAAATAACATTCACATTATATATGAAATTGCACACAAAAATTACAGGATGATGTCAGCATAAGATATGCAGTTATTAATTCTGTATCTCTGGCTGTGCCTTTCAAAAGTCACTCTGCTTTAATGTGAGCTGACTTCTTCTAGGAGAATCCTTTTGTCCATAATTTATTTTTAACAAGTAGCATTTTTGATACTTTACTTTCAAAATTGTAGTAGAAGCAACAGTTTCATTGTTGCTGTGAGATGCAGCCTTTCACTGCCAGAGCTTATTCCCTAATGTCTTCCATCATTTTGTTCTCCAGACTTTCTAGTCCATATTTACGCAGACTTATTGCTGATGATTCAGATTTATTAATGATTTCTATCAACAGGGGATGATTATGACTAGACTAATAACAATTACCTTAGAGCATTATGGCCAATCCCTATAAAACGATCATCTATAATATATAAGTGAAGCATTTCTCTTTCATATATATGCATATAAATACACACAAAATATTGTGTAGCAAATCACCTGCTTCACATATATAGCGCACCGGATACAAAGGCACAAAAGCAAATGAAAATACACCACTTACCAACACATGTCCTCTGTTCGTCCACTACCAAGTACATACCATACCATTACAACTCAAGGCTGAAGATTTGAAAGGGTCACCTGGACCTGGCCAGACCAGTTTTTGCCCAGATCGAACCTGCCATAGGGCTGTGACCCTACGTACTACTTATAAATGCAACTCTCTCCACTTTGGAGAGGGTATGTGTGGAGGCTTATGAGCTAGGCTATTGCGGGGGGGGGGGGGGGGGAGGTTTGACAGGGAAAGAGCAGGGTTGGGGGTGCAAAGCTATGTTTCCTCATTTTAAATGATGTTCCACTGCCCCTACTACTGTATACACAAACCATGAGTGAATTATTCCTAAGTGGGTACTGATCAAACCCTCCCCACCATTTATTCTGTAAATGCCACATATTACAGAAAATGCTATTTAAGGGCTGTTTAGAAGATACTGAAATATTTTAAAGGTGGGGTTTTTTTTTGTATCCCTCTCTTGGATACTATGAGTATCTGCGGTGGACTCAGAGGGAACAATACAAATCTCTAAAATAACCTACTATGGCTTTCTCCAAAACAAAAGGCACAATTTTGAAGGCAATTTTTTCATAATATTTCAGAAATTGAAGCAAGAGGGGAGTCCTTTTGGGAAACTGGGAATATCCCCTTCTCCTACCAACTCCTACCAGATCACAAGACATCAGCTTTTAAGGTTGTCTTATTTTTCTGCATAGAGAAGCTGTCACTGGTTCAGGGCTCAATCTTGGTGGTTCTAGGTGCTAAAACAGGAAAATCCACATTTAAGGGGAAAAGAGGAACTAACTCTGAGGAACAATGTTTTGAAATTATTGGGGGATGTTTGACTCAATTCAAAGCCCTGGGTTGTTAGCATAAGTATGGGAGAGATGAATTGCTAGGCAGAGAGCAGCACAGCAGTCAAACGTGCATGCTAAACTCACTTATCACATGGCTTTGTAATTTTGCTCATGGCAATCACCTCCATATTCATACACACATATCATCAAGTTCTGAAATCCCTGCGAACTGTGCACTTTCCCCTCACCCGCTAATGAAGGGAAACCACCAGCAATGTCCCTGTAGGAATCTGTGGGGAGCGTCAGTCCCTCTGCTCTCCCTAAAGGGTTCGGAGCAGGAGGGAGGGCTTTGAGCTGCGGCAGTCCTGGATGGGTGGGGGTGCCCTGAGCCAGCCCCTTTCACCCACCTGGTGATTCTGTCTCTTTTTCTGTATGGTTTTATGAGTAGCAATCCCATTCCAGGCACATTTCATTTTCCTGGCACAACCAATCCATTTCCTTTCTTTAAGTTATGATGAGAGAAAGCTGTATACTGTATTTGGTGGTCCTAGCTCTTACCATTTAGGAGTTCTTGAACAGACAGACAGACAACCTCTTTCAAATATATAGTAGATATCTATTGGAATAGAAATATCGTACTTACGTTTCAATACATAATAGAGTAAGCACTATAAGCAAGCCATTGTCTGTATGAAATTTTAGTTTGTAGTGACTTTGCTAGTGCTTTTTATGTAGCCTGCTTTAAAGCTAGGCAACTATTTAGATGAGTTGATGTACTTCCTGGAAGCACTTTGCATACCCCTAGTTGAGAACCACTGATGTAGTTAACACTTGCAGCTCAATGCTCTTAGGTTTCTCCACCTCTATTTCAAGTACGAAATTACATAGGATTTAGTTTGTAATTTATTTTGCAACTGATATACTTTAATGTATTAGTGTATGACTTTGCAATTCTGAACAAAAACACAGGCCCTTACTAGATCCACAGCTCTCAATATAAAGAGTTGAATGGTTTTGTAATTTCAATTTAAGCTTGATGAAAAAGGTAAACACATTCTTTTAAAATGTCCATGAAAATTGAATCCCATTTTTCAGCCATCTGTAGAATTGTTGAAATACTTCAGTTAAATGTTGAAAATTTCAAATGTTGGTGAACAAAAAGGGAAAAAACAAAATTGCTGGGACTCCTCCCCATGCTTTTTTTTTCAAAACTAGCTCTAACACTGCATAAGGAAATACACTGTCTTGTAAAGAATGCACATGGTACTTTATGACCATGACTCATACTATAGCCAAATGAATAATTTCCAGTAAATTCATGTTATGGTATCTTTCTTAGTAGTTATAAATGCAGTATTATAAATGAAATGAGATATAGCAAGCAGGATATTTTAGGGGATTTTTGAACCGGTTGGTTGACATTACTTAGTCCTCTATAGCATGTGATTAATTTATATCTGGTTATATAATGATAGCCAGAAATATAGTGCTTGTGAGGTTTGATTAATTTTTAATCATACATGATATTTCATGTTGTCACCGAATTGTTAAGGACAATATATAGGGTAGTTTTCATTCCACAGAGTTCTTATTTTTAATCCGTATGTACAGGCCACACAGACACATACAGACCCACACACACACACACAACTGGAGAGGACAAATGCTGTTGCTCAGCAACAAGAACCTGGGAAGAGCTCCAGAACTCCACAGTTGCTGCAGACAATGACTCTCAGAGCTCAGCAATCAATAACATTTGATGCAAAGGCAATGCCCAGTTTATCAGACTTGCATCTAAAAACACTCCAAGTGTATCAGTGGCTGACACATGTAAAAAGGTATTGGAGATGCAGCTGGTTGAATAATGTATTGAAAATTTTATCCTAATATCTGATTGGGAGCCAAACCCCAATTACTACAAATAGATTTGTGACTTGTAGGTTATGCAAAGAAATGTCAGATGATGGCAGGGATGGGGAATCTTTTCTGGGCTGGGCGCTGCTGACCCACAGAAAAATCAATTGGGGGCCACACACAAGTGAGAGGGAAAAAAAACCCAAACCCCTCACTAATGTGCCCCCAACTGAGAAGGAAAAAGACACTCCCCTTGCACATAAGAGCCTGCTGGGGGTTGGGGGGAGCAGGCTAGTAGACTTTGTGTACACCTGTCCAGTAATGGAGAAATGGAGAGGCTGGAGTGCCAATGTGGGCTTCTCAATGCTGGGGGGCAGCCATGAACCTCAGAGCCTGGATCCAGGCAAGCCGGGGGGCTTAGGTTGCCCACCCCTGGCATAGGGGTTACTCAATAACTATTCATTTTAACTATTCATAATTTGAGGATGTGGCTGGTCACTTAAGTCTCTTAGGGTACATCTACACAGCGGGGCTATTTCAGGATTCCAGAAGTATCCTGAAATAGCTACCCCACATCTTTTGGCCGCTATTTCGAGACCTATTTCAGCATCCCTGAAACCCTCGTTCCATGAGGATTAAGAGATGTCTCCAAATAGCACGTTATTTTGAAATTTGGCACTGTGTAGATGTGCTAATTTTCAAAATATGCTATTTCAAAATTCAATCGATATAAGATACGCAATTTGCATAGCACAAATTGCGTATCTTATTTCGAATTTAGAGTGCTGTGTAGACACATCCTTACAGAAAAATATAAGCATAAACTATCCTTCTCTCCAGCTCCATACTTCATTATCTTTCCTCCAACCACTTGTGTGCCCTTTTCTTCCCTTGTATATTCCCCTCTTTGTGGCCCTTGGATAAAAACAAGACCTTTTTAATTATTTTTGAAACATTTGAATGACTTAACTGGTTTTATAAAGATGTTGGGATTGTTTAAGACTCAAAATCAAGTGAGTCATTACATTGCATTTTTATCTATCACCCTTTGAAGACCCCCATTAGTGTGGTATCCAGGTGCCTCATAATCTTTTAATATGTTTATCCTCAGGCTCCTGTGAGGCAGGGAAGTATTATTTTACTCCATTTTACAGATGAAGAAATGAAGCACAGAAAGACAAAGTGGCTTGCCCAAGTTCTCACAGAAAATCTGTGGCATAGCAGGGGATTGAACCTGAATCTCAACAACTAGAAAATTCCTCTCATCATTTATACAGCTGCATATTATCTTGTACAGATTCATTCAGTTTTAAATAAAAAACAATAAAATGTATGTATTCAGTGAGTATTAATAAAATGTATGATTTCTTATAATGAAGCTATACAAATTGCTTAAATTTTTATCCTAACACTTTTCAGATATATTATTTTTTTGTGCAAGTTTGGATCCTGCAAACTAAGGGCTCCCTGACCTAGACTCAACAAAAGTCAATGGAAAAAATCCCCTTAAATGCATGTCTTGCACAAAAGTCTTGCACAAAAAGCAAATAAGTATGTCCACCCAGTTGGCACACAGACTTTAAATATACAAAGAATGCAGACACAGGAATTATTTATATATGAAGGAGTTTATACAACTTTTTTGAAATTATATTGGAGATATATGAAGAAAGGGTTTATTTTAGGGAGAGGGGAGGTTGAGAGAAATAGATTAGGAACAACTGATAATAACCCAAAATGTGTGAATGTGCTTTCTCTCTCTGCTCTTTCTGGGGTAGATGGGAAGTTCCAACTTGGATGGAGAACTGAATAAAATCCTAACCCTATGGAAGTCAATGGGAGTTTTTTTTTCACTGACATTAATGATGCTTAGTGTTTTTATTCATTTTTCAGTGCTATAAAAATAAAAAGACTTTAGTATGTGAAAAAAATAACCAAATAGATCCTGGACCCACAACCTGACTTTTCATAAATTACAATTAAATATTTTGCTTCTATCACTGGAAGGTGCTTTAATCACATCTTTGTTCTAGGTTGGAGAAACAATAGCTGCAAAATCAACTTGCTATAAAATTGTCTCCAAATTATACCAGGCTCTAATTAGGAGAACACCACATAGGCAAGTTAGTAGACCAGGAAATAGGAGCTCAGTTAAAGGAACAGGATTTGGTTAGATGCCCAACCAAAATTTGTATACTTCAGGTACCTGGTCTACACTGCAGAGTTTTGTCAGCAAAAGTGTTGTTGATGTTCAAAGAGCCTGTGTGTATGAAGGGCATCTGAAGACCACATCTGCAGAAGAAAAAGGATCAATACACAGAAGCATGATTAAGTACATGAACATCATTGAAACAGAATAGTAAAACACACCTCTCATAACATACCACTCACTTCCTCACTGATCCTTGAGAAGCCTGCATGTCAGTGAACACCCCAAGCATGGTGAATTTACCCCAGGGAGGCAGGCATTGTACATGGGGAGAAAAGCAACATAAAAGTGTCATACTGCAGCCCACTAGGGACAATATTCTAATTTTCCCACCCTTTTCCAAAGGCAGGGGTCATTGTAGCAGATATCTCACTCCTGAGAGGAACCAAGGGTGCATCTACTACACACTTACAGCTTCTGACCTGATCCTTATACTGCTTGCCTGTGTGCTGCTTTGGTCCCTGCACAGCTGCAGAATTGGATGGGAAAGTTTCCTTCAATGGGGGAAGGAATAATACAGCCGTGCCACAGAACCTCTGACAGAGGATTGCCATGGAAACTTTATTAGAGATCTCTCTGAAGGATTCCTGTGCAATCTCAGTGTGCACCAACACCCTGTTCTGTTGTACTGCTTAGCTGCATAGGAAAAAGTCTAGTACACAGAAACACAGGCAGCCTTGTACCTTTCTCTGCCCTCAGCCCACATCTGTACTTTACAAAGCAAAACTACTTATCGGGCGTGTCCTCTCCTGCATCTTGCTCTCTAAAGTGTCACTGTTGAGACTGTCTAGGCCCCTTTCGAGTATTGAACAGCTCTTAAGGGGGGATACCACTTGACAACACCACCATGAGTCCCATATTCTCATCTAATACCACCTCTTCACCAGTGACTTTATCCTCCAGGTTAGGTCCACTTGCTGCCAGCTCCAGCCCTGCCCGAGTATCCCTGGAGCTCTTGGTGATGGAGGCTGGATCAACACCAAGGATCTATCCAACTCCTTATAGGAATGGCAGGTCTTCAGCACAGTGCCAGAGTAACGGTTTGCCTTCCTTGCCTTGTCGCATGCCTTCTTGACCTCTTTGATCTTCACTCTATACTGAATCGTGTCCTGATCACAGTCCTTTATATTCAAGATTTGAGAAGTCTGCCCATACATATTGAAATTCTTATGGCTAGAAGAATATTGGGGAGATTCAGAAGTGGTTCAAGTGGCAGAGCATCTGCTACATGGAGCAACCCATGATCAACTGGGAAGATGGGTTGTGAGCCCTCCACTATGAGCAAACAGGAAATGGAATTTCAAATTCCTAGGGCTTTAGAAGGGGAGGGGCAGGCGGTTGCCTACCTGGCTACACAGCAGCAGTCAGAACTGCTGACCAGAGCAGTCAGAATGGGCATTGTGGGACACCTTCTGAAGGCCAATTAAAGTGATAAAATCAAGCGTGGTTTCTACACTGGCACTTTATTGACAAAACTTTTGCACAAAATGCCCTATGCCGCTCATCAAGATGGTTTTATTTTGTCAACAAAACGGAAGAATTTTGTTTACCAGGTTACATTGCAGTGCATATGTAACACACACACACCTATGAAGTGTGGTTCACTGACCCAGGTAGTGGCACTTAGATGACTTACAGTGAGAGATAAGAACAAGTGAGCTCTATTGCCTAAGCTGACAGCCAGCTGCCTTTATAGCTTAAGCTGTAGAGGCTCCTATGCTAAGCTCCCTAGATCCTAGGTTTGGTTCTCCTTGTAGATGGTTATATCTACACTGCCACTGTTTTGCTACCAAAAGCTAACTTTTGTTGACAAAACTGTAGTGTAGACAAGGACTAAGTAACTACTACTATGGTACTTCCATGGACATACAGATCTTCCACTTTACAGAAGAATTAATTGAGATGCTTTCTCTAGGGGAACAATCACACACACTCATGTAGTGGGAGTACTCTCAAGTGTAGATTTATTGAATGCTGATTCTAGCTATAATTAAGACCAGAGCAACAACGTGGCTAGAGTTATTGACCCAAAGGATCTCTGTTGGGCTATTGCCAAAAGACAGCTCTTTCAAACAAAACAGATGCTTGATTGCTTAGCTGATTTATGCAGTGAGACACAGTTCAAAGAGCCTTGTTTGGGAAAAGAGTTCTGGTCACTAACCAACAGATACAACAATTGAAGGATGTAGTCGTTCTAGAAAAACTGAGTTAATCTTAAGGAAGAAGCTAATCTCCACTAGTAGGAAATTCCAGGGATTTAAGGAACAGTAATGCATCTTCCTTCAGGCCAAATCCTATTCCTACCGATGGCAATTATAAAATTTCCATTGACTTCACTGGGAGTAGGGTTCAGTGTTGATTTAAAAGGCTTAGTATTCCCTAAATAGGCAGGGAACTGTGCTGCTATTCTTACACATAGCTGTTTAAACACTTTGGAGCAAAGGTTATGTTAAAGAACATTAAGAGTACCAAAAATTACAAAAAAGGGAATTATCATTCTCATTTCATTTTTTTATAACTTTAGTTTCCATGACAACAAAAGAGGTGATTCCATAAATCCAAGAGCTCATTATTTCAGTCAGTTTGCAGGTTCCTCTTGAGAAATCAGACTATTTTTTTAGTCCCCTGGAAGAAATCCATAATGCAATGGATAAAATCTGAAGCAGAAATAATTAAAATGAGCCTCCTTGCCCAATGGAAACAGTGCATCTTTTACGAAGAACGCCTATTGAGCCATATATTAGCTGTTTCTCCACTACCTCCCCTCCCATTCACTGGATTTGAATTATTAACATTCCTTCTGCTGGTTCCCTGTGACAACAAACCCTGCCATAATTTGAGATTTCATTTTTAAAAAGTATTTATAAGATGGGAAAGGAACTTCATCATACTTTTTGGCTACGTCTACACAGCAGGCTCCTTGTGCAAGAACTTTTTGCGCAAAAGTTCTTGCGCAAGAACTTTTTGTGCAAGAGTTTTTGCACAAAAGTTCTTGCACAAGAGTGCATCTACACTGCCATGTGCTTTTGCACAAGAGCATCCATGACAGTGTGGACACTCTCTTGTGCAAGAAAGCTCTGATGGCCATTTTAGCCATAGGGGTTTCTTGTACAAGAAACCCCTGTTCCTGTCCATACTAGCCTTTTTGTGCAAGAGCTCTTGCACAAAAAGGCTTATTCCTCATGGGGAGAGGAATAACTCTTGTGCAAAAACACCTTTTCTGAGCCACTAGTCTCTGAAGCAGCAGCGAGTGATCCAGCACACTCCCTAACTACACTGTTAGTATGAACCGTTCACCGCAGATGGATATACTTAGGGCAAGGGAGCAGTACTCATTGAAAAGTGATAGCTTTCTTTTGACTAATCATGATCCCAAATATATATATAATGACTGTAAATATATATGATGTTGCTTAGCTTTATGAACCTGAGGTTTCCCCTTGTTTTCATTGGACTTTCTGCATAATTGATAACAGGTACAGGTTAGACCTCGCTGGTTAGACACTCTTGGGACCTGACTGGTTCCAAACTAGAGGATTTGCCAGACCAGGAAAGGTCCCTCCCCTCCTGTCATGCTGCCGCCAGGCTAGGGCACCAGCCTGCCCCTGCTGCTGCCCCAGTTCCCCAAGGCTCACTAGATGCTGCCAGCCCTGCAGCTGCCAGAGTTGGAGCGCCACAGTCAGAGCTCCACAGCCAGGGCAGAACTCCAGGGCTCCCTGGCTCCATAGCTAGGGCTGGAGCTACGTGGTCAAGAACTGGGACAGAGGGCCAGAGCCAGAGCTAGCAGTTCCCTAGATGCTGCTGAGGCTGGGGCTGGAGCTCCCCAGCTGCTGGAGCCAAAACCAAGCTGGAGCAGAGCTCCACGGCTGCTGCTGGGGTTGGAGCTCCCCGCTGTGCTGTCCATCTCCCTCACACACACACTCACACTGGGCTCCCAACTGAGTTGCCGGTGTCCCCTATGGTACTCCTGCCCTGCTGCCAGACCTCCCTGTTCCTGGGCTCTGTGGTCCAGGAACATCTGTGGTCCGTGCCAGATGATGGATGTTGCTGGGCCAAGGAATCTTGGTTAAGGGAGGTATCAAAGCTACAGGAGCTTAAGCCTTCCCGAACTTAGGCCATAACCCTGCCCATGCTCTGCCCTCACAGGGACTGGGGCCGCCAGGGGTGGCTTCGGCCAGCCTGGTGCAACTGGTGTGGCTTGGGCCAGTCCAGGGATCCTCTGGCCACAAGCAGGTGGAGAGTGCTCAAGGCTCTGGTGGGTGGAGGGATGGGGCCTCAGGTGGACGGGTCAGAGATGGGGAACTAGCTTCCCTAAAGGCTAGGGAAGACTAACATCTGCTGTCACGTTAGGCTTATTACAACAAGGTAGGGCTTAAAGAAGGTTCTTCCTTCCCAGGGATCTGGTTCCTTACCTGGTAAAAAAAATTACATGATCTTTAGCTCCATTATTTATTCTCTTGAAAAGAATACTATTGCCTTGGAAAGAAGAACAGCTCTTCTATAGAATAATTCCTTATATCTTGAAATATAGGTATAGAGGTGACAAATTAA
>CM057845.1:65964527-65975300 GCA_030068395.1 Apalone spinifera
ATGTGGGAAGCCAGCTCCCTTACAGCAGCCTGCCCCCTCCCCCCACACACACACACTGCTGCCTCTATATCAGAGCTGGCAGGTGGGAGCTAGTGTTCACAGGGAGCCAGCTAAAAAAGTAGAGGATATCAAAAGGAATCTTGTCTATGATATGTCAATTCTATTTATTTTTAGCATTTGTCTTTGTATATTGCATTACTATTTAAAATAGTATACTGTCAATTTTAGGAGTTAGTACACAGTCTTGCCACATGATGGAGCTGAAAATAAACTAAAGACCACTGCAGAAAATAAATGTGATACTTTTAAATGTCAGCATGAATTCTAAGACATAGTATCTGATCATTTCCTGGCTGTTGTGTTTGGGTTGTTTTTTTTTCTTTTTCTTTTTTGTTAGTGGTTTGAGCCCTTTCTTAACTATCATGCTATTTAAATAATGTACTAATTGAGAATCCGAGCAGAACTGGATAGCTAGATTCTATTCCATAGAAAAAACCTTCCAGAAGAAGTGTGGTGGTAGGAAACTTCTACCCACTCTAAGCTGTATTGCATTCTGCCAGGTTACTACAAGAAATTCTCTGAAATCTGGTGATGTGGGAAGCAAAATTATTCCTAATGTAGTCCCTCAATTCTGTGAGGCATATGTGCTGGGCACAAGAGGCACTATATTACTTCCAACAACTACCTGGACTACCTCTTTGTGTACAGAGCCCCATGTAGTTCAACCCATGGAATATTAAGAATTTATTAAGAAACTTGGATTTGTTGGATTATCATCCTTGACTCCCATCATGATTGTGATAGATAAGCCACATAGGGTTTGGTTCAGATAAGCATTATAGAATCATAGGACTGGAAGGGACTTCAAGAGGTCATCTAGTCCAGTGTTTCTCAACCTTTTTTTATAAAGTACCCCTTAAAAAAAAAAAAGTACCTGCAGTATCTACAGTTTTCAGACACACAATTTTTTTTCTATCATTGCAACACATTTGTTTACACAGCTTAAAGCTGGGTGGGCAATGAAATTTTTGGGTGTAAAAAGTACAAAAATAATAAAGCGCTGTAAAACTTAAAAGAAAAATTCAGTTTTCTCCAAATTTCAGTTGTGTTGATGTACCTCCAGACTTCTCTCAGGTATCCCTAAGGGTACTCATACCAGTGGTTGAGAAACACTGATCTAGTCCTGTCCCCTGTACTCATGGCAGGACTAAGCAGACTTGAAGAGAAAAATGCCTTTTTTTGTTGTGGGAGAAAGAGGGTTTTTTGTTTTTCAAAGTAAGTAAAGATTCATGGTTTCTTCTAAGAGCCACTTAATTCCTATACTATCTCAATCTCGCTTTGTGCTACAGTTATGATTGTGCTAATCCTAAAGATATGAGGAACTCTTGTCCATTACAGGTCAGATAGGACTCAAAGGAAGTTTAAAAGGAAAACTTCAAATCAAAAAGCAAAAGAAGAATATGAGAAAGTAAAGGCTGAACGTGCCAAGAAGAAAGAGGTGAATAAATCTTAAATTGAGATTATTTTTGGGCCAGCAATTGCCTCCAGATGTTAAATTGGAGGGGGGACGGTAATGATATTTTTTCAGTCTCTGAAATCTGATTAAACCCCACTCGCAGATGTACAAGTGTTAAAATACGATAGTTCATGTCCTGCCGTTTTGCATTGCACTGGGTCTTGTTCCCTCTGTTTGGGGTTTTAATATGCTATGTGCTGATCTGGCTAAGCTCAAGTGTCACAGGACTTGATGCCCCCTTGTTCTTAGATCTGGTTTCCCTTCAGTGAAAGTTGTGACATCTCTAACATGCCATCCATTCATGAAGCTGCGATGTCATTCAAAGCTGCAAAGCTTCATAATGAAACAACAATTGAATGTAGTTGTAAACACACACATCCCCCTCCCCCATTCCTGCTCCAAAAAAGGGTAATCTCAATGGTCTCAAGTTGTGGTGGGAAAGGTCCAGGTTGGATATTAGGAAAAACTATTTCACTAGGAGGGTGGTGAAGCACTGGAATGGGTTACCTAGGGAAGTAGTGGACTCCATCCCTAGAGGTGTTTAAGTCTCGGCTTGACCAAGCCCTGGCTGGGTTGATTTAGTTGGGATTGGTCCTGCCTAGAGCAGGGGGCTGGACTTGATGACCTTCTGAGGTCTCTTCCAGCTCTATGATTCTATGATCTCATTCTGGATGGTACTAATATGAGTGTCTTCTGGAAATAAGAGTGTAGCTGTTTAAATGTTTAAACCAATTATCAGTTACACAAACAGCTACATGCGGATCCTGGGGAGCCATCTACCACCCTGTGTTGCTGCCTCTGATAGGTGGGCATGAGCCGGTATGTGTGGGGAGCCAGTGGCACCCTAGCTCCAGCTACCACTCCATATACGTTTTCTGTGTTTACACGGTAATCAAATAACACCCATGTTTTCCATTAGGGAAGTTAAAATGCAAGTTAATTGTCCTACTGTATTGTGCACTGGTGAGGCTGTGTCCAGTTCTGGTTTCCATGCTTCAGGAAAGATGTGGATGAATGGGAAAAAGTCCAGAGAAAAGCAATAACAATGAAAATGAATTAGAATACCTGACCTATGATGAAAGGTTTAAAAAACAGGCTCTGCAGGAGCCAGTATGCACAGTGGCGGGAGGGGGGAGTAGGCGGGTGTGAGCCAGTGCTTGTGGGGAGCACCCTTCTGCACCCCTACGGGTAAACATGTAACTGCTTAAAAAAATTGAGCAGTTATATGGTCACAAAAAAAAAATCACATTTATTAACTAGGGATGTTAGCATGTAATTGAATAGTTGTGTAACCGGGGGGGCAGCAGCCAGTGCTTTCTTGGCCCCACTCCCAGGGAGCCCCCTGCCTCTCCATGCCTCTGCCTCTCTATCAGAGGCAACAGCATGGGGTAGCAGCAGCCTTTGTCCGTGAGGGGTCCAACCTCCCCACAGACAGAGGCTGCTCCCCGGCAGCAGACCCTGTCCACAGGGAGCTTGGACACCCCCGTGGGCAGGGGCTGCTGCCATGGAACAGTGTCTGTTCACGGCGAACCCAGGATGCTTCAGACGGAGGCTGCTTCACGGCAGCCTCCCCTGCCCCTGCTGTCCCCCCATGCTGCTGCCCCTTAAGAGGCAGCAGCACCAAGATGGGGCAGGCAGTATCATAGAAAAAGTGCTGGGGGAACCGGCTTTTAAGCTGACTCTCCCCCCACACACACTGGCTTCTGCATGCCCCCCACATCTGTAGGAGGTAGCAAGGGGGGAGGGCTGCTTGAAAGCTAGCTCCCCTCGCATATTGGCTCCTGCCTGCCTCTCTCACTCTCACCACTGCTACACCTCTATTAGAGGCAGCAGCTCAGGGACTGGACGGGGCAATACAGAGGCAGCAGTGGGGGGAGTGTGTAGTCGACAGGTTTAACCAATAAGCCCAGGTTTATCGGTTAATCGTATAGTCCGGGGTGGCCAACCCATTACAGATGAAGAGCCAAAATAGTGGTGGATACAGTGCAAAGAGCCAAGGGAAAGAACTTCTTGTTGGCTACAGAGTCAGATCTTGCCAAGAGGCGCCCTGCCCAGGCAAGGTAAAAAGGTCAGAGCAGGGGACTGTGAGAAGAGCCACGGGTTTGGGAGCCGCAATTTTTCCTTTGAAGAGCCACATGTGGCTCGTGAGCCGCCCGTTGGCCACCCCTGGTATAGTCGTCTACATGTTGACATTCCTATTGTTAACATCCCTCATTTGCAGCATGTGCCATTAGAACCAAAGCTACTAAGCCTGCACTGTGACCACTTGCAAGCTTGTCTAATAATTTAACTTTGTGACTTAAAGTCATCACCTTTTTCCTTCTTAGTCTCTTGACCACTGTCTGCATTGCTTGCTTTTCATTTTAGTGCCAAAATTAAGGTTAGGTGTTGTTTTAGCAATCATCATTTTTTTACTAAAAGCTAGTGAGATAGCATCAGCAAGCTGCAACATATGCATATGCTGGTGCAGTGCAGCACACCATGAACAGTGAAACTGGATGGCGAAGTCTTGTTGTGCTTGCTTGGATTATTTAACTCACTTTATATTTTCATTCAGCATAAAGCACTATCTCTGTTAAACTATGCAATATTTCTGTTTCATAAAATTGTTTTTCATGTGTGTTTTATTATACAATGAAAATAATATAATATGCATTTGATAAACTAACATCTCTTCACATGCATGCTGCTGCTAAGACCTCTGTCTTTGTGGCCTTTACAGTACTGCATTTCAAAGAACAAAATCCCAGCAGAGCAGCTATCCAAATAAATTGAAGCAAGCCCTTTAGTCTGATTAGTGACAGCTTCACGTTTTACTGGGACATGATTTCATTGAGTCAAACTAGTTAGCATGCTCATTAAAAATATAATTTGCTTCAGTAATTTATTCAAAGTAAAGCAAAATATTGATGATTGCACCTATCCTGGCCTTAAATGCTGAATAAAATTATATAAATAGTTTTATACTGTCCCTGTCACTGCAATGGCGCATGTCTTGCAGCAGTGCATTGCTTGACCTGGACGACATCTGTTACATGTTCCGTTTTTTTCTTCTCCCTCATCAGAGGGAAAAGTGTGTGCCTTGGAATGCCTTGTTTCAGTGGTGAGGGTTTTTTCTTGTTTTTTGACTTGTGTGTTGCTATGTATTTGTTACCAAAAGCAGATTTAAAAAAAAAAGTGCCTTTCTCTTGGAACAGAAGATAGTGAGATTTGTGATAGTCCTTAGTTGCTATGGGATTTCATTCTACAATTTCAACCAGTCCTTCAGAAAGATCTGTGGAAGACAAAAGAACTTCAGCTTTATTGTAGTGAGTTGCATTGTGCCATGATGTGAAGTTGCCAACTGCCGTCTTCATTACAATGCCTTAGGCCAATGGTTTTCAAAGTCCAGGTCATGGCTCAGGAATGTAAAGCACCTAGATTGCCTTGCTTGGAACTCAGGGACGTTTGCAGCTCTGGTCAGTACCACTGACTGGGTCGTTTGTGCTGTGTGGCTAAGGTTGGGTCACTACCTGCACTTTGAAAACCACCAGGCTAGTCTTCATGCATTCTGACACCATAGGGCACCCTGGAAATGGTCAGCAGCGGGTCCAGCTCCTAAACAGGGGTGGGGTGGGGGGGGTCACAGTACTCTGTGCACTACCCCTGCCATGAGCACCAGATTGCCGGTGAGAGCTAGGGAAGCTGCTTGCATGCCTTCGGTGCTGGCTCTTCCAGGGAACAGCATAGTTCACTGTGCCAAGGCAAGAAGGAAGCCTGCCTTAGCACCCCCACTGTGCCGCTGAGGGAGCTGCCAGAGATAAGCCTGCATCCCAGTCCTCTGCCATAGCCTGGACCGTTCCACAAAACTTTCATTCCTGTCCCCACCCCAGAGCCTGTACCTCCATCCCAGAATCCTTACCCTTTCCTGTCCCACACTCTGAATCCTCTCCCACACTCTGAACCCCCTCATTCCTAGCCCACTTCACCGTTAATGTTCCCTGTAATCTTTTCCATCCATATGTGGAATACATTTTTTTATGTGCACAGAGGCATCCATAGAAGAAAACCTAGCTGTGGGCACTCTGTTAATCAGCTGGGTGGCATTTGAATCTTTCCTGAGCAGCTGCACAAGCGTTCAGCTTACAGGGAACACTGCCCCCAGCTCTCACCTCTGCACTCCAACTCTCTCCCCCAACTCTGTGGTGCTCCTGCCCATACCCAAATCCTTCATTCCCAGCTCCGTTGGGTTGCAGGCATCAATCATTTTCTTGTTTGAAAACCACTGCTTTAGGCGACTGTAATACTTGTTTCAGTTACAATAATATCTAACCTTTTTTCTTCTCAGATTTGTTTTAAATGTGGTGGTGGCCATAATAGCCATAGGGTACCTAGCTTCCCATATTTTCACAAGGATGCTTATGTTATTTAAAAATCACATCTTGGGTTTGTACTGATTTTGATTTATTTATGTCAGTTACATTTTTGTGGGTTTTATTTCAGGCAGCAGAGAAAAGGAAACAAGAAAGAGAAGAAGCTCAAAGGCTCTACAAGCAAAAGAAAATGGAAGCTTTTAAAATATTAAGTAAAAGGACGAAAAAAGGACAGCCAAATCTAAATTTACAAATAGAATTTCTCCTTCAGAAAATACAACAAAAAACATAGACCACCTTATCTTCTTTTTTCAATTAATTAAATCAGTCTGCTAAAAACATGTTGTGACTGGTACTTTTTATTATAAATTATATTTTTTTCAGTGTATATGGCAACCATTTTTGTTTGTTCTGATCACTGGCGCAACACTGTGCTGGAGAAAGTCATTAGTTCTGTAAACATTTGTATAGGTCTGAAAATAATATTGCGAACTTAAGCATATTATGGGATATTGAACCTTCACTATATATATTAATTCGCTCCTTGCTTTATTCCTCACTTCAGTTCAATATTTGACGTTTAGCAGCCAATATCTCAAATTGCTAGTTTAAGACGTATGCCATTTTTAGAGTTGAGATTCCATTCTGCTTTTCAGATGACATAAAGCATTTGCTTTTATCTCTAGCAGTTCTTTTGACATTGACTATTGAAATCACGTCTGTTGAAGAGCAAGAAGCAGGATGGTAAACTATGTGAATGTGATATATAATGAACTGGCAGAGCTAAGAATTGCATCCTTTATGCCATTTGAAAATTCAGAATATGGAGACCCAGAATATAAATTGTATTGTAAGGCTTATTATACCATCCTCTCCACCTCAAAACAAAAGAATAAAACTTGTCCAAGACTATCTAATCAGTTCTGGTCTAGGGCTATAGAGTGATAATTTGAAGGTTCAATATGTTTTGATCCATCATGGATATAAAAGTATATCAAAGGCCTTGTCGCCAAACCTATCTTTTGGTGGAAAACAAAATGAGAGCCTTTGCAGGAAAAACACCCAGTTCTCCATGTGCTTGTTTATGTCCATTCTATTTAGCTGCATCCAAAAAGCTTTTTACCCTTAGCAGCACCCTTTGGGCCAGTCAGGAAACCCCCTGGAGTGGCCTTGGTATAGCCACACATATAACCCCCTGCTGACCCCCCCCCCCCTCTTCTCCCCCGTGAGTTCCTCCTTTGCGCCCGTGACAGTTGCTGGAAGGCTTCGCTTGCGATCACAAGTGCTCCCTTAGCTTATCTTTAGTGTTATCCTTAGTTGTGTAAATAGAGTTCACAGTTGATTAAGTGTTAGTTCTAGAGTAGAGTTAGTTTTGTTGTGCTCTGGCTCCCCTTGGCGGGGTGGGGGAGCATGCCTGGGCCCCACGGCTTCAAACCCTGCTGGCGGTGCTCAAAGTCGAGGCCGTGCAGGGATCCTCATAAAGACTGTCTCAAGTGCCTGGGTGAAGGACACATGACAGATTTGTGCAGGATCTGTAAGTCGTTTAAACCGCTTAAACTGATTTTAATGGAGTCTGCACTTCGACCCTCAGCACCGGAGCTGTCTGTTAGGGCACACTGGGGTCTATGAGAGAGGCCGACTGCAGCTCAAGCCACGCAGCGACACCGAGGCACCGGTCCCGGTGCTGGCGACATCAAAAAAGTTGCGAAGAGGCAGCTCGCCTGCCAGGCAGGACCAGGAAGAGCACCACGGGGCTTCCCCTTCGTCATGCCGACGGCAAAACCTGGCGCGGGCTGACACCCCTGAGGCCCAAGGCCTGCCTTTAGAGGTGGTCACGCAGCCGTCCACTCCGGACACTAATGCGGCCCAGGAGCTGATAAAGCTGACAGCCCCAGCTCCGGCACCGCGGTGCACGAGGACACAGAACACCTAGGTGCCAGGCAGGCCCCAGCACTGGCACCACAGACGATACCGATGCAATGGTGCCCCGGACCTTCAGCACTGACTTAGTTGGCATTGATACAACCAGTGCAGGAGGTGGGTGTGGGTGACACAGTCGGTACCACGCCACAAGTGGCACTGTATGCCCTGGTGCCAGGGGGTCCGGACATGCTGCCACCAGCAGCACCGTCGCACAGGGTTAAACTGTCAGCAATGGCGCAACACAGATGGGGGGGTGAAGCAGAGGTCCCTGGCACCGCCCTGGTCGGCATCAGAGTTCTCATCAGAGTCAGATGGAGAATCCCTTGTGTCCAGGGCATCCCTGCACCGTGGGGTCACAGTCCTCCCGAACATAGGGGCAGCAGCACTTTTCACGATCTGGGCACAGATCTCATGTGGCACCGACAGAAAGATCACAACCAGGCCATGGTACAAACATGGCCTCCCCAGTAACAACTACCGACTCAGTGGCCCTTTTGAACACTCTAAGCCTATCACCACGCCCAGGGTCCGGACCCCTCCAGAACGGGGTCAGTAGTAACATCAGCATACTCGACCCACAGAACGGCCACCTCGGTGACACCACTCACCAGGGGGCAAGGGTCGGAGTCCAGTCCTAGTCCCCCAGGTTCATCTGCATTAGGTCCTCTTCTAGATCCCCTGTTGTTATTGGACCTATTCCTCTTTCTACTATCATACCAGGGCCCTTGTTGCTGACCTCTCTGAGGCCTTTGAAACAGTGTACGGTGCTGTGGGGCAGGTGTGTGTATACCTAGGGATTTCAGAGTTGCCCTAGAGTCCTTCATACTACGTAGTCTGTTGTTGGTCTGTTCTGAAAAGAGACCTGAACCTTCAAAGGGCAAGTCCTGAAGTGTCACTTGCACCACCTGCGGAATGCCCGAGACTTGTAGTCATGAGCATCTACGCATGACAATCCCTGTTACCATCGATTTTGCCGCAGAGTCTGCAGCGTTGAGGGCAGCTTGGAGGACTGTTTTGGACACTATCTTACCCTCTCCAGTGAGTGCTTCAAACTCTTGCTGGGAACCTGGGGGTAGCTGGGCCTTAAATTTCTCCATTGCCACCCATGAGTTGTAAGCATATCTGCTGAGCATTGCTTGCTGATTCATAATTCTCAACTGCAGACCTGCCGTACCATACACTTTCCTCCCCAACAAGTCTAACTTTTTGGGCTCCTTGATCTATGGGGTGTGTCCCAGTTGTTCCTGCCTTTCCCTCTGGAAGGCTGCCTGAACCGCTGCTGAGCCCGGGGGTGGGTAAGCAAGCAAATGCTCGTACGCCATCTGAGGTAAGAAATACCGCCTTTCAATCCCCTTCTGTGTCGGGGGTATTGAGGCTGGTGTCTGCCACAAGTTTAGTGATCTTTGCCACTGTCTTGTTAAAAGGAAGAGCAATTTTTGCTGAGGCATCTACCATGAAGATGTCCACCATAGGGTCTGCCTCCTCTTTGACCTCCTCGGCCTGGACGCCTAGGTTCTGGGCCAGCTGCTTGAGTGACTCCTGGTATGTTCGCATGTCCATTGTTGGCATGCTCGGGGAGGGATCAACTAGGGCCTCGTCTGGCGGTGAGGACAAGGATTCCTTCTACTCTGGGGGACTCCCAGCCTCCGTCCTGGGCTCCAGCTGGTTGTCATGACCTCCTGATGACCTCACCAAAGGTGGTTGTGAAGGTGGGTGGGTCCCAAGGCCTGAGAGCGGGCTTTTGAAGAAGCGCCCGTGGATGGAATACCAGTGCCAGAGTCAGATTGTCCTTTCTGTCTCAGACTGTCCCCTTTCTGCCGTGTTTGGCACTCCATTACATTGGACCGTTGGGTCCTAGACACGGTACAAAGGGGATACTCTATCCCTTTCCTTGCCTCCCCACCTTCCGATCCTCCTTCCCTGTCCCTTTTCAGGGACCCCCCTCACGAGATTCTGCTTATGCAGGAGGTCTCCTTGCTCCTAAGCTTGGGAGTGATAGAAGAGGTCCTATTAACATTCAGGGGCAGGGGTTTCCATTCCCGTTATTTTCTAATCCCAAAATCCAAAGGGGGCCTCCGTCCCATCCTCAACCTTGGGGGCTCAATGCCTACGTAAGAAAGTCATGGTTCAGGATGGTCACGTTGGCCACCATCATTCCCTCCCTCGATCTCAGAGACTGGTATGCCGCCCTTGATCTCAAGGACGCTTACTTCCATATATCGATTGTCCCACACCACAGAAAATTCCTGCGCTTCAAGGTGGGCGAGAACCATTTCCAGTTTGCGGTACTACCGTTCAGCCTATCCACAGCTCCCAGAGTATTTACCAAGTGCATGGTGGTGATGGCCGCCTTCCTGAGAAGGAAGGGGCCGATCCAGAGACCAGGTGCTCTCTCATATTAGGCTGGCCAGGGACATCTTCGCCAACTTGGGTCTGATCTCGAACGTGGAGAAATCTACTCTCATTCTCACTCAGGTGATAGAATTTGTGGGGGTGCAGTTGGACACCACCTTGGGTCCTACCTCTCTACCTCGAGCCAGGTTTCTTGCCCTACAAAGCATTATACAGCAGTTCCAGACAGTTCTGCTGACAACGGCAAGGGTCTTCTCACCACACGAGTGGTTCCTCAAGGCAGAGGTAGCTCAATCGCTTTTCCCTAGGTGAGGAACTCCCCAAATGGACCTGTTCACTTCTCAAACCACCAAGAAATGTTCCAAATTTTGTTCCTACAGGGGAGTGGGCAGGGATTCAGTGGGGGATGCCCTGGTAGGGAAGTGGCTGGTGGGCCTTCTTTACACCTTCCCCCCCTTCCCTGTAGTGCATGAAGTGCTCATGAGAGTCAAAAGATTTGGGCGCCGCTAATACTAGTAGCCCCAGCATGGCCCATGATCCTAGTGTCTTTGTCAGTAGAGGACCCCATTCTTCTGCCAGTGTCTCCGGATCTCTTGACACAAGAGCTTGATCAGGGTTGGCTCTGCCACC
>CM057845.1:65980195-66008651 GCA_030068395.1 Apalone spinifera
GAGGGGATGGATTGCACCCTCAGCAAGTTTGCAGATGACACTAAGGTAGGGGGACAGGTAGATATGTTGGAGGGCAGAGATAGGGTCTAGAGTGACCTAGACAGATTACAAGATTGGACCAAAAGAAATCTGATGAGGTTCAACAAGGACAAATGTAGAATCCTGCACTTGGAACAGAAGAATCCCAAGCATTGTTACAGGCTAAGGACCGAATGGCTAACTAGCAGTTCAGCAGTAAAGGACCTGGGGATTACACTGGATGAAAAGCTGGATACAAGTCAACAGTGTGCCCTTGTGGTCAAGAAGGCGAATGGAATATTAGGTTGCATTAGGAGGAGTATTGCCAACAGATCTAGAGAAGTGATTAATCCCCTTTATTCGGCATTGGTGAGGACACATTTGGAGTATTGTGTCCAGTTTTGGGCCCCCCACTATAGAAAGGATGTGGACGCATTGGAGAGGATCCAATGGAGGGCAACCAAAACGATTAGGGGGCTGGAGCACATGACCTACGAGGAAAGGCTGAGGGATTTGGGCTTATTTAGTTTGCAGAAGAGATGAGTGAGGCGGGATTTAATAGCAGCCTTTAACTTCCTGAAGGGCGGTTCCAAAGAGGATGGAGAGAGGCTGTTCTCAGTAGTGATGGATGGCTGAACAAGGAGCGATGGTCTCAAATTACAGTGGGGGAGACCTAGGTTGGATATTAGGAAAAATGATTTCACTAGGAGGGTGGTGAAGCACTGGAATGGGTTCTCTAGGGAGGTGGTGGAATCTCCATCCCTAGAGGTTTTTAAATCTCAGCTTGACAAAGCCTTAGCTGGGATGATTTATTTGGGATTGGCCCTGTTTGGGGCAGGAGGCTGGACTTGATGACCTCCAGAGGTCTCTTCCACCTCTATGATTCTATGAACTAAGATGTATTTATAACACATGTATTTCTTTACATCAAACTAACCACAGAGCTGCCCTAAGCCCAACGTAAAATAAGTTTGAGAGCCCTTCTGGACTGTGGGACCTCCAGAAGCAACTAGTTACCCCAGCACCTCCACGTTGCAGGGTGAATCACGCGAGATCATGACCAGCCACATTTATTTCCAGTTCTCGAGATGGTTAAACGCCGCTCCCTCACGCATGCTAGGGAGGGGGACAAGTCCCAAATGAGCCCGAGACCCGTCCCACGGGGGAATGTTGTTTCCAGGAAGCGGGCAGGGATGGGGCACAGGAAGCACATGCCGAGAGCCTCCCGCTCCGCCACTGTAATGGCCAGAGAGGCGAGCTCTCGGCACAAGGGGCCGAAGGGGGAGGGCGTTGCGTGAGCGGAGGCGGCCGTTGGGGGAAGCGCCCCCCGCCCGCACTCACCCTCCCGGACGTTTCCCAGCAAGTTCTGCCGCGGGTCCGGCCGCCATGGCCGCTTCCGGCGGGGATCCCGGGCCGCCGCGGTGTTTTTCTTCGGCGCAGGCCCGCGCCTCGCAGCCACCGGTGCCATCAGCCTTGCGGCTTCCCCCGTCGCGCGCTGGGTACGTCACCCACCAGCGCCCGCTTCCTAGCGGATGGTTGGCCAAGTCTGCTCGGTGTTCGATTCGCTAACCTGACCGACTGAGTGCAGGGAGAGGCCCCGGCCGCCAGGCATCACACATCGAGCGCCGAGCCAATTCCCCCCCCGTCGCCGCCATGTCGCGTTCCTTCGGCTCCCTCCCGCCCGAGCCGGCAGCGGAGACGGTGGCCTCCCGCCTGCGGGCCGTGGCGCAGTTTCTCAGGCGGGCGCTGCCGCTATGCCGGGCCCACACGGTGGAGTTTTACACGCGGGGGCTGTGGGAGCAGCTGGTGGCTCTGTCCCCCGACGCGGTGCTAGAGGCGCTGAGCGAGGCCGGGCTCCTGCGGCGGGAGCAGCGGCAGCGCCCCCTGGAGGAGGCCGCCGGCAGCGCCACGGCCGGGCTGTGGGGTAAGTGTCGCAGCCCCCCGGCCCGGGTGGTCTGCGTGACTCCGCCCCTCGTGGCCGTGTGACGGCTGCGTGACACCAGGCCGCTGTGGCCTGGCAGCCAGAATGGTTCCGTCCCCTCGCGCCTCGCCTGCGCCTCCCGCTGGGTGTTTTCCGGCTCCTGGAGTCAGGTGATGGTATCCCTACAAGAGATGTCTGGAGCCCTCCCCGTTGCTGGAACAGCTTAACAATGCCACCTGCCAGCACTAAAGGCTTGGACACTGGGCAGCAAAGTTAGAGCAACCTCACCATTATTTTTTAAAGGCTCGAGATGTTTAAGCTAGGCTCATGATTTTTGTGGTTGGGTGTGCTCCCTCCACATAGGCGTAGCGCACAGGGTAAGGCTGCAGAATGGGTGTTGCCAGGCACCCCTGCCCTGTCTCCTTCAGTAAGGAGACAATTTCAATGTGCTGTAATACTTCTGGATAGTTTTTTGATGCCATGTTTAAGGATGTTAAATTGCAGTTACCTACCTAGTTGTATAGTCGATACAGTTTGTATCAACTATACAAGTAGTTGATAGGGCCACTCTGCAGAGCTGCAGCACGGGTAGCTCCAGGAGCCAGCTCGAGCCGGAACTGAGTAGTCCTGGTTTGGGCCGGCTCTAGGAGCCACTCGCGGCTCTGCATTTAAAATGTAGTAAGAGCTGCCAGGCTTTTGCTGTATTGAAAAGGATGAAGCCCTGCAGTGGTAACCAGTGTGAGCTCAGACATGATTTCCAAACCCCCCAAACAAGGAAAACAATAAATCCTGATGGGCTATCTAAACATTTCCAGACTTCCACATTTTAAGAAGTCCATTCTTGGAGAGAGAAGCATGACCCATCTCCCTCAATTCCTGGGAGAAACTGCTCTGATCTTAAACAAAGAAGAGTGGGAGGAAAACCCCTCATTCTCAGTTTGAAATTCCTACTGCATTTGCTACATTCTTGCATGATCTTCTTATCAATAAACTAGGCAAATACAACTTAAATGGGGCTACTATAAGGAAGGTGCATAACTGGCTGGATAAGCATTCTAAGAGAGTAGTTATTAATGGTTCACAATCCTGCTCAAAAGGCATAACAAGTGGGGTTCTGCAGGGGTCTGTTTTGGGACCAGTTCAGTTCAATATCCTAAACAATGATTTAGATATTGGCATAAAGAATATGCTTATTAAGTTTGCAGATCATACCAATCTGGGAGGGGGTTGCAACTGCTTTGGAGGATAGGGTTGTAATTCAAAATGATCTGGACAAACTGGAGAAATGGTCTGAGGTAAATAGGATGAAGTTTAATAAAGACAAATGCAAAGTGCTCCACTTATGAAGGAACAATCAGTTTCACACATACAGAATAGGAAGCGACTGCCTAAGAAGGAGCACTGCAGAAAGGGATCTAGGGGTCGTAGTGAACCACAAACTAAATATGAGCCAACAGTGTGATGCTGTGGCAAAAAAAGCAAACATGATTCTGGGATGCATTAACAGGAGTGCTGTGAGCAAAACATGAGAAGTCATTCTTCTGCTCTACTCTGCACTGATTAGGCCTCAGTTGGAGTATTGTGTCCAGTTCTGGGCACTGCATTTCAAGAAAGATGTGGAGAAATTGTAGAAGGTCCAGTGAAGAGTAACAAGAATGATTAAAGGTCTAAAGAACATGATCTATGAAGGAAGACTGAAAAAATTGGGCTTGTTTAGTTTGGAAAGGAGAAGACTGAGAGGGGACATGATAGCAGTCTTCAGGTATCTAAAAGGGTGATAGAAGGAAAGAGAAAATTGTTCTCTTTGGCCTCTGAGGATAGGACAAGCAGCAATGGGCTTAAACTGCAGCAAGGGAATGTCTTACTTCAGAGGGTGGGCCAGCCAGACTCTGCTCTCAGATTCGGAGGGTAACCAAGAAGACACAAATCGCTTAATGCGAATAAATGCAAGTTTATTAGGTATTACAGGTGGTATAAAAAGAAGAGGCAAGAGAAGGCTTACAACATCCCTTTGGCTTGCTGGGGGCTCTGACTCAGCAAATGATGGACTTCTGGGCAGGGTCTGAAAGTCACCTTTGTACAGTTCCAGATCCTTTGGGAAGTCCAAAGAGCGTTGGCAACAGTAAACAATATATAGCCTGTACACAGAATTCTAGAATCGGCAACTAACTACGTGCAAAAGAAAAAAAAAACAAAAATAACCACCTGCCTGTGAGAAGATTCCCACAGACAGGCTTGTTTACCCCAAAGCTTATTTAAACTATGTGGTAAATTCAGCCATGTTAGGCATGGCCTATCTCTTTAACGAGGTAGCTAGTTGGGAATTTTCCTTGCTAATAGCAGGCCAAAGCCTGTTTTCTAGTTTGCAGACATGAGAACTGGGAAAATTCACTAACTCCTCGAAATACAATGGTCTTCTGGTTTTCCAACCACAACAGAGAGGTTTAAGTTGGACATTAGGAAAAACTTTCTGTCAGGCTGGTTAATCACTGGAATAAGTTGCCTGGGGAGGTTATGGAGTCTCCATCTCTGGAGATATTTAAGAGCAGGTTGGATAGACATCTATCAGGGATGTCGGGTCCTGCTGTGAGGGCAGGGGATTGGACTGGATGATCTCTTGACGTCCCTTCCAGTGCCAGTGCTCTATGATTCTAGGATTACCTATCAATCGCCAAACCCATTCAACTCCCCGTTACACCTCAGCCATTAACACAGCAGAGAAACAAATCACCCGAACCCTGAGAGTCTGAAGTTTACTGCTTGGCTTCTCCATGGTTCCAGAATTATGAACTTATCTGCTCCCAGAGAATGAAGCAGACCTTCCTCGGCAGTCGCCGCCCTTCCATAAGATACACCTATCAAAACAAATGGAAGAAGTTTCAGGAATGGTATAGCCAACACAATCTACAAGTACACACCTCCCCAATACCTACCATTTTGGAATACTTGATGGACTTCAGTGATGCTGGACACTTCATTAGCTCCATAAGAATCTGTCAGCCATCACTGTTTTCCACGACCCGGTGAACAATGCCTCAATGTTTGCCCATCACATCACTTAATGGTTCTTAGCAGGTTTCTCAAAGGCATGACCACATATACATCCATCTGTCCACCCTGGAACCTGATCCTTGTGTTAGACCCCTTAAGAAGACCTCCCTTTGAACCCTGAGTGATGGCCTCAATACAATACATGTTATGAAAGTGTCTTTCCTCATCGCAATCACATCGACACGAATAAGCGAAATCTTTGCCTTGATGGCGGACCCACCATATATGCTCTTCACTAGAGATAAGATCATTCTCACACCCCATCCAAAATTTTTACCAAAGATTATCTCTGATTTTCACGTGAATGAACCCATTTATCTTTCCACCTACTGCCCTAAGCTACATGCTTTCCCGAGGAAGGCGGCATTACATTCCCTCGATGCAAGAACAGCTATCCCATTCTATATTGACAGAACAAAACTCTTTAGAAAAATCTAACAGACTTTTTATATCCATGTCTGGTCCCACCACAGGAACAGCTGTCTCCGCACAGCACATATTCAGGTGAATAGCAGCTTGCATAATAACTTCTATAGACTCAGAAACAAGGAACCACCACAGGCAGTCTCAGCACACTTCACCCGAGTGATGGCTGCATTTACCTTTTATTCTGTTTTAGCCTGTGTAATCTTTCCCATCATACTGTTAAAGAAATGCATGCATCACTAGTTATCAAGGATTTCTTGTTCTCATAGATTTGTTATAATGAAATATTTTCCAAAACTTTGCTATTATTTGTGTTTGGGGGTGGGGGGAGAGGAAAGAATAAAAGTATCATTGTAATGATGAACATATTTTCCTCAAACTATAATTTTATTTATTGATCTTAGAAACCAGTATATTGAAAAGATAAGACTCTCTCAGGAAAATATCTAACTAGCCAGATGTTGAGGAAGGAATCACTCAGAAACCAAAATATGTTTTCAGCATGTGTGTGTGAAATACGTGTGTGTATTAAGGATGTTCAGAGGAGGGTAATTGGCTAATCGTGTAGTCGATACAATTTGTACTGAGTATACGATTAGTTGATAATAGAAGGTGCTCAGTCCGGCAGGCAACCCAGCTCCTACTATATTTAAAATGCAGGGCTGCAGCGGTCCCGGACCTGGCGCAAGCCAGAACTGCTCAGTCCCAGCTCACACCGGGTCCAGAAGATACCTGCACTGTACCTCTGCATTTTAAATGTAGTGGACTACTTGACTCCTTGCATTTTCCGCCCTTGCTGCTTTTGTATCAGAGGCAAAAGCACAGGGTGGGGGGAGGGGCAGGCACCGCTGTGGAGACTGTGTTGCGGGGAATTGGCTTTTAAGTTGGCTCTCCCCTGCACTGGCAGGGGAGCAGGGGGAAATGTGCAGCTGTCTCGACTAGTCCCCACCCCTCTCTTTTTGTGTGTGTGTGTGTGTGTGAGAGAGAGAGAGAGAGATGAAATTTCATAAAAATGACAGTTCCAGAGATTAAAGTTCATTCTAACTAACAAGTGTTTTAAAACCAAGCCTGATGACTTTAAAATCTATATGTTAAAATGTGCTTAGCTAATTTTGCATTATTATATGCAAATGAATGGAGAATCACATTGTATTGGAAGAGGGTTTCTTTCATTGCCCTGAGACCAATAAGCTTTTTTTTAAACATTGTAATGGCTTAAAACACTATATTCTTGGAATTCTTGTCTTTATAACTCATGATTGTATATGCCAGGTTTATAAAAATGCTGAAAGGAAATTTACTGGGTCTTGGTTAGTCTGCAAAAAATCTAATTGGGAGATATATATATTAATATATTAAATTGGAATTTTCACAAGTTTTACAATAAAAAGGAGTAAGAACAATGCTGTACCACTTAAAACATCGTAATGCCTGTAAAATTAAGTTGGAACACCTCCTCCCCAACAGGAAAATCAGGGTTGTTTCTTTTCTTCATTCCAGAAACACTGATGAACAGCTGGCAAATAGAGAAATCCCTCTTCAGTTTGAGGTTTAATAATCAGGCTGTCTCTAAACTACATTAAGAGCCCCTGTCTCTGCCATACTCCCAACAGTTGCTGGCTTGTAGCCTTCATTGTTGACTTCCCTCCACTTTTAATCTGAGTCTCTTGCTTGATAGTGAGTTGTCTGTACAGTTCAAACTTAAGGATTTCTATGCAATTTGTATTGCTTTTGGTTATACTTATTTTATAGATTTGTGTGAATTTCATTGAATTCTGCTTGCAGCCCCAAAGAATTAAAAATAAGTTAAATGAATAAACAGGTCATTTTAAAAATTAATATTTTTTATTTTTAGGTGGTAGAAAATTTAAATAATAATGTACCTTACTCTGGACTTAAACACCATGCGCTGTGAATCAAGGGCAACCCACAGTTGTGCTGCCCCTGGTGTTTACTGGAAGGTAGACTGACACTCATACTGTCTTTATGGCAGTGGTCTCCAACCTTTTTACACCCAAGATCACTTCTTAAATTTCAGGGCAAGCCAGAATCTACCCCATCCTTTCCCCAAGACCGCACCCCTTTCTCGAGGTCCTGCCCTCTCCAAACCTTTTTGTGGACTACCTGTCGCTAATGGAAACTCACCGTTAATTACATAATTACACCCGAGCCATTTTGCTAGTTCTGGGGAGAATGGTTTAATTTAAATTATTAAAGAGATTAAGCATTTTAACTTTCTCATGTTAGTTGATCAAATTTCACTTTAAATAAAGTAAAACATTATGTCCAACACAAAAGGTTTCAATGTTTTCTTTATTTATGGCAGAGGTAGGGAACCTTTTTTGAGTCAGGGGCCACTGCCCCAGGGAAAAATCAGTTGAGGATCACACAAGTGAGAAGCAAAAAAACTCCTCCCAAAACCCCTAGTTCTCACTGATGTGGTCTCCAACTGAGATACCTCACTCATCTGCCACTCCAGCCTCCACAGGATGAGGGGAAAGGGTAGGGAGGACTGAGGTTCAGGACATCCCAGAGGCCAGATTTACTTTTCTGGCATTCCAGAGTTAGTGGATTTTGTGGACCCCCTTAGACTGGAGTGGGAACAAAAATGAGGGGCTCAAAGTGCAGGATAGGGCTGCCAGTGAGTAGGATAGGGATGCAGGATCTGGGTGGGTTGTGGGGTGCAGGGTCTGGAAGGGAGTTTAGCGGCTGGAGAGAGTGTGTGGGATGGGGGTACAAGAGGGAGTTTGGGGGCGGGGGGGAATTGGGGTAGAAACGCAGAAAAGGTGAAAGGGTGTGAATGCAGCCAAATACCTAGTTGGGGAAGGAGACAAAGAATTGGGGAGAGAAGGAATGTGCAGCTTCTGCAAAGTAAAATTGTATCCCTTCTCACATCTTCCCTCTGCTCAAGCCTCGCTCCCCTCACCCCACGATTCTCCCTGCGTTGCCCTATCACCTGCATCACCCCCATGCCCCTCAGTGCAACCTTTGCCCCGCAACTTCCACCCACCCACCCCCTCGCATCCCTGTACCCCCAGCACACTCACCGGCAGGACATTAGTGCTAGGACTCTCAGCCTTGGGAGGAGGGGAAGGGGGCAGAGTCTCTTCCTTGACCAACCCAGCCTTTTGCCTGCAGGCAGCAGCTCTGGGGTTGGGGCTGGGGCTGGGGCTGGGGCTGGGGCTGGGGCAGGCAGAAACCAGGGCCACCCAGGACTGGCTTCAGCCAGGCCAGGCGCAGCGGGGTGTTGAGGGAAGTGGGTCTCCAACCTGCACACAGCCTGCAAGGAACTGCGCTGCATAGCCCTGTCCCCAGCACACCACGTGTGCCAGCTGCCCAGTCCCCTCCCAAAGCTGGAGGCAAGAGCAGGGATGCGCGTGTGCTTCCCCATCCCAGCTGGCAAGTTAACAAAGAGTGGCAGCCACCCGGCCAGATACCCCTCTTTGATCCAGCCTAGATGGAGTGCAGCACAGCTTTGTGGGCTGCCACTTTTCTGCCTGCCAAGTCTGCACCGCACTCCAGCGGGGCTGGATAAAAGAAGAGCAGCTGGCTGTGCGATCAACCTCTAAGGGCGCCGCAATCAACTGGTCGGTGACCACTGCTCTATGGCTTCCTCCCCCCCAGGTCTCAGGTAATGCTGGGAGGCAGGTATAGCCCCTAACCTGCTCCACTCTTCTGTACAAGGGGAAGATGTAGCATTTCTACAGAAACCATTCTCTTTATTGATCTGCTACTCACAGTCTGCAAGCCCCCTTACTTCTTTGTATGACTACACAAGTAATGCTACAGTTTGATTCACTGAAGCAATTCCATTGATTTCAAGAGTTTTACTTGTGGAGCAAAGTACTCCCAAGATATGAGTACAAGTAGCAATATGTGGTCCTTATAAAAATAAAATTTTTGTCAGGCTATAACCAGACTGCATATTTAAATAGTTTCAGTAATTCTTAAAATTTGCATTTTTTATTTTTCTATTTCAAAATTAAAGAGTTCCCCTTGCATGATATAAATTATTTGCTTGTTTTGCGTTACTGAGGTAAATCAGTATTTCAGTAATTTGTAAATAACAAAACTTTATACACGGTGCTGATATAGTCTGAAACAGGAACACAACTGCAGAAAAATACTGAAACAGAGTAAGGAAGAATGCCAACTGTTCATTTAAAAAAAAAAGCCAGTGCAAGTTTTTTACAGTAAGAGAAGGGGAAATTAGATTTGTGCATTCTGAAATCACAGAAGGAAAATAATGACTCCTGATAACACCTTCAAATTAAACAACACAGGACAGTCTAACATCATATGGGTGAAATAATCAGACACTTGTTTGCAATGTAATGGATGACTTCCTTGCTTCAAAGGCTGGGGAATTGTAAAGTAATTGGATAGCTAAGCTCAGATATTTTTTCTGTTGGGAAGGATATGCTGAGAGTTCTGCCAAAGAGAAAGTCACAGCTTCAGTTGTTGCAGAACTAATATGTTTGTCATGTAAAATCTGCAACTCTTGTGTAATTAACTTTTCCTCCCAGCATGAAAGTACTTTGCACAGTAACTAGAGCAGTTTTGTATTACCTAACAATCCTTTGATTTGGTTCCCTTCTGTTCTGTAAATGTCAGTAAATTTTTACTTTAGTTTAACTTTAACTAAATTGGCTTTATTGTTAAAACTGGAGTAGTTACATTAGCTGCTGGAATAAAATAACAATCTGTTCTCAACGGATTCACAGAAAGATGAAAGAGAGATGAGCAAGGACAGAAAGGCTTGGATCTTCCTTTCTAAGCCACGTCACAGAAGGGTTAATGATAACAAAAGTTGGCTCAAGCAGTTCATATGACTAGGAATCATCAAACACTACACTCACAGATAGTCTTAAAAGATCATTGTGATCATTCCTCTGTGATAAGAATGAATATACTCAAATAAAGAGTTTAGTAGTAGGGAGGTAAAGGTTTAATTAGTTAACTGGTAAGCTTCACCCGCAGGATGACTGACAGTCTGAGACCTATAGCCCCCGTGGTAGTGATAAGAGGGTGTCCTCCTGTGTCAGGAGAGAGGAGTCGTGCAGTGTTGGGGTGGGAGGCCGCACAACAGCAGCATTGTGGTAGGGAGGGGACACAATCCCATCTATAACTGCTGACAGATTAGGGATGTAATAGTGTAGTTGATTAGTCAAAAAGCAAAAGTTAATGCTAGAGAGTACACTCCCCCCCTCCCCTGGTAATTTTTTTAGCAGTCTGGCCAGCAGCCCAGATCAGTCCTGTCTTGCGATGCTACTCCTGCTGCGGCTCTGAATTTAAAGTGTAGTAGGAGCTAGGAAGGCAGGCAGCCCAGTTCAGTTTTGGTTCACGCTGGGTCTGGGAGCTCAGACCATTTCCCCTCCCCTCCGGAGCTTCTGGACACCCTGTGCTGCTGCCTCTGATACAGCACAGGGCGACAAGCAGCTGGTCCGCAAGGGGAACTTTTTATATATATAAAATGGAGATTGCCTATCTCCTAGAACTGGAAGGGACCTCGAAAGGTCATCGAGTCCAGTCCCCTGCGTTCACAGCAGGACCAAGTATCATCCCTTACAATTTTTTGCCCCACATCCCTAAACGGCCTCCACAAGGATTGAACTCACAACCCTGGGTTTAGCAGGCCAATGCTCAAACCACTGAGCCATCCCTCCCCCCTGATTTTTAAATTGGCTCCCCTCACAGACCAGCTCCTGCCTGGCACCCCACGCTGCTGCCTGTGATACAGAGGCAGCAGTGTGGAATGGCAGGGGGCTCCTCGGAAGTGGGGCCGGTGCACACTGACTGTCAGCCCTGCCCCCAGGTACTATAGAATAGTTGCGTAATCGATAAGAATTCATGAGGGTATTCAACTATTCAATTAACCAATATTTAACATCCCTATGACAGCTGAAGTCAAAGTCATATAAGTCCAATAAAGTCACAGAATCTGTGACTTCTATGATCTCCTTAAGTAAATTGCATCCTTTTATGGTATAGTTCTTAATTTCATGATTTTTTTTCCCTCAGAAACTCTACCTCATTTAGTGCTCAGATTGTATGGTAACCACTGAATGAGCAGATGTCAGTTTTGTTTGTTTGTTTGTTTTGTTTCTTCGTATTGTTTGGTATGACACCATCCCTTGTTTTCTACACGCCATTCAGACTTTACTTTGCAGACAGAATTATTAATTTCCTCCTGGGATTTTCTTTGATACTCATCACTGTGTAGTCTGTAGTGTGTGAGTTCTTTACAAATAGTTTATCTTCACAACAACTCTGGGAGAGGCCTTTAAAAAGGAAGTTCTCCTGAGCACTCAAAACCCTGGACTGGAGCACGCTGTTGCTCTATATGGGGATCACACATGCAGAGTCTGATCAGAACTAAGAGCTATCAGAGGCGGGAACATGCACAGCGTAAATGGAATTTCAGGAGATTGTATCAGTTAAGCTGCAGGAAATCACTACTGAGCATTGCACATTGCAATTTTTTTCATAGGTTTGTAACTCAGCCAAATTTTTTTGGCACAGGTAAAGACACATAGGCTGTCTAAAATGTATAGTCCATAATTCAAAGCATGAGTATTTACACCCTTTAAAAAAAAGTTTCCGGAATTTTTTAACATGGGCATATCAATGCATTTTCCCAACCTCTGGTCTTGGAAATTGCTGAACTTTTTCCAGCAGAAATGAAACTATATCCACCTGAGGTATACACTTGACACAGAAAATTTCAGTTGAAAAGGTTAAAGTTTGTCAAAAGTTGTAAGGAATAGAAAATAGGGTCTTAAAATGAGAAGTCTCATGTAATCTTAACATAGTTCTTGTCTATACTAGGGAGTTATTTTGTAATAACAAGTGGAGCGTCCACACTATCAGGCTCGTTATTTTGAAATAAGGGACTGGTTATTTTGAAATGTGTAATCCTGCTTTCCTTGGGGAATAACCCCTATTTCAAAATCGCTATTTCAAAATAGCGTTAGTGTGGATGATCGGATGCTGCTAATTCAAAATAAGTGGTCTACAGAGGTCTCTCTCAACTGCATTTGTTTCTGCTCTGGCCACACCTGCTAGCTTCACTGCTCCTCTTCTCCTGCAGATCTTAAAGTAGCAGGCTTCAAGAAAAGGGCTTGTGGCATGGGGAGAGCTTTGCCAGCTCCATGCCATACAGCCTCAGCAGATGGAGCCATGGCGGACCCTAGTGCTCTTGCAGCACCCTCGGCAGTGACTGGCCAAGGATGTAGGAGAGCAGTGGCCTGGACTGGTGTGGAGATTCTGGGCAAGGAGACCAACCTCCAGCATCTTCGTACCAGAAAGCACAATGCTGATGTGTATGGCCAGATGGATGCCTGCCTGGCCAACAAAGGCCAGACCCTTGACCAGGTCCGGATGAAAATCAAGGATCTCCGGCAAGCCTACAACAAGGCCAGGGAGAAGAGTGGACTGTCTGGGGCGGCACCTCACACATGCCACTACTATGAGAAGCTTGATGCCATCCTGGGAAGGGGGCTGATCACCTCCTATCCCCCCGTCCTCCTCGAGTTTGGCCAGGACTTGCCCTTGTGTAAGTGTCCAGGAGTGTGGGGTTGTAGAGGAGGAGGCCAGTCAGGTGACCATGCCTACAAACCAAGACTTGCTTCTCACCCTTGAACCACTCCTCCCCTTCTCCCCCCCCCCCCCCCGGCCCTTCCCTCAGGATGTCTCCCAGGTACCGTACGAACCCGGGGAAGGCACTTCACGTGAGTTCTATCACTTTCCCTAAATGCATGCGGGGACAGATGATAGGTTGTGAGGGGCTGCGCGCTCCTCACTTGGCCTTCTCGGCTTGGTGTCCACACAACAGTGTGTGCACGTGGAGCACCAGTTTGGGCACTCAGCTTCATGAGACTCTCACACAGGAACTCCTCGGTCCTTCTCACAGTGTTGTTGCACCGGACTCTGCGGTGTGACACCTTCCCACAACAAGCCACCGGTAAGGAGGCTGGAGTCATGGAAGCACACAGCAGTGCCACACATGGCACAGTGTCATGCCCACACTCAGACAGCATCTGCTCCTGTCCAAACACGGCAATGTAGAGGAGACTGATCCTCTACATGGGAACCTGCTGGGGGGAGGAAGAGAAGGGGACCCCAGTAGCACTTTCTCCAACAAGTGGCCTCTGCCTCTCACACACACCTGCTCCTATAGAAGTTCTCTATCTGCGGGACACCGCCAGTGCAAAACCCAGTGTGTGCCCAACATAGAAGGAAGCCGAACCATCCCATTCCCCCCTCCTGTCTGCAGGCTCCTGGCCTGGCTGGCACCTTCCCATACCTGCTTATCCCTGGGCCATGGGTATAGCGATGCTCCCCTGGGACATCCATGCCCTGCAAGAAAGTGCCCACTGTCAAGGCAACATATGGCCTTGCTCGAAGCACATCACCGTCATCTGAACTGAGACCTTTGGTATCGGCTTAGAGATTAGGGCTCAGCTTCATACACAGTGTCTCCTGGCATGACTGCCCCTGTAACTTCTCTTCAGATGTAGGCCAGCTGTGAGTGTGGAGTGTCCACCACCTCCCATGCCATCTTCCCAGCTCCATGGAATCCGCTGGAGGAAATGCACCCAGAAAGACTTAATGTGTGAGTAGATGGCCTGCCTCCATCCCTCATCCAGAGATTCAATGAGAAGCACTAGGAGCAGGCCGCTGACCAGGAGGAGCACCGGGCTGACTTGGAGCAGAGCAAGGCCACTCGGGACCACCTGGCATGTCAGCACGAGACCATATACCGGTGATGGAACGAATGGCCTCGTGTATGGAGTGGACCACCAGTCACCTCCCTGCCCTCCCACAACCCATGGTTTCCCCTCCTAGCCCCCTCCAGGAGCTGCTGGGGCCCCAAAACACAGGGCAGTGAGACCTCTCAACCAGCCAAATCTCCTGATCTGATTGAGGGAGACACCAGTCCCAGCCCCATATCTGATCCTCCCTCCTTCCAGGTTCTTTCCCCAGTCCCTCCCCTGATGTATATCCCCGAATAAACAGACTTGTTTTTTCAAACCAAAAAGACTTTTTATTTGCTCTGCAAGAGAGGGGGAAGGGAGAGGTGGGGAAGGAAAGGAACACGGGGAGAATGCAGAGGCCCCTTGTGGGGAGATATGAGGGAGAGTCTCACAGCTGGCCTTGGCTGAAACTCTCCCTTGAGGCCTCCCTGATAAGCACAGCCCCTACATGTGATCATCAAATGGCACTAGTGTCTGGCTGTTCCTAAGCCCTGGCCAGCGTTCAGCCTCTGTCTCACACTCTAGCAGGAAAGCCTCCCCCTTGCTCTCACAGAAGTTGTGGAGCACACAGCAGGCCGCCGCCACAAAGGGGATGTTAAACTTGCTGAGGTCCAGGTGGGTGAGAAGACTCCTGAATCTCCTGTTTAAGCGTCCAAATGCACATTCGATGACCATGCAGAACCTCTTCAGCCTGGCATTGAAATGCTCCTTGGCGTGGTCCAGGCTGCCCATGTAGGACTTCATAAGCCAGGGGACCAAAGGGTAGGCTGCATAGCCTAGGATTACAATGGGTATGTCCATCACCCCGACTCAGATGGTGCAGGCGGGGGGGGGGGCGGCAGGAGTGGGGAGTGCCAGCATGCATCTTTTGGAAGAAGCAGGAGTGCCGGAAGATGCAGGCATCGTGCACCTTCGCCAACCAGCCGACGTTGATTCTAATTTTCTAATTCAGTGTCAGTTATTATTTCCAGGTTGTGTTTTAAAATCATTTGAAAATTTTCCACCTTTTTAGTCCTCATCTGAATGAATTAGATATTGCCAGCAAACAGAATGCTTTGTTCAGGATCATTGACAATTGGGAACCTAAGTTACAGTCAGACCTAGATTTTGGGGTGAATTCATTTCTTACTGGAAATTCAGCTATATAGAGTAGCTGAGAGAGATTATAAATGTAATATCTGTAAGTCAGTAGAGTTTGTATATTTAATGATTGTATTTTTTTACTGATACTAAAATACGTTGTCTCTAGGATCACCTTGGGAAGAAAAATTTTAATTAGGCGTTAAGAGTCCAGTAATATATAGTGCTGAGAGAGAGGGGGGTCATTCACAGCATGCAAGAAGTTAAACGAGAAGAGATGGAACTTTGGCCAAAATCTGCTGCTGTTTAAGTAGCTCTGTTGAAGTGAATGGATTTACCTCAGATTTATATTAGGGTAACTGAGTTCAGAATTTGGTCTAAATTCTATAAAGAAAAATAAAATGTGAAGAAATATAATGACTTGTCCAGTTCTAAAGGGCAAAATATTAATAATCTATTGTATTTCTTATTTGTTGTATATTCTCCAGTTCAGAGTACAATAGCAATATAATTGTTAATTATTGTTAACATAACTTTTCCCTTCACTTTTCACACAGATAACTGCAAGTTTTCCAATGTGTTTTGTGAAAATTCTCAGAAGCTGGTCAATGTGCAGTTCTTTGCACTCGCTGCTAAATACCATTCCTTGCCAAGCCTTGATGTGTGTACTCCATTAGAACAGATGCTTGGAGCACTGAGTGGAAAGCAACAAGAGAGATGTGGTATATTGGAATTTATTTTATCTTACAAAAATCTCAGCAAGCATTATGGTGGCTAATGTTAGATGAGTCTCTCACTTTTACTGCTCAATTTACTTTTATTATTAGCTACTTACTCCAGTACACAGATTTATAGGATTTCCCCCCCTGAAATATGAGTAAAAGGAGTCGTTGCACTCCTATGGCTGTAGATGTTTCTAAGACTCAGCCTTAGACGGGGCTAGCTAGGAAGGCAGACTGAGAGAATTTGACATGGTTCAATACTTAGGCAAACATCTAGTTCTATTCCCGTTATTGTTAGAACCCTGCATAATACAAATGTCTACCCATAGATATCGATATCTGCGGATAGAAATCCATGCAGCCGTACTGCCTCCAGCCCCAACACCAATGAGGTTGTACGACCCTCAGATAGGAGACAGCTTCATGGCTGGGAGGAGCTGCTGGCATGGGGCACTGGCTCCTGGGAGTGGCAGCACCATGCAGCTTTCCTGGGAGTAGAGCCCTGTGATCAGCAGATACTGATTTGTATCAGCTGATTTTCAGTGATCCACGGCCAACAAGAGCCAGGATCGCCTGATACCTGCAGAAGCACAGGTAAACATAGCAACAGCAGCCTGACAGGGATTAGCGGGCTGCTGGTTTTTTTATTGCCCACCCCTGCTCTAGTTATTGTTTCTCCATGAGCAGAGTGAGTTTTGATTGGTATTTTTGGTTGTGTTAAAAGTTTCATTAAGGTGTCTTGCAGCAAGCTCATCTCAAGCTGTTATCTCCTATCTGAAACATCAGACAAGGGCCTTGAATGTTCCTGAAATCAATGGGATTCCGCATGGGTACAGGGATTCACTTCAGCAGATGCTGATAGGTCACAATCAGATAAAGAGACCTCCACAGAAAACCCAGAAGGTGGAGACAATGATGCATATGATTTTTTTTGTTTGGTTTTTTTGTGGCTGCAACTGTGTCATCTTATGTGTTTATGTGAATAAAAACAAGAAACATGAGTGATTTAAGATTGCTTTTCAGCATGCCCAGTAGGCATCTGCTAAGACTTCAGCACTTCTTAATATAATGTAGGAAGGGGGGCATGCTGGATAAATGGCCACAGAGGCATCATTTTACCCTCCACAAATTAAGGCTGCCAAGTCAGTATACATTTACCTATTTTTGTGCT
Source organism: Apalone spinifera (assembly GCA_030068395.1). NCBI lineage: Eukaryota > Metazoa > Chordata > Testudines > Trionychidae > Apalone > Apalone spinifera. The sequence continues at coordinate 65,997,341 of CM057845.1, forward strand.
CCATTCTTTGAACTTCACAAAACTCTTCCTTAGAAGAGGATCTGGTTCATAGAATCATAGAATACTAGAACTGGAAGGGACCATGAGAGGTCATCAAGTCAAGTCCCCTACCCTCATGGCAGGACGGCACACCATCTAGATCATCCCTGCTAGATATCTATCCAGCCAGCACAGCTGGAATTCCCCCATCAATTTGGCTCCTGCAAAAGCTATACTGACCAAGAAGAGAAGATGGTAGGCTCTTGGCCTCTGTGTAGATGCCTAGAGAAGCCCCACCCACTGAGGACAAGGCTGAAGAAACCCCCTACCCATGCTGGGCTGGCTGGCAGTGTCCTGGCCACGGGGCCCCCGTGTTTGGAGCAGTCCCAGTTGAGGGACCCTAGCCATTCAGCACCAGCTCTAGTTAAATGATTAACATTAAAATTATATAATTTAACCCGTTAACTTTTTAATGGGTATCTACATCCATAGCAAGATCTTGAGGAGCAGCACAATACACTGCAAAAGTGTTTAAAAAAAAAAAAGCCTCTTTTTAAAACTGGAAAATTCCCTGCCGATTTTCTCAAACTGCACTTTTCCCCCATAGTATTTCACTGGCTTAAAGCTGTATGGTTTTTCATTATACTGCAGTATATCATTTATTATCACAGCATGTCTGAAAAGTAGAAAAAGTCTTTTAGACACTAAAAATCCCTACACAAACAATAATATTTAATCTAATAATTCTACATCCTTCCTCTTCCCCTCCCCCATTCTGAGTCCTATTTTGATGAATGAGCACAGGACCAGACTGGGAAAAGATGGGAAGAATGAACATAAAGACATTTATGGACCATTAGTAATATAACGATAAACACTTTTTATATGCAGGCAAATATGTAGGTAGAAAGAGACACTAATTTTGTATTGGAACCTCAGCTGGTGTAAATCAGCCTAACTTTAGGATTTGTCTTTTTGCTTCTACTCAGTTTAAGCATTGGGATTTCAGACTTTGCTCATTTAATATTTTAAACATCCTCTTCAGGGCTTTGACCTTTACATTGAAGCTCAAGGAAAAGTATATAGTATATATTTCATAACAATATTGCTGATTTTAGACCAAGATTTGCCCAGTAGTTCCCTTAAGCAAAATTTAGATTTTTGTCAACAAAAGTTTTATCTGAACAGGAAAATAGAATATTTATTATTTGGGAAATATTATCTTTGAAATGAAAAAAGTTGTAAAAAACACAGAAATGAAGATCCTGATACTTTGGTATCTGTGATACTCTGTGCCTCTTCTTCCCTGCCCCCTCCTGATTTAGATCTAACCATTGGTCAGCAACCTTTTCAAACCAAAGAGCCAAACTTCATCAAAATTCAGAACAAGTGGTAAACAAAAAGCCATATAAGAATACCCATTTGCATGACTGAAAACATACAACTTAATATTATTGATAATTGACACAATGATTAATAATAGCATAAATGAAACATACTAATAGACTATTTGATGGGACTTCTGTTGCTGCATCTTTTCGCACATTTCTTTTAAGTTTACATCATAACTGGTCAAATCCAGCTTCATGCACTTATTCAGGCTATCTTCTCTCATAGCAGGAGGCTGGGGATGTGAGGGTGCATGAGTTTTGGGATATGGGGGGCTCAGGGCATGGAGTATGGGGGTGCAGGAGTGTTATGGCAGGCAGCTGCGGATGTGGGGGTGCATGAGTTTTGGGATATGAGGGGCTCAGGGCATGGAGTATGGGGGTGCAGGAGTGTTATGGCAGGCAGCTGTGGATGTGGGGGTGCATGAGTTTTGGGATGTGAAGGTACGAGGGGCTCAGGGCAGAGGTGGGGAACCTTTTTTGAGTCAGGGACCACACAAGTGAAAAGCAAAAAAAACCCCTCCAGAAACCTCAGCCCTCATTGTTGTGGCCCCCAACTGAAACACTTCATTCCCTGGTGCTCAAGCCTCGTGGGGGAGCAGGAAGGACTGAGGTTCAAAGCCTCAGGCCAGATTAACTCTTCTGCAGTTCCAGGGTTTATGGATTTTGTGGGCCCTCCCTAGGCTGTGGAGTGGGGTCAAAAATGAGGGGTTCAGTGTTCAGGACAGAGTGGCTGGTGAGTGGGTTAGGGATGGGGGTGCAGGATCTGGGTGGGAAGTAGGGTGCAGGAGCAGGCTGTGAGTAGGGTGTCTGTCCATGGGGAGGGGATAGGAGTGGACTGTGGGTAGGTGTCTGGCCAGGGGGGAGGAGGCAGGAGTGGGCTGCAGGGTTCAGGGTCTTGGCACAGCTGGAGGTGTAGGCTCTGGGTGGCATTTACTTTTTTCCCCGGTGTCTGAAATATTGTAACAATCACTCCCATATTGCAGCCAGACGCTGCTCCACATGGGTCACAGAATAAGTTAGGGGCCCAAGGACCGAGTCTGGAATGGAGGCAGCAGTTTGGCTGGCAAGTCCAGGCGCAGATGGGAACTGGCCCACTCAGTTGTACTTTTGGTACCTCTTCAGGCTGGCCAGGATCTAGCCCAATGGCACCTAGAAGAAGGTGCTCAAGCCAATGATGGACTTTTGTGGCCCCATGGGCCTCTCTGGCGGGTGCGAGTTCACAGCGTACGTGGACTGCATGAAGTCAGGGAGGAGCAGTGGGGACATGGCCATGGCAGCAGTGGGTCCTTTGGGGACAAGATGGCAGCTGGGTCTGCTTTTGTCCCAGGTCTGGCTTCCCGCTACTCCATTGGCTGGATTGTGGCCAATGGAGCAGTGGGAAAAGCCTGCAGGCAAAGCACCTGTGTGCTGAGATGTTCCTCCAGCCAGGGGACAGGGAAAGGGAGTGCATGCACGCACAGAATTGTTTTATGTCTCTGGCTTTTTCCCTGATTGTGCAGCAAGGCTCAGGGCTTTCTCCAGCACCCCACCCCTGCAGGAAGCTGGCACTGGCTCCAATTTTGTAAGAGGTGTGAGGCTGTAGCACTAGTGCGGGTTCCCTTTTGTGGGAGAATAAAGGGGAAGATTGAGCTCAAGCTGTGACCCATATTTGACTCCTAAGTGAGCCATATATGGCTTACGAGCCATAGGTTGCCAATCCCGTCCTAACCTATTTTAAGATATAGAAAAGCTGTGAGATCTCATCTCTTGGAATAAGATTGCATCAGCACCATATTCTTGTGTGGGAGGAACCCTAAACTTCTCAATTGGAATGGTTACAATTTTGTTTTTAAGAGAATCTTGGGGGTCTTTAAGTATTTTTACATTTAATGAGAACCTTCAGAAGTCCTCAATAAATAGTAAAACTTAAATGACAGACATTGGTTTCTCCCATATGCTTTCATTTGTTAGTTTTAAAGTTTATTATTTTATTTTTGTTTGTTCATAACTTATATATTAGATTCAAAATATTGACATAATAGTTTGTTATACAGTACCAGATGTTTAAAAAGTGCAGAGATCCTATAGATCTTGGAGAAAAGTAGGAAAACTCTGTGATTCTCATGAACTCAGTTCAACCTTCTACTCTCTTTTAAATAAATAATGCTCTGGGCATTCTTCCCAGCATGATCTGATTAAGGAGTGAATGCAGTTATTGTCTGATTATCAGTTTCTGGATAAATTAAGATAGTAATACAGGAAATGCAGGAAAGAGGAAGGTGAATTAATTGAGTGGTTATGCAGCAGAGTGTCTTTAATTGTTCTGTTTTCTGTTCCATAACCAAGCTTTCGGGGTTCAGTTTTACACATCTTACTTCACAAGTATTTTTTGTCTCTGTCTGTGTGACCCCACACATACAAGTATAATTTCTTTCCCTCTATACACACAGCTATCTCCTGCAAAATCTCTTAGGCTTTGTGGTTCCCAAACTTTTTGGCATCACGCCCCCCTTTTTGATTTTTAAGAAACCCTCACGCCCCCCCTCCCAAAAAATAGCAGCAAAACTTGGGGTGGAATTTGAAGGGGTGTGTGTGTGGCTGGGTCGCCTCAACCCCCCCCCCCCCCCCCCCCCCCCCCCGGAATTTCTTCATGCCCCCCAGGGGGGAAATTCCGTCCAGTTTGGGAACCCATGGTCTACAGTATACAGCTTATAGGGACACAGCCATGTCAGTAAAAGTCAGGCAGTGTACTCCCGAGGACAAAAATGTTTCACCACCCAGGAGCACCCTTTGCTTTGTCTGCAGGAAGCACAAAGCTTTTGTTGTTAGGGGGCATTAAGCTCCTGTGAATGACAAAATCTTTGTCATTCAATTGCCAGTGTAGAGAGAGCCTGATTCCTTGAGTCTGGCCAAGTGTATATAAGCAGATGCTGAAAGGCTGCTATTTATCGCATCTCCCAGGCAAATAAGCAGGGAGTGGGCACTGGTTTTGTCCCCTCAAAGAATTGTCCAGACAGCTGAGACAGTGTTAAAGTAGTAATCTATATATAAGAAGTAGTAGTAGATTGCTACACCTTGCAGCAAAAGGGGAGCTGGTAAATAATTGTGCTTCTCTTACCTGCATTTCCATAATATAATTGATGGTGGCTTGAAGTTGTGACGCTGTTGCAAAAAAGCAAACAGTATTCTGGGATGTATTAACAGGACAGTTGTAAGCAAGCATGAGAAGTAATTCTTCTGCTGTCCTCTGCACTGATTAGGTCTTAGCTGGAGTATTGCGTCCAGTTGTGGGCACCAAATTTCAGGAAAAATGTGGACAAATTGGAGAAGGTCCAGCGTAGAGCAACAAAAATTATCAAATATCTAGAACATATAAACTTTGAGGGAGATTGAAGGAACTGGGTTTGTTTAGTCTGGAAATGAGAGGACTGAGAGGGGACATGATAATAGTTTTCAAGTACCTAAAAGGCTGGTACAAAGAGAAGGGAGAAAAATTATTCTCTTTAACATCTGATGATAGAACAAGAAGCAATAGGCTTTTTGCAGCATCGGAGGTTTAGGTTGGACATTAGCAAAAACTTCCTAACTGTCAGTGTGGTTAAGCACTAATAAATTGCCAACGAAGGTTGTGGAATCTTCATCATTGGAGATATTTAAGAGCAGCTTACAAAAAACATCTGTCAGGGATGATCAGATGGTGCTTAGTTCTACCATGAATACAGGACTTGATGATCTCTCAAGGTCCCTTTAGGTTCTAGTATTCTATGATTCTATGATCATCATTTTAAAAGTACTATAACCAGCAAACTATGCTGTGAGAATGTTTCCCAACACAGCCTTTTTTGTCATCTGAGTGTAGGTAAATCTAGTTATAGGAAAATGCATGGAAAAGAGCTAAACTAAATTCTTTTGGGGGAAAAAGGAATAGGAAATCATATTTTTTAGTAATTTTTTGTTTTGCTAGATATTTATTGTGTGTTTGGTTAGTATTGCTCACAATATTACTGGTTTTGCTCCTGTGTTGTTCAGTTTCACTAATTCATCTTTGATTCAGAAATGTAATCAGAAGAGCATTCTTACAACTTCTTAGAAAACAAAATTGCTACAGTCCAAAACCACTGATATATATTAAGATGTAAACTTTAAAATATATATGTTTATGGATAGATGTTGATTTCATTTGAAGACTATGAAGGCCAGACAATCCGATTGTATTAATATTTCTGTTTTTCTGATCTTTCAGAAATCAAAACAGATGAGTTTATGAAGAATAAGAAATCTCACGAAGTGCAGGTGATGTCAGAATTGATAGACAGCATTGCAAATTTTTGTGGTGTAAAGCAGGTAAGAATGTACTTGTTTCAGTGTGTTTTAATATATAATTTACAAATACTTGCCTCATCTTTTCTATCTTGTTCAATTCCTATATTTTGATATATCCTTAATGTAGATTTTTTCATTTTAGTAATAGTGACTGAAGGGGAGGCCTTAGAGCAAAGCTGAGGGATGCTTTACCCACTCAGTTGTTAACTTCAGGTAAATAACCTCTCCAGTCATTATTACAATTATGAAGAATAATCATGATTTTATATGCTGAGTAGTTAAAAGCTGTAGTGCATGTTGTCACACATTTTGTGTTCTTTGTACCATAGTGATAATACTAGAACAGTAACTGATAAGGAAGCAGAGCTTTATTCTCCACATTCCATTAGACTCACAAATAATAAATACAACAGAATACAGTATCTAACAAGTTTTAAATGCCAATTTTTTTATTTTTGCACTAAATAATTGGAATTTCACCCCTCTTTAGATTCATCCACGTTTGGTGGATAAATACAAAACACACATTAAGTGAGTGAGCCTTGTTGGTTCAACCACTCCTGACTCCAGATTCATAAGCAAGAGGTTACAGTGAGTTTAACCACTCCACTACTCCCTAGTGGCAGTCTGGTTGTGGATACTTTGGATGCTACAATTTCATATAGATGTTAAATAGCATGCAACATGTGTGTCTGTAGGACTCAGTAGATGAGGCAAAGGAGAAGTTGCCCATCACACTTTTCTGAATACATTCTGTAGATATCCAAAGGTTAGCAGTGTTAGTCTGTAACTAATTATTTATTTACATATTTGTTAGCCTCTATGGTGCTACAGGACCAGTCGTGTGTGTGTGTGTGTGTGTGTGTGTGTGTGTGTGTGTGTGTTCGTGTTCATGGGCACATTCTATGGGTTTGTCTACGCTTTGAACTGGAGGTATAAATTCCAGCTTGAAGATACATACTCATGCTAGCTCAATGGGAGCTAGCATGCTAAAAATAAAGGTGTGAGGGATGGCCACCTGAAGTACCTATCCTTATGAATCACTAGGAATGTACTTGGGCAGCTAACGCTTCCCATAATTTGCATTCCCACTTACTACATTCTAATTTTAGTATGCTGTGTCAACCAGAGCTAGAGCAGGTATGTTTCATTGAGCTTGAAATGTACACATATCCTGGGAGAAAAGATTGGAGTCACCTTAATATGCTTACTCTGATTCCTGCTACAGTTGGTGCAACTACCAATTCTGTCTTTATTTATTTGACAATCGACAATGCATATTTTTTAAACAGTGAGTATGTATATTTGTTGGTTTCAAGTATCTTTGGCCAAATGATTGATTCTTTGATGGTAGTTTTGTAAACGAAACTTATGGCCATTGATTTTAATGAAAAACACTGCTGTTCAGTATCTCACTAAATATGAAATGCAGATGACTTTACGTTAACTTTATTCCATCATTCAGTCATATACTGTAACAGAATTTATTTGTTCAGTTACAAATCCTTAATATATAAAAAGAGCTTTCCTGTTTTTACATTTTTTAAAAATTGCCCTTTTAGTTATTACAAAGCAGCCTCTTTTGTTTTAGTTACCTTTAAAAAACAATATGAATTGTAAAGTTTTAGGAGAATTTTTTCCTTATTGATTTCTTTCAGTCCTGCTGACAGAACAAAATATATATAACATTTAATTAAATAATATAGAGCAATGAAAACACAACACATGTTTTACAACAGCACAGATGTCCCCTCAGGGTGTTTCTTTCAGAAATTACAGATCACTGAAAGACTGAAAAATGCCCTTAACTTCACCTCCATACCTATGAAGTAGAATGGGTGGTAGAGGATATTATTCTCATCTGGTGTTTTATTATGCATTATAACAAATAATAAAATAGGTATAAGGGCAGAAATGTTATGCTTATTGTAATCACTTTAAACATAACTGAGTTAAAACATTTTTTAAGACATTAAAATTTTGTTCCTTTAAAAATAAGTTTTCTACTCCATTTTAGATTGTTCCTAATACCCACTGTTACTGAAACAATAGCATACAAATTGAACTTTATATTAATGATCTTTGTTTCATTCTGAATATGAGCTAGTCTAATTCTTGTTTTCTTTTCTCCTTTTCTCTTAAGTTTTATTTGGAAGGTGCAGTATGCACAACAAATTCAGTCAGTGTATGAAACAAATAAGGTTTAATTCCTTATTCATTATATTTAATTATTGGCTTGGTGCTGGGAAGTGCTCACAGTCTTCCGGAAAATGATGTCCATGCTTGTATTGGGCCAGGAACTACGTTTGAACATAGTATCCAGCCCAATATGAACAGGGCTGTTGAAGTTTTATTATGCCATGGAAATTTCATTATAAAAGTTCATACTTGGTGTGTATATCATAGTATATTGAATATCTTTCCTTATATGGAGTTACAGCAGCTGGGATTAATTTAATCTAGAAAGTTTGTTTCAGCATATAATTACTGTCTATTTTTAAATCTGTATTTTCCTTTCATTTTACAAAGACTGCAAATGTTAAAAGTGTATGGTGTTTATTTGTATTGTTTTTTCACTATATAATAAAAGAAAATATCTTGCCAAAACAGTTGTACAGCTTTACATCCAGTAGAGGTCATGATAATAGATTTTGGAACAGTTCACAATCTGAATGTATATCCACTTAGTTCCTTTCACAGGAACAGTAATCCAAATGCTATGTGGAGGTAGAGTTGTTAGTTGAATTATGACACATTCTACATTACAGTAATATCTATCTTAGAATTCCATCCTGTCATAATTTCATTACTAACTGGCAAAAAACGTTCCACATGTCCTTTTCTTGTTTTCTTTTAGATCTTGGTGGGAGGCATCTAGTGTGATGGTGATGAGGGTGGCAAGTAAATTATTTTTACAAAAGTTACAGCCAAAATCTGTCTCATTCCTTTTCCACCAAAGGTGTGTGTATACACATGTCACCCAAAAATTTAAGGATTCTAGTGTAACTAGATGAATAACATAGAGAAAACTGACAAAAAGAAAGCAACAGTTAAAAAAAACGCTTGGTTTTAATCCTTGCATAATATCTCTGGATCATAAATTCAGTCCATAATTAGTTTTTACCCCAAATAATAAATATTCTCTGATCTGTGTAGTCCCTTTTTTTTACTTTGATCCAAAAATATCTTGGTTACTAATTCACTGTCAGATTTCTTGGCTTGCACAGAAATTATAGCATCCTGAAGACTTACAAAAATAAATTGATCCTTTTTTGTTCCAACCTTGCTGAATTCAAAGGTACTGCTTGGTTACTCAGTATGTGCAGTTCATCCTAAGCCTGGGTCAAATCTTTTATATCTGATCACATGGTTTGGCATAAAATCAGAGCAGATGTTCAAATGAGATATGTTAGAATCTAAGAATCCTTGGATGAGGCTATTCAGGAGCATATACCTAACAAACAAGGTTTTATATGTAGTCCATATAATTCTTAGCAGATACTGGGTCAGAGGAAATTTTTATGACAGTCTCCATTTTGTTGAGAAGTGGCTCTCTGTGACCTACTCAGAAATCTTACAAAGCATGGGGCTGAGTCCCATGTAAAATCAAAATTCACATACTGCAAGATGGGATTGTGCAATGTTCATGTAAAGGTCTTATTTTTGTCCTGTTCCTGTTGCTATTCTGTGCACTGCTTCACTGAATTATGGTAGATCGGCTGTGGGTTGAAACTATCCGATAGCCACAAGAAGCTGAAAACCTAGGAGTTCCAACCATGCACTTCTCTTCTCATCTGCTGACATCAGGAAAGGTGTATGCCATGTGAGCTCCTACCTAAACCCTGGTCTACACTCCCCTTATTACAAAATAAGTGTCCACACTACCAGACCAGTTATTTTGAAATAACGGTCTGGTTATTTTTAAATAATAACTCCTGCTTTCCACAAGGAATAATGCTTATTTTGAAATAATTATTTTGAAATAGTGGTAGTGTGGACCAGTGTTCCTTCTAACATTTTCAAACCTTGGGCGGTTTGAATTTTCCTTTGGGCGGGTTGAAATTTTTTATGTGCACCACTAATACAAACAAAACACACACACACATACGTATATTAATCAGTCTATATGTGTAGAAGAAAATATATTAAAACAAAGGATAGTTATCAAGGAGCAGTACTTACGATATTTAATATGAAATCAAATATACCATGTATTAATTAGTAATACAGGATTTTAAAAAATCATTAAGATCAGAAGCTTCAGAGGGGTAGCCGAGTTAGTCTGTAACAGGAAAAACTTAAAAAACAACAAATAGTCTAGTAGCACCTTAAAGACTAACAAAACATGTAGATGGTATCATGAGCTTTCATGGGCACAACCCACTTCTTCAGATGACAGGAGTTTTAGATATGTGCAACACTCCAAAAAAATCTCTTAAAAGAATCTTTTTCTTTCTTACCTTCACGGCCTTAAGGCATTTACACCTATGTAAATTTTGAAATGTAATCATGCAAATGTCCTCCTGGCACACACTGACCTCATGCAGCCTTCTTCCTCCTCTCCCACCCAACGCAGACAGACAGTACTACAGCAAGTGAGGTGGGGACACTCCTAACAAATACTCCCCAACCTCCATCTCACTGCACAGATACCAGCACCAGCATACCCTTTCCCTAACCTATCCCTGTGTAATCTGTAGGGAATAATTCCGGACACACTGAGTGCAGGTGAAAACAAGCAGAGTATTTATTGGTTCACACAGCTGGTGGAGTATCCATCAGGTGGTTAGCCTGGTGAGCACTAACTTAACCAAAACATACATTAGATTATATAGGTAGCAGATGGACGGAGGAGAAGTGATTTGATAGGTCTAGCAGCGGAAGTGAGATATGCACATAAGCCAATGGTTTACGACAGTTACACAGCATCTCCGCCCATTGCCAATTAAACATGTTATCACTAATACAGGTAGTTATTCCTAACAAGCTAAATGAGCCAACATAAACAGGATGGAAGCCCTAAAATGGACATGTTGATGTTAATTCATGTTGCTGAAATTGTGATGTCTACTGTGAGATGACTCCATCCTTGTGTTGGCACAGTCCTTGGGATCCAAGCTCATTAATCTGAAATCACAGGAGACAGTGAGACCGCGCAGCCTGGCTGATACCAGCCAGGCCTTATCAGAGTGAGGCCCTTTGGAATGTAGTTGCCAGGGGAACCAGGGTTATGGTAACTGCTGTCTGTGTGCTGCCCAGGCCTGGCCTAATAATTTCAGATTTGAGTTGTCAGTTCTCAGCAGGATACCATGGACTGCCTCAATTTATCCTACAAATCTGTTCCCCCCAGCCCAGGTGGGGGCTAGGATAAAATCCTGCTTCTCAGGCACCAGTAGTCTATTCTGTCCTAACTTCCAGTACCTCCACCTCATAGCACAAACAAATTCCCCGCTGCCTCCACCTCATCCAAATGCCAGCACCCACTCACCTCCCTTTTCCCCCACCTATCCCATGGAGTCAGCCCCTTAATTCCCCCTTCCGAGGATGCTTGAGAGTGCTGAGTTACTGCCTCTCTCCTTGCACAGATGGGACTCTAACTCCACCGCTCTAACTCCACCTGAGCCAATCACTCCCCCCCC
>CM057845.1:66008751-66022156 GCA_030068395.1 Apalone spinifera
CCGCGGGCAGGGAGTTCGAACTACCGGGCATTTAAAAATGGCGGCGCCCGGGAAAATGCAAATAAAACCCGGGATATTTTAATCCCGGGCTTCATCTGTAAGTTCGAATGACTACATTAGCCACACTAGTTCAAACTAGGGTGGCAGTGTAGACATACCCTTAGTGTTTCCCTTGTTTATCTGCTGTGGGAGCTGCTTAGTTTCAAACATGGAGCAGCTCCATTTAGCTACTTAGCAAGACAACGCCCTGCTCTCTGTCGGTCATCTGAGCTCCCTGCTTGTGCGGGAGCTTTGAACTTCTGAGTGGGCTTACAGGACAGCTTACATGAAACTTAGGTGTGGATGCTCCACTGCTGCTATTTCGAAATAATTACTTCCCAGAGTCATTCAAAGTAATTACTCCCCAGTATTTCCTGGGGTTCTAAGTCAAGGTAACGCATCCACAGTAAGGCAGCCTGCCTCAGACTAATTTTGAGGCTTCCCTGTAGTGTGGACACACTATTTCAAAATAGCTATTTTGGGAGTTATTTCAAAATAAATTATTGAAATAATTTCCTAGTGTAGACATGCCCTCAGATATCTGTAATATGCCTCTGCAAAATCTCCCTTACATTGGAGTGATCTTCCTTGGGTTGGTTACACAGAATTGGCTTCCCAGTTCTACCAACAGTAGCTCAGATTGACTACATTTGAAACTATGGCCTGTTCATTTTTATTCTACTTTTTTTTTTAACTAAGGGAAATTGCATGCACAAAAGTACATTAAAAGACTTAGAAAAGTCAGGACACTGAAAGTCATAATTAGTTCATTGACTGAATTTCTGTGGTAGAACTAAACCAGTGTTAACATTTTGTATTTTAAAAACAGAAGCTGAGTAGAATAAGAATTAAGTAAATATAGATCCTGTGCTTCTTATTCGTAGGAGAATGTTTGTTTATTATCAGTGTGTGTTTGAAACAGGTCTTCTTTTTTTGTTAATTAATATGGTACATGCTATTTTTTAATTTATTCTATTGTCTTTACTCTAGGTGATTGACCTGGGCTCTGGAAAAGGATACCTAAGCTCCTTTCTATCCATGCAGTATAAACTGAAGGTTTATGGAATTGATTCCTCAAATACCAACACTCACGGAGCTAATGAAAGGAACAGGAAATTGAAGAAACACTGGAGAGCTTATCAAAGTCGGGCAAGAGCAAATGTAAGAGGCCAAGTGTTGGAAGAGCCAAAGGAAAGGGCAGTGCAAGATGAAATGAAATGTAGAGCAAATAGCAATGAAAAGCTTTTAAGTACTAACAACAGTCTTTTAAGTCAGGACCAGGTGACTACTTCCAATTCAGTTCCTTTGGAAATTTCTGGTGCTTTCACAGACTCGGCTATGTTGAAAACCAATAAACAAACTGAACCTCATTTGTTGACTCAGCCACAGTCTGATGGGAACAAAACATGTGAGAATGCTTTTTCTCTTCTAAATATTCTACCTGCTGATGCTGTAGAAGCTGTTTCTTCATCCAAATATAATATGGAGCTCTGTGAAGAGGAAAAAGAGCAAAGAAAAATGTCTTCCATAAAGGCCAAAGCAAGCAAGTCAAGTGACTCAAGCATTTATTTGCCATTGACCTCATACATCACTGCAGAAACAGAACTCCATGATATCATTACAGATCTGGAGGTTATTTAATTTATTAGCATTATTATTTTTGAAATACAAGTGTCTGATTCTCAGTTGCTTTTGCCCTTTGTGTACACATTTTCATCTGTGCAAAGTAGATTGCTGTCGACAATGTGAGTGGAGTATTCTGAGTGTAAATCTTCATAGCCACTTTGTATAAGCATTTTTCACTGATGCATTTTTTTCTTATTTCAGTACATATGCTGAACTACTTTTGCCTAAGTGAATTCAGCCCTACTTAGGATTGGGGGGGGACTTTTGAGGGGTTGGGGACTGCTGACTCACAGAAAAATCAGTCAGGGGCCACACACAAGTGAGAAGCAAAAAAAGAACAAACCTTCATTGACGTGGCCCCTGACTGAGAAGCCAAAAGACACTCCCTCACATATCCTGCAGGATGGGAGGAAATTCTGCTGCTGCTCGCCAGGTCCTGGAAGTGCACGGGCTGCTCTTCCCCCCTCCTCAAACATCCAGTGCAGCACCTAAAACGCCGATCTGTTGTGCGCTGGGAACTTTCTTCCTCTGCTGCTTTCCTGGGGAGGGAGTGAGGAGAGAGTCGGATTCCGGGGCTGTGCCAGCTCCAACTGCTCAGGCAGCGCACGCTGCCGTGGGGAGCAGAGGAGCAAGGCGCATGCTGCCCGAGCAGTTGGATCTGGCGTGGTCCAGGACTCCCACTCCTCTCCTTTCCCCACATGTAGGAAGGCAGCAGGGGAAGAAAGTCCCTGGCATGTGACAGACCAGTGTTTCAGGTACCGTGCCACTGTTTGGGGGATAGGGAAGCAGCCCGTGCACTTCCTGGGCCTTGGCACGCAGCTGCAGGATCCCCGGGTACTGGTCCCTGTCCCCTCCCCCCACTCAGACCCGGACAAATACCCTGTCCCCTGCCCTGGCACCCTGTCCCAGAATCCCTGTCCCCTGCCCCAGCACCCTGTCCCGTACCCCAGTACCCACTGGCATCCTGTCCCCTGCCACTACACCCTGTCCCCTGCCCCCACCAGCACAGATGGGGCCATGTTAGTGAGGTTTGAGGGGTTGTGTTTTTGTATGTCACTTGTGTGGCCCCGACTGACTTTTCTGTGGGTCAGTGACCCCTGACTCAAAACAGGTTCCCTGTCCCTCTCATAAATAAAGACAGTGCTGAAACCTTTTGTGTTTAACATAATATTTTCTTTTAAAATGAAGCCTGGCCAACAAGCCCCCAATTGGGGCCAAGCCCTCATCTGGCCACAGCATCATAACACACCTGTACCCCCCACCCCAACTCCAAATCTGAGCCTGTCATACAGTGGAACCCCTTGTCCTGAGCCTCTCACATCGCCAAACTCCTGCACCCCCACATCCTCAGTCTTCTGCCACAACACTCCTACACCATTCACACACTGCAAATCTGTCCTGAGCCCATCACACTCCCAACCTCCGTGCTCTGAGCCCCTCACACACTCCACCCCAAACTCCTGCACTGTCACATCCACAAGTCTGTGGCTTGCTCAGCACCCCAACCCTCCACCTGAGCCCAACACTCCCCAGCCTGTAGCCCCCTCCCTGAGCCAGGCATCCCCTTCTCCACATCCTCCTGCATTCAAATTCCCTCCCAGAGCTTGCACCTCTCACTCTTTCCCACACCCAGATCTCTCACCCCAGAGCCCGCACCTCCTGTCTTAACCCAGTGAGGGTACAGCTAGACTGCAGGAGTTTTTTTGGCAAACACACTCTTTTGGCAACCCCTGTATTCCTTGTTCAACGAGGAATAAGGGGGCTTCCAAAAGAAGGGGTGTTTCCAACATTTGGCCTGGTATAGACAGGCCAAATGTCGGAAAAATCTCTTGCAACAGAAGGATTGAAAAAAATCAGCAGGGTAGCTGTACCCTGAGAGTGTGAAAGGGTCGGGGATAGCAAGTGATGGAGAGAAGGAGAACAGAGAGGGTGGAGCCTTAAGGAATGGGTGGGATCGTGGGGAAGCGATGGAGTAGATCTTGGCTTATCCTGACATTTAAAAAGTGATCTTAGGTGTAAAAAGGTTGGAGGCCACTGGCCTAGGGGCACCCAGGCCAACAGATTTTGTGTGTTCCAGCCCCAGGGTAGGGCAGCAGGGGGGCTGGAGCACCGGCACTGGCTTCCCAATGCTGGGGGGGGGGAGCCCTGAGCCTCGGGAGCCAGATACAGGGGACAGCATCCAGCCCCTGGGCCTTAGATTCCCCGCTCCTGACTTAAAGCTTTATGAAGTGGCTGAAATTACCACTTAAAACAAAGTTAACAGTGACTCTACAATAGTATTCATCAACTACCCTGTAACTTTATTATTCTAGTTACATATAAACCCATTAAATTACAAGGAGAGTAATTTATATTTACAAGTTATTCTGAAGAATATATTTTGCATTAAATACAACTTTTATGAAATTATTGCTCTGGTCATTAAAATGTATGTAACCTGAAATTGATCTTTAGACCTGAAATACTTTATATGGTATAGCATAATAACCCCTCTGAAGGAATTAGAAAATAATTTTAATTGATAAGCATTATTAAAGTTTGGATTTTCAGACTTAAAAATGACAGTTTAATAATCAACTAAACAACTGGGGCCTGATCTCAGTTTCCCTGTACCTTATGAAATAATTTGCACTGTTACAAAGTGAGCACAAAGTAAATTCTACCAAGTAAGAATGGTTATGTTTTACATCCACTAAGTGCTTTCTTTGCACTGATGTAAATAAATCTAAAAGGTGGAGGTGAACAGAGATCAGGCCTTTACACTCATTTTTAGAAGCAATGTCAGACTATTATTGCTACAAATAATAAACAGTGTGGTCTGGCAAGATATGTGATAAATTGTACCAGAAAAAGGCCTTTTAAAGCTTTATTACCAATGGTTAACATTTTGTTTTAAAACAATCAACTGATTTTGTAGTATTCCTGAACACTGAGAAAGTTTGGAGAAAAACTGCAGGGTTGATCGATTCACTTAGCAAAATTTCAAAATTATTTTGAATCACTAAAACAGTAACAGGGTTTGAAGATATGCTTGTGTGAAGCCCAGAGCTAATGCTGAATTAGTTAATTGTGTTCGATATATCCATTGTATAATTCAAGGCATCAGAATGTGCTTTCGGTGACATGAATACAACCCCACTGAAGTCAATGGGGTTTACAAAAGTGGAATAGTAGGTAGATCACAACAATGTAGCTCCGAACAAAATCTGTCCTTTGGACTGTTTTAACAGTATCTTATCTGATGCCCACCTTTCACCACCTTTCTTTTGGGAGAATTTGTTCAACTTCTCTTACCAGGTTTAATGCTGTTCTTTCAGGGGCATGAATTTCCATCTCATACTAGGCCCTATATCCTTTCTAAGACTCTTTCACATTACCATTATGAGAGAAAGTAATGCAGACTGCTGACCTCACTATAGGGTTAGTTAGAAGAAAAGGATTGTATAGGTGACAATTCCTACAGACTGAAAATTCCAGACAAAACTGTAATGGAGTAAAAGGATAACAGGGAGAAAAGTGAAGGTAGAAGAGAGGAGAAAAGGAGTAATGGACAGTATATTGGTGGAAGGAGGCAGAGAAGATTCATAGTAGGAAGTGAAACAAAGGATAACAGGAATGGAGAAATAAAAGGGACAAAAAGAGAAAGCGTGAGAAAAAAAAGAACACAGGATATGGAAAGCTAGAAGAGTATGCTATTCATAATTAAAACTCTGATCATGCTTCTGTTGAAATAATTGACAAAACTCTTGTTTACTTCAAGGACTAAGGGTTGGGCTCTTGGAGGACAGATACTGTAGAGACATAGCAAACAAAACAGATGCAGAAAATTCATTGTCTCAAACAGCATTTACTTTCAGTCAAAGGTTGAAAGTATTTCCAGTGTCTATTGAGACATTGAGAAATAGCAGAAGGGTCATGGATACATTTGGTTATGTAGTTTAAGGTAGGAAATTTTAAAGTAAAAAACAAAAAAAGTAAAGAAAGAAAAAGCTCAAAAGAAAATGGCTGGTCATTTGGTGGTAGGTCTTTGTATTTCCCTGCAGGTGGTTCAGCTTCAGTTATTGGTTGGGGCCTTCTGCTTTCTCTCTACCAAAGAAAGCAATGAATAATAAGGAAAATTGAGAATAGCCTCACAGTTTCAACAAGACACAGAGAGCTCTCCCCTTCACTCCCCCTCCCCTCCTCTCCCCCCCAATATTTGTTTATAGGTAAGGGGCTCCTAAATTGTTGGTACTGAAATGCTTTTGGTGTTCTTCAATACATTTCCAGAACAGGAGACCAGAAATCTCCAGGACCTTGCATAGTCAAATCTCACAGCAAATTAACCATTTATAGCTTGTCTGCTTTTATTGTTCTTATCTTTCCTTTAGTTGAAAAGAAATTTATTTGTTGCTGTTTATTTTTAGGACTGTATAATGGTGGGACTACATACATGTGGGGATCTTGCTCCGAATACACTGCGAATCTTTACTGCTAAGCCTGAAATCAAGGCAGTTTGCAGTGTGGGCTGCTGTTATCACCTGTTGACAGAAGAGTTTGAAAACCAAAAAGGTACAGAGATTTTGCTAAACTCAAATTGGATATGCCAGCCTGCAAGATGAGAATATAGTTGCCTTTCAACTAATAGTGACTGTTTCTGTTCTTTTTTCAGTGTCTTATTAAGAACTGGTTTTAATTACATTCTGTAGGACATTCAATCCCGGATGCCTTGTAGCTTTCCTGTTTTGCCAGCATTTCCAATATTCTTACTCAAATTAGGTACATTAATGCAGAAGGTTTTTATGTGGTTAAATATACAGCTGTTTTTAATCCACAACTTCACTCATAAAATGTGGATTCTTTTGGTCAATATGTTTTTATGTTTTAAAATATTTTGTGCCAGATTTTGCCATGGGCTGTGTGCACCCAACTTCCATTTACTTTGGGTTGTGCATGTGTAACTAAGAGCAGAATTTGGCCCTTTGACTTAAAGTTATAATTTTAAAAATGTCCATCAGAGTGTAGCGCTGGGCCGTTGCCAGCATAGTTTGTAAAACAGTACATCTATAACAGGTTTTCCTGAGGTACAAAACTGAAAGTTGTCTGAAGATATCTTCGCACTGAATTAAAAACTTGTCTTCATGGGCTAGTTTTTTTCATTTCTGAGAAAAGGTTGATATTTTAAGTTGTAAAGTATCACCTTCAGACAAGAAAAAGCTGAAGATTGTAATTGCACATTTTATCAGTGTATACTATAGTATGTGAAACTGATGAACTGTTGTGTTATCACAAAAAACTGGTTAGGTTTAAGGGCTGCCATTTAACTCTTGCAGTGGTAGACTCATTTTTCACTGTTAAAAATACAGTGATGAATTACAGACTGAAGTGAATTTAAAAATTCAGCAAAGCACAGAAAATAACATGGTGTTGGATAATATTAACAAATAAATAGGTAGGCCTCTAAAACTGTCATTGGTAACAATTTACCCAAAGTGTTAGAATTTTTGTCACAAATCAAAAATACAGATTGCATGCCTCAGTAAGCAAATAACTGTAAGATTTTGCATTTCAATGAGACAGCTGGAAAGCATCAGAGTGCGACTCTGTTATATAGCATACATGCTTTTTGTGAAATTCAGAAAGGAGAGGAATTTCTCTTTTCCCATGCCAGTAATCTGTGACAAGAACTATAGTAATTGCCTGCTGTACTTCACCCTAGTGTCTTCTATTACATTTAGAAATGACAAATGCTAATTGGATATGCTGTGACGTAGTTAATGCTAATACTTAAATTGTCATCCAGCTTGAATGTTAATACTACGTTAAAATGAAATGAAGGGGGTAGTTTACATCTCTCTGTGTCGATGTTTCAGGCTCTCTGCAGACTCAGGCATATATCCATTCCTCTATTTACAACTACTATTTACTTTAATAATGAAGATTCATGAGTGATTACTCAGCAATTTTAAAGAGTCTGTGATAAATCAGTGTAAATGTCTTCATGCTTGTATTATATATGAGGTCTTTTTACAGGAAATAAAAGAACAAAAAGTAAAGTAAAGCTAGGAAGAGAAAGAAAATATTAGAAAATCTATCCATATTTTTAGATGTAAAATAAATGATGGACAGCAATTTTGCTCTAGTAATTAAGCATGGGCCTCAGGCTAGTAGTCATCAAATGAATTTGATGAGCCCTAATATCAAGTTTTCTTCTCCACATGTTAGTTAACTTTTGTTATTGCAAAGAGAGCAAAACATCCTGACCTTTCTATAGGTGTGCTTCTTTTTCCAGAACAGCTCTTGAAGCCTTAAGAAACTAATACTACACTGCCACTATAAGAACAAGTGTGATATTTATTGTAAGTTGAAACATAAAATTATGCAGGTGCACAATGACAGAGGGTGTTGCTCTTTTATAGCTTTCTTTAAGTATAGAAATGAAGCTAGATTGCATCTCAGAATTTCTAGTTTAATTTCTTGCAGCTTGAAGGACGTAAATTACTCTAATGAAGAGCTTCTTATGAAAAGAAAAAAAAGGGGGGAGGAACACTATTTTTCTTTTCCTGAGAGACAACACTGAAGCTATTCCAGGCACGCTCAAAAAAATAACAAATTCGAATTTTTACTGCAGATATACTTATTGTAGCGTCTAAAACTATGGTTATCCACCAAAAAAATCCCAAACCAAAATAACCCCCAAAGTTGTCCCTTCTCTGTCATAGAGGAGAAGCAAGAGCACAAGGACCAGCATTAGGACCAGATGCAGTCCTCACTCTCAAGGGAATGTAGGGAAATCCTGCTCATACAGTTCTAGGAAAACAAATTACCTCAAAGGGAGTGGAAAGGAAATGAGACCCTGCTATAGACTGATCTCTGGATCTGGCCAGGTGTGTCAGACACTGAATCTTCAAGGTACAGATGTGCCAGGTACACTGCACTTTCAAGAGGCTGTGACCTTTCTACACCAGGGTTAAAAGCATAAACCCTGCCACAGCTCTCCCTGAGCTAGAACAGTTTGGCTTTGCCTTTCAAATTGGTCAAATTATAATTTGTCTAAAAGCTTTTTTCTAAAGAGGAGTAATATTCCATTTAAAAAGTTTAAAGGGGGTTAGATAAGATCCAGGGGTATTTTATAGTGCCTTACTAGGTCATGGCTGAGAATACCAGGTTCTGGAGAAACTGCTGGCCAATGGGGAAGACTCTCCCCAAATTGGCATATATTCTATCATTACACATACCAAGCCAATAATAAAAGTAAGCTTCTGTCTCACCACACTAGTTAAAAAAGAAGCAAAAAATTAGTCGTCTTAGACATTCCAACCCTTATTTCACCATTTATGATGAGTGGTTACTGAAAGCCATTATAATCAAAGTGTTCTCATCTCAAGAGCTCAGCCACCTAGCCAGGTCAATATTTAGCTCAGATCTTACCCAGTAATCACACTGCTGCCAGTCCGTTAAATGAAATCTAAAGGTTTATTTACAAGAGAAAAGAAGAAACATGTTAAAATGGTTAAGATCATATACATAATAATCATTGCAATGTTCTTATATCAAGTTTGTAGCAGTGATGGAATAAACTGCTGACTTGTAAAATCTCTGGTAAATTCCAAAAGATTGGAAGGTCCTCAGTCCATAATTCAAAGATGTTCTTCTTAGTTGTAAGTCTAAAGAATCAGAGCAGGAAAGAGGCAAAATGCTCTCATTCCAGGGGTCTCTCAAACCTTTTATTCCATGCTCCTGGAAATGTTTGTGTTTCAAATAAAGTTCACAGCCTCAGTTTTATGGAAAGTCATTAGCACAATGTGACGGGGCGGGTCGCCTCCACCCCGCAGAGGCAGACGCGCCCCGCACTGACCCCGCGGTGGCCCTCACGTTGCTGGGGTTAACCCAGCACAGCGCGGTGGTTTGCGGTCCTTGCACCGCAGCCACCGCTCAGCTGAGAGGCGGGGGCGGGGCCAGGACGGGGGAGCACTCAGGCGCACTCTACGCAAGATAGTTGGGGAGAGGGGGCGAGGCGTGCGTGACGGGGAGACGTCACGACGCCGGAAGAGGGCGGGAGATTAAAAAGACGCCGGGGGGAGAGGAAGTGGGAGAGCCGGGGAAGAGGACGGGGGCGAGGACCCCAGGGTCAGCAGGCAGAAGAGGAGGAGGAGTGCGGCCTCGGCAAGGGGGCCAGGAGACTGGGCATCATCCTGGGGGCAGGAAGTGGCCCAGGGCAGGGCACGTAGCCGGCGGACCGGTGAGCTGCGGGCGCTGTCCCACCGGCCTGGAGGGTCGTTGCCGACCTACCCTTAGGGCCCTGGGCTGGGGTCCTGGAGAGAGGGTGGGCCCGGACCCCCCTGACCCCCACGGGGTTAAGAGACTGCGCACACCAGGAGACTGGACTTAAGGGGGGGGAGACCCTCACGCAGGGGGAGACCCTCACAGCCCCTCCTACACACAAGGTGTAGTTCAGGGTCACATAAACATATCATGTATACTTACATGGCTTACTGACTCACCAGAGTAGCCATTGGCAATATCCATGTTTTGTTCGTTTGGTAAGGCCAGGCTTGACAAAGCTCTGGCTGAAATGATTTAGTTGGGGTTGGTCCTGCTTTGAGCAGGAGTTTGGATTAGATGACATCCTGAAGTCTCTTCCAACCCCAGTTTTTTATGATTCTAACCTGTCCACAGGAAGACTTACTAGGTGGGTTGAGTTTTCTTTTATGGCCCTTTGTGAGAATTAATTGTCTTTAATGTGCCGTAAACACCTACTTGTCTGGCTTCCTTGTGGGTTTTATCCCAGGAACAAACAATTTAGAATACAAACCTATAGCCAGTATTCATAACTTCAGATACAACGATGATACATGAATTTAAACAGGATAGTCTTGTTCAGCAAATCATAATTTTTCCATTGACCCCATATATGTTATACTTTGTACAAGATTTGTTGCAATTGTCTAACAGTGGCAATATCAATGATTCACATAATCATTTTTCAATCATAGATCATCAGAGGGTAAAACTAGATTGGGGAAATGTATATTTTTCATATCCGTTGCTTGGCTTACTATTTCAAAATGTGCCTTTCTCCCAATCTAGAGATACCCTTGTGGACCCCAGAGGATAGTTTCAGGGAGAGGAAAAATAATTTTGTAAAACAGACAGCCTGCTTTTATAGAAACTTGTGTCTGATAGCCCTGACAAATTGGATCCAGTGTGAGTTTGTCATGCCACTGTACTAATCATAGGCTACACAGTCTGGAGAACCAATTGGGACTGACATTTAAAAACTGCTGGTCTTGTAGATTAGCTCTCACAGCCACATTGGAGAGCATAAAAGCTGCATATTCCTTTTGCCAGTTGCAACACATTTTCCTATCCCATGGTCCCCCATACAAATGCCAGATAGGTGTTGGTTGAAATAGATGTCCTACCCCTCACAAAAAGATGCTATTGGGAGGTGGAGGGGGGACAGTTGTCCAGATCGAGAGGCTTGTGCATCATCTGGCACATGTTTTCTATCTAATGCCAATAAGTTATTGTTCCTTCACGTGATATTGATTGTGGTTTTTGGTGATAAAACATGCAGTATTTAGTGGGCCTGGCTAGTGGATTCAGCAATAGGTATAACTATACAATGATTACTGAACCACCATGATTTTTGCAAGTTTCTTTATATCCATGTGGGAATTCTGATGACAAGCAGTAATTGCATATATTTTTCTTAAATTGAAAGATAAATAGTTGTATTCTCACAGCTTTGCCGGGTTATATTTACCTTTTTCCAATGTTTGAGGATTTAGGAGTGGGTGGAGTTAAAGTATATGGCAGAGTTGGATATGGTCTTGTGTCCTGTGATTTGTACATGTATGCCCTATTCCTCTGTCCCCTGTAAGAGTGCTTAATCCTCCTGCAAAAAAGTTTGGGCAAGAATTATAGGAAAAGGACTGCATCGCCAGTTATTTTGGGAAAGAGTTTTGGGTCAATTGGACTGAGAGAGCCTTCACTTTGATTACTAGGGGGAAGGTACTGAATAATTTGAGCTCTTGTTCATTTAATACCTTTCTGTGAATCAGAAGTAGCACCAACAAGTATGTTTCAGTTAATAAGGAATATTTTGACAACTGTTGAAATAATCTTATGTTGGCTTCATCATTTAAGTAGAAAGGTTTATTTATACAAAGAATTAGTTGAGGATAAATGTACTTCATGATTAAAATAACTGATTCTTTGGGGGTTGTCCTTCTCTTATAGAATCTATTTTGTGCTTTATATTCACCCTGTTGCACAGCAATTGCTGGCAAAATGTATTGTTTTAATATTTTTAGTTATTACATGTTTCCAAAATTAACTTTGGAAGGTGATTAGTCAGTTACTCTTAGAATACACGATAAGTGTTCTGTAGCAGAATTTTTGCTATTAAAAGTCATTATGGCAGTTCTGTTTCCTGTTGATCATTAGGCTGAAATAATCTCCAGAGATAAGTTTTGCATCAGTTTTGGATCTGAGGCTTTTGGGGAGCTTTTCTACCCCACTTAAGTAAATGGGCCAGACAATGAACACTTGATTATGACCTAAGAGAGGTGAAAAAAGAAAGGGAAATGTGAATTAAATATAATTGTAAGGAACATACATTTGACTTCCCTTTGCCTGCCTGTCAAAAATTAAAACTTTACTGGCTGGTTACAAAGAGAGTTGGAGTTTTCAAATACAGTATGCATTATTCTGAGAGCAGATGCACCAAAATTGCCATAGCTAAAGAGCATTTACTGATTAAGTGTGCAACAGACGTTCTGCAAAAGAACAAGAGCCTTGAGACTACATATCTGAATGAGTATACATTTCCTGATTATGTGTGCAACAGACGTTCTGCAAAAGAACAAGAGCCTTGAGACTCTTAATTCAGGTAAATATAAACTTTGGCTATACTTGTTATCATATAACTTTAGAAACTTGTAAACATAATTAAAGGAAATGAAAAGGATGCGAAAGAAGGCATACTGTATATAATATTAAAATTTTCAATAAATTTGGTAAGCTAACTTAAAAAGGTATACAGGGTGTCCCCAATATATGTTGCCCAAGTATACGTCGGTTCTGCACTAGCGTCGTTGATGCTTGTAGGAACTGTTGCGTTATAAGTCGTCACGTAGCGTGTGGAAAAAAAACCCCAAAACTAATTTGCGCAAATGGAAGTAAGCCATGGGGGGAAAAAATCCCTGCTTTACATCATGTTACTATACTTCCATGTTTTTTGGAATGTATTTTGGATGTATAGTGGGGACACCCTCTAAAATAAATTGAATGTAGGAAACAAAAAAGACCCTAATAGCAAGTTGCACCTTAATTGAATACGCTACAGAGCAGACACATAATGGCTACTTCTTATCACATTTTTTGGAATGTAGAAGGATTAATCACTGCTATAGAAGTAATATATGACAGGAGCGTTGTATTTTGCTTGGCTGCCTTTTAAATATTACAAATATCTGCTTGCATTTTCAAAAATATTCCATGGTCACTGTCTTAAAACAACCATCATTGAGGCCATGGCAACACATGAAAACTATTCCAAGCAAAAGATCAAAGAGTCTGATTTTCATTCCAGACCATCTCTGGATATTGCTGCACAGGGTGTGTTTGCAATATTTCATTGAATTTGAGAGAAGCCTAGTACATTACTGTAAAGAAAATAATTTTTATAATCAAAGGGTATGTCTAGACTACATGCCTCTGTCGCCAGAGGCATGTAGATTAGGCCACCCGACAT
>CM057845.1:66031830-66042652 GCA_030068395.1 Apalone spinifera
CCCTTTTCCGGAAAAGGGTGCCTGTGTAGACGTAGCCTGTATGTATATATATATAGATAGAGAGAGAGAGAGAGGAGAGAGAGAGTAGTATTAGGAATGCACAGTGGCCTATGAAGAGCATATAATCCTCAATGGAATAGAATAACATCGAGCCTGAATGTGAAATGTTAGTACTTTTGACACCAGCTCCTTTCTGTACGCTCTTTGTGTCTATTCCTTCTGCTACACATGTGCTGTTGGATTTGTATAAGTTGTTAACCTACATGTCAGGCTATATTTGCTTCATTTAACAATGAATAAGGTTACCCTCCCCTTCAGCTCTTATTCAGTGCTTCCTCCCGTTATCTAGAATTTATGTGAAGTTGTATGGAGAGAAGAGTTCTGTTTGATTGACATTACTATAATGAATTATAAGATGTCTTGTTAGTTGCATCATATACTTTTTCACAATTATGTATTGTGCAATGATTTGGTATACAATCTCTCACAACATATCCATAAAATATTCCTAAATGTTTTCATTGTTTATTGAATTCCCAATTCAGGTTTGTGTTAGAGCAGTTTCTGAGATCCAAGTTTGAGGGTTTTTTCATAGTGCCTGAACATATTGATTCAAATTATAATTATCTTTGTTGTAAAGGACATTTCACTACAAAATATTTGAAAGAAACCAAATATGACTTTTAAAATTACTGTAAACATGACTCCCTTTGGAGTCATGCTGGTTAGATATCTCACTTGTGAACAATCAGGTAATTTTACTAGTGCTTACAAATAATGGCAGGTACAAAAAGGGTGTTCAGGTTTTAAAAATGTAGCTCATAAAAATTGGTGCTTTCTGCAGACTTATCTAGTTGCTGAATTGTTATTTTAAATATCCATAGCATGGTTTGGAGTATATGAGACATGGAAAAAGATATGTAAAACCTACCCAAAAAGCTTATATTTTAAATACATTGGTAAAATAAATCACATTGGAAGATCCAGAAGAAAGTTCAATATCAGAGCATTGTTTTTCTTCACTTCTTGAAGTATCATGAGTGGATGACAACACTTTTACTAAATATTTTGTTCAGAGAAAATAGAAATGATTCAAATTAATCTATCAGTGGTTTGGTACATAAATGTTAGCCTAAGTACAGTTGTAGCATTTTTAACTTGTACAGGTGTTGGGTGTCCTTGGAAGTGGGATAATGGGGGTGAAATTTAGGGTTGTCTACACTGCATTCCTCTTTCAAGAGAGGAATGCAAATGCAGAGGCATGAAATTGCAAATGAAGCACGGATTTGAATTTCCCACACATCATATGCATAATTGCGTCTGGGCGCTATTTTGAAATACCCTGTTTCGAAAAAAGAAACGCTGTCTAGACACGGTTATTTCAAAAGAAAAATCTTCTTTCAAAATTACCATTACTCCTTATAAAATGAGGTTTAAGGGTAATTTCGAAAGAAGGGTTTTCTTTCAAAATAACCGCGTCTAGACATCGTTTCTTTTTTCAAAATAGGGTATTTCGAAATAGCACTCAGACGTGATTATGCAAATGAAGCACAGGAAATTCAAATGTGTGCTTCATTTGCAATTTCGCTCAGCTGCATTTGCATTCCTCTCTTGAAAGAGGAATGCAGTGTAGACATACCCTTACAGAGTAGAGGAGAGAATAAAACTTCCATGATTAAACTTGCTATTTCTTTTCAGAGTTTTTGCTAATTTTTGTGTGAAATATTTATAATGCATGCATATAGAAAGTCTCATCATTGCAAACCAAAAATAAAACCATAAAAGTCATTTTATTTGCATAAATGTTTTTTCATATAATTTTATTGACGATTATTTTAGCATGAGTAATCTGCCCAATTTTTCTCTGTTAAAGAAATTAACAGAAATGAATTATATTATTTTATAGATAATATTGTCATGAAACTTTTTTTGTTAATACTTTCTGGGATCTTAAAGACATGGTCTCAGATATGAACCTTCATTTTAAATAGTAAACCCAGTTAGGCCGTAACCAAGCAAACCTTTCTACAAGGTATTAGCTGTTACCAACATAAACAGCATGTAGTTTCTTTCTTTCTTTCTTTCTTTCTTTCTTTCTTTCTCCCCTAAACGTGTTAATAGTTTTTGATATTATGGTAGTAATTATATTTTTATGATATAATTGATCAGACAGTTTCTAAGTATGATATTTACATTATTGAATTAAGTCTTAGAGCTCTTTTGTGTGGTAGGTTAATTATTATCTCTGTATTATAGATTCATATATTCCAAGACCAGAAGGGACTATTATGACAATCTGTTCTGACTTCCTGTATAACACAGATCATAGAACTTCCCCAGAATAGTTCTTAGAGCAGATCTTTTAGAAAAACATCCAACCTTTGTTTGAAAACTGTCACCAATGGACAATCCACCACAACTCTTAGTAAATTGTTCCAGTGATAATTACTGTCACTGTTAAAAAATTGTGCCTCATTTCCAGCCTGAATTTCAATTTTCAGCTATTGGATCATGATCTACTATTGTCTGCTAGACTGAAGAGCCCATTATTAAATATTTGTTCCCCATACAAGTATTTGCAGACTATAATCAATCACTCCTTACCTTCTCTTTTGTTATGCTAAATTGATTGAGTTCCTTGAATCTACATTACAATATGACAGGTTTTCTAATTCTTTAATCATTCTCATGATTCTTCTCTGGACCATTTCCAGTTTATCCACATCCTCCTTAAATTGTGGACTCCATTCCTGGACATTATTTCAGCAGCAGTGCACATGCCAAATACAGACATAAAATAGCCTCTCTACTCTTACTTGAAATTCCCGTTTTATGCAGCAGAGGATTTCATTAATTCTTTCAGTGACAACATCATACTGGAAGCTCATGTTCAGCAGATTATCCACCTCCATTTCTTTAGTTAAATGGCTCAGTCAATCTTGTGACACTGTTGAGAGTAGAACCTTGATCTTGATTCAGATCAACCCTGCAATTCACGGAATTGCTATTCATGGGGCGTGTCTCCTGACCCGGCCTGGAGGAGTGGCAAAGGCTGGGAGTTGTGGGAAACTCACCGCAGCTTCCAGCCCCTGGTTTCTCACAGCTGCCCAGAGTTGCGGTGAGTTCCCTATGGATGCCTGAAACTGCAGAGATATCACCGCAGCTGCCAGGTTCAGGATGAGTTCCCCATGGCTCCCAACCCCCACAGTGAGTTCCCTACAGCTGCCAGCCCTTTGCAATGAGTTTGGGAGCTTAATATTTTAGAGAGCTCCTCTTTTTTGTCTTCTGATTGCCCTCCAATAGCTGCATTTTCCAGTTCTTAGAGCATCCACTGTTGTTCCACTGGTTTGGAGGTCTTTTTATCCTTTATCAGTTTTGGACTCCTTTTTCTGTCTGCTAGTTCTTTGGAAAGAGTTCTGCATGCAGCTTTTTATCCCATTCTTTGAATGTGTGTTACTTTTTTAAATCTGGAAACTTTCGTATTACCACTGTCCTTTTTTTAACCTCTTCTGCTTGATTACTCTTAACATATTTCAGAGCCATCTTTCTCAGTTGAAATGCCAAGATTCCATCCAACTAGTTTTCATTTTTAAATATTAAAATCCCATTCAGAGTGATTTAAACAGTCAGCTGACATCGAAGTGTTTTTTAAAGAAAACCTAGAAGAGCTTTTCATACACACAGGTAGTATGACCATTTATAATGTTGCCAATTTAGCTGTCCCAATGTTGTATTGGGATTAAGCATTAATTTAGGAACTTTTGTTGCCACTTGAAATATTAATGAGACTGAACCAAACTCTGTCATAGTCTGTGATGTAAATGCTTTTAAGTTTAGTGTTTTGAAGAAGCAGCAAGAGCCTTTGCAGCTGGTCCCTTCTGGAAAACAAACATAATGGCTAACAGCAAAACAGATCATCAGCACTTCAGTAAACAAGCACACATTCTGTAATGACTTGCCAAAATACTGTTTAAAAATTGTTTGCTGTAAAAGAAAATCCCAGCAGAAAGTGATGCATACGTCCTGTTATATTGACAAGCTGCCCAACTTAGCATCTTGGGATGACTGTCAGTGTGTTGTTGCCAAAATTAATTACAAACTCTTTTGTTGTGAAAGAAAGAAAGAAACTTTTTCAGATAATTAATTTGGTTAACGTGTTAGAGGAATAGTTTTAGAAAATGTGAAGATTTCGAAAATGGAGCCTAAAGCAAAAACATCTGTTGTTGAGAAAATGCCTTTTTTTCATAATACTAATATGCTTTCTGTTACTGGATAGCAATAACAGTTACACAGCTCTGCTCCTATGCTCCAACTACTGTTTGTCTTTCTCAATAGATGATTTACTTTAAGAGAAGAAAAATTTAATAAAGTAACACACCATTTTTCTCTCATCTACAGATTGCTCTCCAGGATTGTGGGGGTTTCCCATGTGTCGGTATTTAAAGGAAGAGGGCTGGTGCTGTGGTCGCAATGCCAGAATGTCAGCGTGCTTAGTATGGTTCTTTTTTCTTTTTCTTCTTTTTTCCCCACTGGAAGCTTTATCCAGATGTTATAGAATTCATTGTTTTTGGCTTGTAATCCTAGAGCTATGACTTAAATCCCAGACTCTACGGAATAACATAATTAATGTTGTATGCATGATAAATTATAGGTAAAAAAATTGTATTAACCTTCCAACTTTGCACTTTTTATATTTGCTGAGGGCAGGAAACAATGATTATGGACAGAAAATATTTTTAAAATGGCAAAAAAGGCCACAGTTTTGTTGACTTGCATTTGAACAAAGCAATCTCTTAGTTCAAGAGGTCACAGCCGTAATTTAAAGGGGATAACATTCCTTCTTCCATCACTGACTTCCCCAAAAAGAATGAGGAGTCCTGTGGCACTTTAGGCTACGTTAACACTCTGAGATTATTTTGAAATAAGTTATTTCAAAATAATAACTTCCAGAATAACTATTTCAAAATAAGCTTATTCCCCAAGGAAAAAGTTGTTATTTTAAATAACCAACCCCTTATTTTGAAATAACAGGCTTGGCATTGTGGACACCTTGCCAAGATACATCTACTCAGCAGCATTATTTCAAAATACGCTATTTTGGAATAAAAACTCCAAGATAGCTTATTTCAGAATAGTGCATCTACACTACAAATGTCCATTGAAATAGCGTTGAGCTATTTCAAAAAAGAGTATCCACACTGATTGGAGCCTCAGTCGTATTTAAGATCCCCCTTGGAAGCACTTCAGGTAAGGCATCAGGACAGCACTCACTTCCTAGAGCTACTTCCTGAGGCTATCTGAGGCTCGTGTTTAAAGGGATCCCCTGTACAGTCATGTCTCAGGCTCCTCTCCTTTGCCTACCTCCTTGAAATACAGAAAACCTATTCCACTGTGTGCTCTAGTTGCCGTCGTGAACACCACAGCACTTCTGCCAAAGCAGTCTCCAGCTCCTAGACCTCATGCTACAACCACTGGTGCAGTTTTTGCAGGCTGCCCTCATGGCACTGCAGAACCAGAACCCGCAGCTCCCTGTGGGAAACCTCCTTCTCTCTCTCCATGTGCTACTCATGCATCACAGCCCCTCCCACCCTCCTCTGCACACCGTGCGCCACCACTTCTGGCAGTGGAACACCAGTTCGGACTGATGGGACCACATTTTCATGGAGCGGTGGGACGACCAGCAGTGGCTCCAGAATTTCTGCATGTCGAAGGACACCTTCCTGGAGCTCTGCGAGTGGCTTGCCCCTGTCCTCCAGGGATAGGACACCTGCATGAGACTCTCTGTCCTCCTCCAGAAGTGGCTCGCCATTGCTATTTGGAAGCTCGCCATGCTGGACAGTTACCTCTCCACTGGAAACCGGTTCATTATGTATGACTCTCTTACTATGTTATTGGGAGTGTGGTGAACTGCTGGAATGAGGTTCCCTAGGAAAAAGGTGGTGGTGGTGGATGCTACCTCACTGGGAGGTTTTCCAGTCCTAGCTTCACAAAGTCCTGCCGGGGGGTAAAGTTAATTGGGGTTCGGCCTGGTGTGTAGGAGAAGGGGGGTTGGGCTCGGGGACCTCCTAAGGGCTCCAACAACTCTGTGATTCTCTGTTTGTCTCCTTCTCCACGTGGTGAGGGCCATCAACACCATCCTCCTGGGTGACTTGGACACTGGTTTTGCTGCCATGGGCTTCCCAACTGCAGGGACACCCACATCCCCACTGAGCCCCCAACCACTGGGGGCACCCACATCCCCACTGAGCCCCCAACCACTGGGCATCCTACTACATCAACCAGAAGGGGTACTTTTCCATGGTCCTGCAAGCTGTTGTGGACCACTGCAGCTGCTTCACAGATATTAATGTCAGGTGGTCGGGGAAAATGCCCGACGCCCACATCTTTAGGAACTCCAGCCTCTACCAGAAAATGCTTGCTGGCACTTTTATTCCCAGCTGCACCATCGGAGTCGGGGACGTGGACATGCTGATGTGCATTGTGGGGGATGCAGCCTATTCTCTGCTCCCCTGGCTTATGAAGCCCTGGACACCTGGACCTGGCCAAGGAACAGTTTAACTCCAGGCTTAGAAGAGCCCGCATTGTGGTGGAGGGAGCCTTTGGTCATCTCAAAGGGAGGTTCTACTGCCTGCTCACCCACCTGGACCTTGGTGAGCAGAATGTCCCCCAAGTGGTGCAGGCATGCTGTGTCCTCCACAAGATTTGTGAGAATAAAGGGGAGACCTTTATACCAGGGTCGGAGGCAGAGGCCAAGTGGCTCACCAGAGTTTATGAATAGCCATGTACAGCTGCCATCTGAAAGGACCATCAGGAGGCTGTGCACATCTGGGAGGCCCTGAGGGAGCAATTCAGACAAGAACACCTGTGAGAATGTCCCCTGGGTGTCCCAACAAAGGGCCTCTGCAGTGCTCCAGTGTGCCTTTCTTCTTTCACCCTTTCTTTCCCCCCTCCTCCCCACAGATACAATAAAGCAGACTTTTTGTTTTGGAACAATGAACTATGTGGGTTTTGGGGGGTGGGGGTAATGAAAACTGGGGAGGGACTGGGGAGAGAACCTGGGAGGCGGAAGGAAGAGGTGCTGCTCAGGAATGGGGCTGCAAGTGCCGCCTGCCCTGGATGGTCCTACCGCCTCTTGTGCGGGGGCCCTCAGCAGTCACATTGGGAGATAAGGGGAGAAGACGGAGGAGCAGGAATGGGAGGGCAGCTGCTCGATTGCTCAATGGCAGCGACCATGCAATTGACAATGGCTATGTATGCTGCGCACATGCTACAGATCTCTTGTGCCACCTCCCACCAGGTGGTGCAGCACTGTTTCTGGTCTGCTTCCCACCACTGGTTCTGCCTCTCTAGAGACTGCTGGAGGCCACGCAGGCAGGCAACATGTTTCCGCTCCATATCCTCATGGGCACGTCTGCAGCAACAGCTCCCATGGGGCAGGGAGGCTGGCGCGGGAGGTGTTGCAGGCATCTTACTCGCAGCTGGTCCAGCTGTGAAGAACAAAGAGAAGGGCAGTCATTCCAACAGACAGGGTGCATGAAGCCTAGCCCTCATCTCTGAGGCGACACCCAAAGGTCTCAGGTCAGGCGAAGGCGATGTGCTTTGAGCAAGGCCATCTCTGACCTACACAGCAGGCGCCTTCCTGCAAGGGCACAGATGTCCCGGGTGGAGTGAGGGGGCTCACTTCCCCCATGTCCCAGGGACGAGCAGGCATGGAAGGGTTCCAGCCAAGCCAGGAGCCCACAGACAAGATGGAGGCAACAGGGAACCTTGGCTTCCTTCCATGCCACGCACACACTAAGTTTGGCAGTAGCAGCATCCCGCAGGGAGAGGACTTCTCTCCCTGCCCACTGGAGGAGGGGGGGAGGGTGATGGGGAGGTGTGTGTGAGTGGCAGATGCTGCTTGCTGAGGAGGGTGCTACTGGGGTCCCCTCCACTTCCTTCCCCTCCTAGCAGACTCCCCTTGCAGGTGCTCGGTGTCCTGCACCTCATCACGCTTGCCCAAGAGCACAGGCTGCCCTGAGAGAGAGAGAGAGAGAGAGTGTGTGTGTGTGTGTGTGTGTGTGTGTGTGGATGCCAGCCTCCTTAGTGGTGGCTGGTGGTGGGAGTCGGGAGTAAAGCAGGCTTCTCCAGAAACCCTGTGAGCAGGAGCATAAGGGTCTGGTGAGGCAGCTTCATTACGGCTGTCTGCTGCAGACTGGTGCTCCACGTGACCCAGGCTGCTACACGATCCCCAGGCCAAGAAGGCCAGGCAATGAGCATACAGCTCCTCGCCACCCGCTGCCTCCCCACACCTGTGTGTAAGGAAAGTAATGGAGCTCACCTGATGGGCTTTCTCTGGCTTCGTCCAAACCCTTGATGATATTCTGGAAGGATGGTATCAGCTCCAGGGACTGGCTGAGCTCCTGTTGGGCAGGCATCGTGATGTTAGTGGCCTGGTCCTGCTCCCCCTCCTCTTCCTTGGCTACAGACCTGCTCTCCAGGACAGTGACAATGGGCATATCCCAACCAGAGTTCACAACAAGATGGAGGATGGGACTGACACTCCCCCTGCCCCTCTCCTCCCCCAGGATGCGGTGGAACTGGTCGAAGTAGTGGCAGGTCTGGGGTGCTGTCTTTGAGTGGGAGCTGTGCTTCCTGGGCCTTGGTATAGGCCTGCCTGATCTCCTTTACTTTCATGCACATCTACTCCTTGGTGCCTCTCTGGTGCAGGCTGTCGACCATCCAGCCATATATGTTGGCGTTCCTGCACCTGGTGCGGAGATAATGGAGGTTTGCGTTGTCTCCCCAGACCTCAATAAGATCCAGGATCTCCTCACCGGTCCAGGATAGGGCCTGCATCCTCGGCCCCCGGAAGCTGCCTGCAGCTATGCTGGCAGCTGTGGGGGTCTCAGGTGGGATGCTGGGGTCTGCCATGGTAGCAGTGAAGCCAGAACTGGGTGCTGCTGTGTGGCACAATGCTAGTGGAGCTCACATCGTACCACAAACTGTTTCCCCTGAGGCTGTGGCTTTAAGGACTGCAAGGGAAGGGGAACTATAGCGTTCTGCCGCTCATGAACAGAGTGGCCACCAGGGCATCTGGAGGCCACTTATTCTGAAATAACCTCAGCTCCCCATCTATACATGCCCTATTTCAAAATAACTCTTTCAAACTAGGCATTATTCCTAGTAAAATGAGGGTTACAGAATTCAGAATAAGACTCTGTGTAGACGCTCACCTAATTATTTTAAAATAACACGAGTTATCTCAAAATACCGCTGCTGTGTAGACATGCCATTAGAGATTAACAGATTTACTATGGCATAAACTTTATGGGTAAAATCTACTTCATGAGATGAATTTGAGTGGAACTTAGAGAAGCAGGGACAGTTGCACATCCATCCACTGATGAGATATATACCTTCAAGTGCCAGCAGTGTCCCTGTGCCATGTACATTAGCCAAACCGGACAATCTCTATGCCAAAGAATAAATGGACACAAATCAGACCTCAGGAAAGGTAACACATATAAACCTGTAGGAGAACACTTTAACCTCCCTGAATATTCAGTAATGCATTTGAAAGTAGCCATCCTTCTATAAGAGAATTTCAAAACCTGATTATAAAGGGAGACGCTGAACTGGAATTCATTTGCAAATTCAGCACTATTGATTTAGGATTGAATAAAGATCTCAACTGGTTAATGCTTTACAAAGGCAATATCCCTTCTCTGCATATTCACATTTCCACCCCAAATGTGAATGAGCCACTTCCACCATGATTTGATTAGCTTTATTAACACAAGCAACTTCTTCCTTGTATATTTACCCCTGCTTCTGTAACTTCCATTCCAATTCATCTGATAAAGTGGGCCATGAAATCTTATGCCCTAATAAATCTGTTACGGTATGTCTACACTTGCCCCCTAGTTCGAACTAAGGAGGCAAATGAAGCATACCAAAGTTGCTAATGAAGTGCGGGATATTTAAATCCCGTGCTTGATTAGCATATTCACGTCTGGTCGCCATTTTAAAAAGCCGGTAGCCCGAATTAACTCGCCGCGTGTAGACATGGTAGTCCGATCCAAAACTCTTCCCTCGAATTAACTGTTCTCCTCATGCAATGAGGAGTAACAGTTAATTTGAGGGAAGGGTTTCCGATCGAACTACCGCGTCTACACGTGGCAAGTTAAATCGGGCACCCGGCATTTTAAAATGGCAACCAGCCACGAATATGCTAATCAAGTACAGGATATTTAAATCCCGCGCTTCATTAGCAACTTCAGTATGCTTCATTTGCCTCCCTAGTCTGAAGTAGGGGGCAAGTGTAGACATACCCTTAGTCTCTGAAGTGACACAGAACTTCTTGTAGTTTTTGCAGATAGAAACTAACATGGCTACCCCTCTGAGATTTTTTCCCCCCAAAGGTTCATTGTTTATAACACTCAATGTCCTAACTGTACAAGACCATAAATGTGCTTTTCTAACCTCCAACCAGAGTAGGTCTATATGTTGTACCAATAAAAACAAGCAGGATCTTATGAGGGGGATAAGGCAAAAAGCCACATTTATTGTAAAGATAATAATAAAAAATAAAGAAAAGATAGAAGCAAACAACATTGTTTAACTACTTAGCCCTTATACACTTATATATATGTAACCCCCCCTTTTTCCTCCCCGGGTTACTGGGGAGCAGGTCACACTCACAGGTGTGCCTGGGCGCCTGATGCTTTAACCCCAAAAGAGATCCTGAGCAACCCAATGGTGATGGTGTTTAGTTGGGGAAAACCCGATCCACCCCCTTGCTGCAGTCCCTTGCTTGTAATGAATGTGCATGGCGGTGCCT
>CM057845.1:66067608-66117736 GCA_030068395.1 Apalone spinifera
ACATTTGCAGCCCTAGTTCGAATTAGGCTGCAAGTGTAGACATACCCTAAGAGTTTTCACATTTTAAACACACACTTGCAGTTCTGAGAACCATGTGTAGAATAAATATAGGTGTGTGCACAAAGCAGGTAGTTAGAAATACTGCTTGATCTGCCTGTGTAGATCAGACACACTGTATGTGAAAAACACACATGATAACTTGCTCATGTGTAATTGTAGATACTGAGTTGAGCTGAGTTTGAGAATTTTGATCAAGATGACCACACTTCCCCCTCTCACTGCCTAGAGCTCTCCTTGGTCCCCACTCCATCCAGGAAGAATCCCCTAGTAGGATCCTGCAGACCCCAGTCCCATTCCTCCTCTGCAGAATCCTGCAGCCAACTGCTTTCCCCTTCCTAATGCCATGGTATTGTCCAGGAGCTATTGCTCTGTCTCCAGTCTTCTGTAGGAGGGCTACCCCAGAACTCTTACCTTCATTAACTCACTCTTCCTGCACTGTGGGGGTGTTAAGCCACTGTTGCCAAACTTGGAGTAGAGGCCAGCACTATTGTGCCACCACTTCCCAATAGCTGCTGCCTCTAACACAAGCAGCATAATTATCTCTACCATTCCAATGGGGAAGCTTCAGATCGTACTGGCAAAATTCTAGAGATGCCTGTGTTGTCTCACCAAAACCAGCCCCAAACTGTGGTACCTGTAATATCACAAGAATTGGCAACACCACACCTGGCAATCTGGTGAACGAGAAGGAAGCTGCAGAGAATTATAATATGGAAGTATTATAGTTATTTCACAGAGGAGTAACCTGGAGCACAGAGAAAGAGTGAGACTCTCCAGGGCTTGAGAGCAAATAAGTCACAGTACCAGGAATAAAGTGCAAGAGTCTTGACTCCTACTTCTTTTGCTATGACACATTGTTCTCCTTCCCTTAGCTCTATAAGGGCACATCTATACTGCAGCATTATTTTGAAATAACTAATGTTATTTTGAAATAACAAGGTCAGCATCTACACTTATTTCAAAATAACGGGCTTCTTATTCTGGAATAATAAACCCTCATATCACGAGGAATAACACCTATTTTGAAATAGCTATTTTGGGAGTTATTATTCCGAAACAGCTTATTTCAAAATAAGCACGTAGTGTAGACATGCCCTAAGTGAGCCCTTTGGCATTTCTTTGTAAAGTTTGAGAGACATTCACTGTAGGACATAGGAATATTATGTCCATTTCTGTGTATAGTGCTCATTTAAGAATAGCTTCATGCATATTTCATGTTCATGAGAAGGCTAAAGTTAATCAAAGAATTCAGGTAATTGAGAACAGAAAAAATGCTCACTATAAGCCTTAGAAAAGTTCAGATATAAAAAATGAACTAATTTTTTGACATTATCACTTTTAATTAGAAAGAATAATGTTGTTTCAGAAATTGTCTTGGCTAGGTAACAGGAATGGTTTTAATTGTTGTCATCCATTTTTTTTTCTCCCCCGTTGCAGCTCCCGGACAGCTGTATAATGGGTTACTATGAAAAATACAAGCATAGAATGAATGAACTGGAAGCATTTAATATGGTAAAAATCCCAGGATTAAAAATATTATCTTTTTTTGTTACATCTACCATTAGGCTAAAATAGACCCCTGTCAAATTTTATGTGGTGGTAGACTAGCTTATAGTGCGATATACTGTCTATAGAAAAACAGTTCACATGGAGGATATCCTATTCCAGAGCTATATCAGGTGTCAGTAAAATAATAAAGAGACTACATGGAAGGTTCTTTTTTAAGGGATATTATGAATGTGAACAAAGAAATGCCAGACTCCTTCTGAATTCAAATTGGTCTCCATTAAAATATTTCACAAAAAATTATTTTACAATGATTTCTCTCCTCAAAAGCTTTCTACCACTTATAGATTATGCCTCGGAGCTAACCAAATAAAATATTTTCTCTGCTTATAACATTCCATGGACCTTGGATCTTTACTAGAGTTTTCTGAACTTGTCAGCTACAGAAGAACTGGCAAGGTGGCAAATTGTAAAGGTTTTTCTCAATAAATTTATTCACCTTCCTAGAATTGTTTTCTGGGGCTAGAGTAGTCTTTTTAGGAGTATGTTGGTTTCCTTTCCAAAAGCTGTGATTATGTTTTACCTTTCTTTCAGTTGAAAGTTGTTCTTGCTCCCTGTATAGAAGTTTTGTTACTTCTGGATCGTCTTTGCTACCTCAAAGAGAAGGTGTGTTTACTTTATATTTTGTGATACCTGAAGTCTGTTTATTTTAAACAAATTATTCACTGAGTACCAGAGAGTTCCTGTTGCAGACTTACTATTGTCATCATAGTTGCAAAATTGTTAAGTATCCATTCCATCTCTCTCTAAACATATGCCTAGCAGATGTTTTTTATTATTGTTATTTTAAGTGAAGCTGTACCAGTACATTTTAATGTTCTTTTAATTGCATGGTAATTACTAGTCAGGAGACAATAAAAAATTTAAACCCCTGAAAAATCTGATTCCCTATCAAGTATTGGTATATTAATCATTAAAATTAATACTGGAAGCACTAAGCAAACATTACCCTGTGCATATCACAATGAGGAGTCCTTTGGAACCTTAAAAACTAACAAATTTATTTGGGCATAAGCTTTCATGGGCAAAACCCCACTTCATCAGATGCATGCCTCTGAAATTTCTACTCCATGCATCTGCCAATGTGTTTTTTGTCCATGAAGGCTTATGCCCAAATAAATCTGTTAGGGTATGTCTACACAGCACAGTTATTTTGAAACAATGGATGGCTTATTTTGAAATCTCTAAACCTCATTCCACAAGGAATAACGCTTATTCCGAAATAGCTATTTCAGAATAGCAGTAGTGTGGACACTCCACTGCTGCTATTTCGAAATAGTTCCTCCCCAGGGTCAATCAAAGTAATTATTCTCTAGTGCCTCCTGGGCTCTAAATCGAGGTAGCACATCTACATTAGGAAAACCTGCCTTGGACTAATTTTAAGGCTTCCCTGTAGTGTAGACGTGCTATTTCAAAATAAGCTATTTCAGAGAAAAAATTCCAAAATACTTATTTTGAAATAAGAGTGCTTTGTAGACATACCCTTAGTTTTTAAGATGCTATAGGACTCCTCATTTTTGCAGATACAGACTAACAAGGCTATCCCTCTGATAACTGTACATACTAACACTTCAAATTGATGATATTTTAACAGTGCATCTTCTGACAATTGATCTGAATGGCAGTCATTGTGGGCTTTGGATCATCTCCAAAATACATGTGGATTATGTTTATACATACTTAGTGAAGATATGTAATGAAAAAAGTTTTCTTCCAGTGTCTAATCAATTGAGTTACACCCGATTAACATATAGCTCTTCTGAACTGGCCACATATAGATCTGGTGTACAGTAAACTGGTGCAACTACACTGGTGCAACTGGCCACATATAGATCTGGTGTACAGTAAACTGGTGCAACTACAAGTGTTAGTATGTACAGTTATCAGAGGGATAGCCTTGTTAGTCTGTATCTGCAAAAATGAAGAGTCCTATAGCATCTTAAAAACTAAGGGTATGTCTACCAATTTAGTGATGCAACTTCCACTCAATTACACCCACTTGCTCTTAAGTGTCAGCTTGTCCTAATAAACTCAAAAGTAATGATCATACTTATATTGTTCCAAAAACACATTTTCCATCCAATAGTAATTTGTTAGAAGGTTTCCATGGTCTCTTTGAAGCTTCTGTTGTGGGCTATGGTCAGAATAAAGTTTTGTGACCTTTTCATATTAAACATATTTGGGTGAGTGTTGTTTTTTTTCATTATAAGTTTTTTATTTTAATAGCTCCATTTTATCATAAGGAAAGTTCTGCTTTATTCTCTTCTACAGTGCTCTTGGAACAAATGAGTTATAATAAATATTTGCTTTTATTCTAACTGGTATTTTTATAGAGAGAGGGGCATTTTTGAAAATATCTAATGATGTATTTTCCCAAATGACAACAAGGTATAAATCATGAAGAGATTGGTTTATTTCCCAAACTGGGAGATCAGACCTTCTGCACTTGGCACTGGTTTACCTCTCAAAATGTAATATAGCAATTGATTTAATCTTGCACCGGTTACACCTGTTGTGTGCAGAATTCACTTTCCCCATAGATTTCTTTGCTTCCCCGCATAAAATGAAAGGGAAGCCACAAGAGCATCACATACTTCTCTTCAGCAGCACAGACATGTCAATTCCAGGAGCAGCCAATGGTGAGGTAAATCACTCTGGTCCGGTGAATGCCAGGGGAATATTTTCCCCTCTCCCCCGCTGCCCCAAAACAGAGGCAAGACATGGGGGCAAATATGGAGTCACAGTGCGTGCAACTGTCCTCCCCATTTTCACAGAGCTGTTCGAGGGAGGGAGTGTGCTGCTCCTGCTTGCTGACACCTGCATCCTCCATACTTGGATCCTGCTGGGCTGAGCCTGCCTACCCACACCTTGTTGCAGAGGGGCTGGGCCCCAGGGTATTTCCAGAGCAGGTCCAACCTTTGCACTGGGTCAGGGTCAGGTGAAGCCTCAATGCCAAATCCGTAGCCAAGAAGTGAGGTGATTGCAAGATAATCTCCTACTTCCATGCAACCAATGGTGTGTGTTTCCTACTGCCATGCTGGAGCCTTTTTATTTATTTATTGACAAATATATATTGCAGAATTTTAAAATATTATGTGTAGAATTTTTGGTGAATATTTTTAAATTTTTTGGTGCGGAATTCCCAACTGGTTGACTTCACAAGTTGAATTTTCCTAGACAAGATGCAATAAAAATTATGGAAACTATACAAAGTGTTACAGCCAAATCTAAGTCAACTTACTCATGTAAACAATCACATTAACTTCAATTGTACAATAGGTTGGACCTCCCTCATCCAGCACCCTGGGGACTTGACTGGTCCTGGATGAGAGATTTTGCCGCACATGCGGTGATCATTTCTGGACCCCCTGCTGCCAGTTCCCTCCAGCCTTGACCTAACTGCTGCCCTCCCAGCTGGCTGCCCCCTCTCGTTGGTCCCGCTGCCCTGTCAGCCCCCATTGCCCTACTGAGCAGCCCCACCACCTCTGTGCATCGGTCTCCTGCTGCAGCTCCCACTTCCTGCTGCCACACTGGGCAGCCCCATTTCCTTCGTGCCCCCGGGTTCCCACTTCAAAGCCTGGCTCCTGCTGCCATTCTGGGCAGCTCCCATAGCCTCTGCAGCAGGCTCCTGCTGCTGCACATGGGGCTCCCACAGCCACACATGGAGCTCCCACAGCTCTGTCGGTAAGCCCTGCTGGTTTGCGGGACTTCCAGGTGCTAGCCCTCCACTGGGACTTTCTGGTTCTGGAACATCCATGGTCCTCCCAGACTACAGATGTTGCTGGACCAAAGAGTCCCAGTTAAGAGAATTTCAACCTGTATTTGCATGAATAAAGTTAGTAGGTTTTGCTTTTAATTTCACTGCCTGTAATTCATAAGAGACTAGTTTAGTGAGTGGTAAACTCACATGAGAGCATGTAAGAAATAATTTAATGACTTTAAATCACAAATTGCTTTACTTTTCATAAGCATTATTTTGTGAGTTCACAACTGTTTCATGCATTGCATAGAAGTTAGCGTTTTGTTTTTTGGGGTGTTTTTTTTCCATTTTGTAGATCAAAATGTGTCCCATTCCCATATCTTAGCTTTTAAGTCCAACACATTTTTATGTATTTAATCATATATCATTTTACAGGACAACATTGCCTGGTCTGGACTAGTGAAATTATTTGATCCTGTAAAATCCCCCAGATGCTATGCAGTTGTTGCTCTGAAGAAATAGCAGTGCATTCAAGTTGAAGCGGTTGCAAGATAATTCACAGCTTTACATCTGATACTGTTATTATACTATTCACTCCCACATTGATTTTGTTATTATTTTAAGTTATTATGTAAGTACTCTAATAGTATTATGTAACCATTTTGTTTTTACCTGAAAAAATAAAGAATTTAATAAGTATGAGTCATGAGAAATATATTGAAAGTAAAATTGAAGTTGTTTTATATATTTCAACATGTCCTGGTATAATGTATTAAAATAATGTTAAGCATCTGATTTTCCCAGAAAAATTCAGAGGCCCATATTGTGTGACTATTTTTAAAGCCTTAAAAAGTGATATAATGTGATATATTATAGTTCAGACTTATTAGGAAGTGCCCAATGCTCTTAGGATCATAGAACTGAAAGGGACCTTAAGAGCTCCTCTAACCCAGTGTTCTGTACTCATTGCTGGAGTAAATCTGGTCTTATACCATCCCTGACTGGTGTCTGAAAAGGAAGATTCCATAACCTCTCTGGACAATTTATTCTAGCGGTTAACCACCCTGGGCGGAAGTTTTTCCTAATGTCCAATCTAATCCACCCTTGCTGCAATGTAAGTCCATTTCTTCTTGTTCTATCCTCAGAGATGAAGGAGAAAAAAATTCTCTGTGTAACAGCCTTTTATATACTTGAAAACTCTGATCATGTCTTCCCTCAGTCTTGTCTTTAGACTAAACAAACAGATTTTTTTTCCAATTTCCCCTAATAGGTCATATTTTCTAGACTTTGAATCATTTTTGTTTCTCTTCTCTGGACTCTCTCCAGTTTGTCAACATTTTTCCTGAAATTGAAGCCCAGAACTGGACACTACTTCAATTGAGGCCTAATCTGCACATAATAGAATAGAAGAATTATTTCTTATGTCATGCTCACAACACAAGCTATTGAACAGAACCAGACTAAGAACTGATCCTTGCAGGACCATACTAGGTATGCCCTTCCAGCATGACACTGAGCTACTTATAACTACTCTCCAGGAACAGTTTTCCAGCCAGTTATCTGGGTTTTATTTCTGTAGTTTGTTTATGAGATGGTCACATGAGACTATATCAAAAGCCTTAAAGTCAAGATATACCATTATATACTGCTTCCCCCTGATATCCACGAGGCTTGTTACTCTGTCAAAGAAAGCTATCAGGTTTTGACAGGATTTTGTTCTTGACAAATCCATATTTATTGTTACTTATCACCTTCTAGGTATTACAGGTTGATTGCTTAATTATTTGCTCCATTAGCTTTCTGGGTACTGAAATTAAGCTGACTGGTCTGTAATTCCCCAGGTGGTCCTTATTTCCCTTTTTATAAATGAGCACTATATTTGTACATTTCAGGTGCATCTACACCTCCCCTGTAGGTCAAAATAAGATATGCAATTTGAACTACACAAATTGCATGTCTTATTTCAATCTAATTTTGAAATAGCTTATTTTGAATTTAGAAATAAACTGCTCTTCTGAAACATCCCTGAACCCTCATGGAACCAGGGTTAGAGGGACACCAGAATAGTGACCCTGTAATTTCTAAATCTAATTTGAAATAATGGGCTGGTTCAAAATATGTGGAATAGCATTGCAGTCTAAATGTTCTTATTTTCTTCTTATGTACCCTTCCAGTCCTCTGGAATCTCTCCTGTCTTCCATGACTTTTTTTTAAAGATAATCGCTGATGGCTCAGATATCTCCTCTGTCAGCTCCTTGAGTATTCTAGGATGCATTTCCTCAGACCAAAGTTATTTGAAAATATCTAATTTGTTTTAGTAATTTTTAACTTGTCCTTTCCCTAATTTTAGCCTTTGATCTTTCCTCATTTCACTGGCATTTACTGTGTCACATGTCCAATCATTACTAATGTTTTTTGTGAAAACTAAAACAAAAATGTTATTTAGCACCTCTGCCATTTTCACATTTTCTGTTGTTGAATTCCTCCCACATTAAGAAATGGCCCTTCCCAGTCCTTGGTGGTCTTACTTTTTTAATTATTTGTAGAATGTTTTCTTGTTACCAGTTAGGTCTCTAGCTAATTTAATCTTGTTTTGTGCCTTCATAACTCTATTAACTCATCTCAGTCAGTGAAATCTGAGCTTCCGTAAAGCCCACAGAAGTTTACTATTGTCTTCTGTAGTATAGGTTAGGTTTTGTGGGAATCTCAGCTTCAATTGGGTAAATCTATGCTGAAATTGAAAGTAAAATTTACTTACTTTGCTTTGGTAATTGTAGACCTTTCACTCTGTTTAATAGAGTAATTGAGTAATTTTAATGTTTTTACTTTCTATTAATAATTTTAAGTGAAATACAAAAAGAAGTAAGGCAAGCTATTGAGTGGGCAGCATATGATACATTCTTGTAATTTGCAGATCCATGATGCTTTGGAGCCATTGGGGT
Organism: Apalone spinifera; assembly: GCA_030068395.1. Taxonomy (NCBI): domain Eukaryota; kingdom Metazoa; phylum Chordata; order Testudines; family Trionychidae; genus Apalone; species Apalone spinifera. The sequence continues at coordinate 66,075,877 of CM057845.1, forward strand.
AGTGCATACTATTAAGGAAACTTTTTCTGCATTTTTAGTGCTCTTTTGTATTGTTGCTAATACAGAATGACTACTATATTCCAACCCAGAATCAGCAACAAGTTACAATACTAGGCAGGCCAAAAGGTTTTAAGAGCCTTCAAAATTAAGGTAATTATATAAATTTAATGATAGATATGTTGCAGTTCTGGAGTTAACTGCACCTCTGCTCTTTCACTGGTCTATATGGGGGGGCACATCTTTATGTCTCAGGCTTTAGCCACCACCTCCCTATAGGCGGGATCCTCAACCTACTTCCTCCAAACAAAGGAGTTGGTCTTACAGTTTTTCATCAATTCAGAAGAACTGCAGTTCAGAACCTGTTTATCCCAGAAGCACTGACCTGAATCCAGCATGTGTGTATGGTTTGCTCTGTCGTGGGGACAATGACAGGATGATGAAACAGCTTGATGAAACAGAGCACAGTACATTTATTTTGGGGACAAAAGCATTATAGAGAAAACACATCACAAAACAATATGCAGTCTGCATGCAAGTTACACTTTGCAGATGTCATCTATCTTCCACATGGCTTTCCAGTCCTTCAAACACTTCTGGCATGGCTTTGCCCTCATGGTTACAATCTCATGTCAATGTTTGGATCAAAATAACACAGTCTTGCTGGCACTTTATACCACAAGCTCTTTGTTTGGTTCCTGGATCTCTTGCATCCAGTATGTAGCAGTATATGGAATTTTACCCCAGTGGATTGTACTTCTCCAGTGATTATCGTCCACTGATCTTAGTCCCTGGAGGAAGCTTGGTAATCCTGACCCATGGAGCTGAAATACAATCCCTAACTTTCAAAGATAGATAGATAGATAGATAATTTATAATTACAACAGTTTACTATTAATATTGGTGTCTATGGCATGTGGCACATTTCAGTGCACTAGTCTTTTGAATTTCCATGCTTCCAAGGTTTTGAAAATATTTTACTTTAACTCCTTTCCTTCTTCCTTCCTGAATGCTGCAAAGAAAAATGTGAGTGATCTGTGTATAACGTAAGTAGTATGTGTATTACAGCAGATCTAACAGGTCCCAATCTTGATTGGTACCACATTGTGCTAGGTGCTATATATACACATAATTAGAGAACACACCAACCCCTAAAGAATTTGCAATGTAAATAGAAAAGCTAAACAAAGGGAGTATTATCTCTACTTTTGCTGCTAGGAAATTTAGGAATAGAGAGATTAAGTGACTTGCCTTTGATTACATAGGGAGTTAGTTGAAGATAGAAGAACTGGTTTCCTGAATCTCAGTTCAGTGCTTTAACCACAAGACTATTCTCTCACTCTAGGATATATGTCTTCTAATCCTACCAGTGGCAGGCTTGAGCAGCACTTTAAACTGTGATTCAGACATTATTTACCTTCTAAATTGCTTGAATTTCATCGTGTTTACCACAGACCATTTCTTCATCTTGTGCAGATCATTTTGAATTATAATCCCATCCTCCAAAGCACTTGCAATCCCTCCCAAATTGATATCATCTGCCATCATTTTATAAGTGTGCTCTCTATGCTATTATCTAAATTGTTGATGAAGATATTGAACAGAAACCGACTCCAAAATGATCTCTGCAGAACATTATGTGCTTCCAGAATGACTGAACCATTGATAACTACTCTCTGGGAACAAAATACAGGACTATGTATTTATTCAACCAGTTATGCACCCACCTTACAGTAACACCATCTAAATTGTATTTCTCTAGTTTATTAATAAAAAGGTCATGTAAGACTGCATCGAATGCTTTACAAAAATCTACATGTACCAAGTCCACCTCTTCTGACTTATCCACAAGGTTTATTATCCTATGAAAGAAGGCTATCAGTTTGGTTTGATATGATTTGTTCTTTACAAATCCATGCTGGCTGTTACTTATCACCTTTTTATCTTCTATATATTGTAAGTGGATACCTTAATTATTTGCTTCATTATCTTTCCTGGTACAGAATATAAGTTGATTGGTCTGTACTGTAGATCTTTTTTTCACCTAATTTTAGATGCCCAAGTGCTGGATTCAATCACTTGGGATCTTCCACCAATATAGTCTGAGGACAGAAAATGGTAAATGAATCATGAGGTCCAGACAAGCTGTGGACAAGCACAGGTTTCTGGAGTGGAGGAAAGATGGCCTTTGCAATTCCCTGAGATTGCTGGGGGCAGTTCACATTTGGAGCAATTTAAGCAGCCTTAGTACTGCTTTAATGCCAGATGGTAACTTCCCTAAACAGCTATTGGGTTGTGCAGTGTTCTTAACATCCTGTTCCCTCAGGTTATACCTGTCATTCTAAAAGATGGTCACAGTGGTTCAGATATGTTGCCTGAACTGTACCAAGGTCTTTCCCAGAGATAATTCTCAGCTACCCCATTAGGGTAAGTGTATATGGCCCCTTTATTCCTCCAGACTGGAGTGTATCAGGACCATGATCTACCCCTGAATGTGCTATGTATAAACTGTGACTAAGTTGAATCTTCCACAAACTCCCCAGGCAGTTGTATTTGGCTGATGAGACTATTGGCTGCATGTGTGGGAACTTATTTGTTGATGTATTTATCTCTGTGGGTTGCCTCATTAAGCTTGCAGATGTACTGTCAATGTTAAACAAGTGAAAAATTTCTATTTTAAGTCTTGCGTGGCTTTTATTAGAATTTTCCAGTGCACAGCACCATACGACTTTAATAAGTTACAGTGCATAAAACACAATTAATTAAATTACCCTTATATAGGAAAAATGGACAACAAACAAATAACAGACGGTGGTATAATAAGTAAAATGAAAGGGGGAGAAGGAAAGTGGAAAATGGTGGCTAGGCTGGGTAGGAATGGAAATAAAAGAAAATTTGCCCAATACTAATTGTTTTTGACAATTGAACCAAATTCAGTGACAGCCATAAGATTGTTTTTAGGGCTAAGAGAAAGTAATCTTAGTTCTGTATATTTCTGCAATCATTGTTTGAGTTGTGAATGAGGTAACCCCAGTAAGCCAGTCAGCAAAAATTAAAATAAGAATTGCCTTTCCAACAAGCTAGGTTTGTCTTGTAGTATATGTTTGGGGGAGACATGAAAGTGATGGTTAGCCTAATATTAGGCTCCTTATCTTTCAGCTATAACTCTCAAACCACATGCGATCCTCATTACATTTATGGGGCCAATCTAAGCTCCTCACGTTCCTCGACTTTCAATCCTGCAGAGCTGCTGCTGAGCACTTGCAATTCCCATGGTAATTAATAAATGGTAGTTGCTTATAATCTCGTAAGAGCAAGGTAAGGAAGGGAAAAATGGAGCACTCCATGAGTAAGCTTTTAGGGGGAGCACTAAGGAACCTCCTGAGCTGGTTGATTCCTTCCCCAGAGAGGAGAGATACAGAAGAGAAAACCCTCTCCTTCCCCTCCTATCAGCTGGGGTAAGGAAACAATAGAATGCCCAGTATAGTTTGCAGTGCTATAAAATAGTTGTGGCATTATGCTGTATTGTGATGCTGCATCAGTATATGTTGACCAGTGACGCTGGTGAAATCTAATTATATTGTCATGATCACATCACAATCTAATAGTCTGTTGGAACATAATTATTTTATTTCTCTATGTGACTCCTTTCAGGGATGGATTGGTTGTCTCTCTTTTCCAGCCAAATACCAGGAACACCTCAGATATGTACCCAAACGGAGAATCCGCAAGTATTCAATGTCACACACTCAAAACTGATACTAAAAGTATCCCAGCAAGAGAAATGTACATTAGACTCAGGATGCCTAGCCCAATTTTGTGTGAACAGTCAATACTGTACAATGCGTGCTTCAAATATAATTAAGTTTGACCATTTTAATGTGTAAAGTTCCTTCTAAATTCCAAGTATAGTTGGTGATTATATAAAACCCCATTGGAACCAACTCAGAAGAGCAGGCATGATCTGATTAGCCCAAACATTTTTTCCACATATTTTAAAAGGTGTGAATAAATTTTCAGGAGTTCCTTATCAACTTTCCAGGCTCCTTCAGTAATCAGACACTTTGTAATCCATGTAGACAAGGACAGAGGCAAAGTGCTTTTTCCTCTTATGAAATAACTTTTTCATAAGAGTCCTGTGGCACCTCAGAGGCTCCGTCTAGACTGCAAGCCTCTTTCGAAAGAGGCTTTTTCGAAAGATACTTTTGAAAAAGCCTCTTTTGAAAAAGAGCATCTAGACTACAACCAATACAGTAGACTGGCGATAATCTGGAACCTATGGGATTTAGGTGATGCCGGATTATCAAATATGCCGGACTATCAGGAGGTACTATAAGCAGGTTATATATATTTATATACTGTACATAAAGTGTTCTTAACCCTTTTTATTGTACATACTGTATACAGTATACTGTAATGTTTTAGTTTTTTTAAGCCTTTTTTACCCTTTTTGCTCAGTTCAGCTGCTGCCGCTGTTACCTTGTGACTCATTTTTTGCTGAAGCTCACTCACTAGGCTCTTGCCATTTTGATGCCGGACTATCAGGAGTGCCGGACTATTGGATGCCGGACTATTGGAGTTTTACTGTACTTTCAAAAAAGCACAGTTTGCATTATATAGCGCCTTTTTTCGAAAGAGCACTTTCAAAAAAAGGAGTTCTTCCTCGTAAAATGAGGTTTTCCGCAGTTGAAAAAACTGCCATGTTCTTTCGATTTACTTTCGAAAGAATACAGCAGCAGTCTAGACTCAGGGGAAGTTTTTTCAAAAAAAGGCCACTTTTTTCGAAAAAACCCTGTAGTGTAGACACATCTAGAGACTCACAATATATATATATATATAAACAAAACTCTTTCATAGGAGTTCTGTCAGATGTTCAGTCAGAGAGGTCATCAGAAGACTGATCTCAACACAACTTTTAAATTTCTGATACCTGAACACCCGAGAAAGAGAAAAAGCTTCATTAAGTCCATCATGGCCATTTTCAGAGATGCTGCCATTAGGAAAACAGTGTCTCATATGTGATGAGATCTTTTTGAGTTTTATTACTGGAAAGCTTATAGTGAAAATTATGGCTCTTTTCAGGTATGTCTATACTAGCCCCCTTGTTCAAACTAAGGAAGCTAATGAGGGTGACCGAAATTGCAAATGAAGCGCGGGATTTAAATATCCTGCACTTCATTAGCATGTTCCCGGGCGGTTGCCATTTTGGAAATTGACTAGCCCGGAAGAACTGCCTGTGTCTACAAGCAGCAGAGAAGAGCGATTCCAAAATAAACCTCATGGAATGAGGTGTCACACCCCACTGTCCTAGAGCACAAGCATCTCCTTCAGCATTCCTGAGGAATGGCCACTTGCTGAAGATTTCTAAAGCAAATACATGAAGCTCAGTGCACACCTTAACAAAATATTATGCCTTGGACTTGCTCTCATGATATACGGCTAACTTGAAGCAAGCAGTTCTGCAATTTCTCTTTAGCTAGGATTTCTCAGGCCCCCTTCACTCTATCAGGGAACTGCTAGCTCATTGCCCTGAGTGGTTTCACATGAGCTAATATAGGTTGGACCTCTCTGGTCTGGCATCATTGGGACCTAACTGGTTCCGAACAAGAGAATTTGCTGAACCAGGGGGATATCCTGCCACCGACCCCCAAGCCCATCACCCGGTGCTGGCAGGCTGCCCCACCAGACAGTCCTGCCCCACCCTCCCTCCCCAACCTGGCTGGCTGCTTGCCCAGCTATTGCTGGCTCCTTGGGTGGCAGAGGCTCAGACTCTGACTCCTGCCACGGGTCTCTATTCCTGTGCAGCCGGGAACAGCGTCAGAGCTGAGGCTCTGCCCCTGTCCCTATGCAGCCCCAGCCCTGGCCCCGCACAAGTGGGGGAAGCCACACTCCTGAAGGCTGCTGGAGGGCTCAGGCCCTGGTCCTGCGCTGCCCCCAGCTAGACTGCCTACTCTGATGTCCCGCCTGACTGGCCCTCCTGTCCTTGGGCTCCCGGGATCTCTGCTCCAGGAGCATCCATGATCCTGCCAGACCACAGATGTTGCTGGACCAGAGAGTCCCGGATTTTTGAGATATTATCTGTATTCAAGGAGCCAAGAACTGTTCTTGACCTTACAGTCAATGTGGTTCTGTGATGTCTTTGTGGATCCTGCAGCCTACCCTCCATCTCACTTCTTTGGAGACTAGCCCTTTGCTGAGATTCTGGAATAGCAAGGGAACTGAAAATGGGGCTGCACAATCCTATATACCTTGACTGAGGGAAGGTGCATAGAGATGTGGAAGGAGAGATATGCCCACATGGATACTGCTGGCCAAAATATTTGGAGCCTGCAGATACAAACACCATGGACAAAATATTTCAAAGCACCCCAACTATCAGAAAGTCAGTCACCATTTTTATCAATTGTTGAAAAAAAAAATCTGCTAATTCACTGGAAACACCTGATGGGAAAGTATGGACTGCTTGCAAGTAGCATGGAAGTCAATATTTTTAAATTGCCCAGCAATCTTGAAACCAATTGCAAACATGAGGAAATCTTTAGGTCTACAATCTAATTTCATATTAAACCCAGGAAATCCATTTATTTTCCACTTAGTATTTATTATTTTGTAGCGACTATATATTCTATAGTTTCATCCTTTATTACTGCACTTTTTGATTGTTTGATCTGTTTATGTTCAATTACAGACTTTTAGGCTTGTGTCATTACCCTAGGTTTAATCACAGACTGGGACAGCAAATACCTAATAAGCAAGGAATTTCCATTTTCTTAAGTATGAGGCATGTTCCATCAATTCTAAGGCAGAATTCTCCATTGATTTCAGTGAATAGTTCAGTTTAAACAATGATGGCAATACTTCTCTCAGCATGTTCAAATGTAATAGTCCACTTTTAAATTTAACTCCAGAATAAACTGTTACACATTTCTAAATTAAATGTGTAGGGCAAACTCTTAACTTAATTAGAATCAAACTCTTCTCAGTTTTTAACAAAATCTTTGCACCCAAGCCATGTTTTTCATGATGATAAAAGTATTGTCAGGGCAAAGGTATTGGATTTCACATGGAATTTATCAACCAAGTCAAGAAACAGTAAATCTACCAAGCTAACAAATCTGGTTGTTAGACTGAAACTTAAATTGCATTAACACACACGCCATCAACTCTTTCACAAATCAAGGATGAAAAGGGTAGTTGTCTCCTGATTGAATAACTCAGTGGTGCCTGGTATCAAAAGAGGCAATTCCAAATCAGAAGTAGTGATCACCTCTTCTGATGATTTAAATCTTCACAAACAATAATTAAAATGTACAGTTATAAATCTAATTGTTTATTGCCTCTACTTTTATTAGAGCCATGAATGAAAACTGACAGTGCAAGCTGCCATGCTGTTTCTCAACTATAAATTCTATATCCAATTGTTAGACTTGAAAAGGCTGAAGTCACCAAGAGGACAACAGATGTTAGAATACATAAAATACAATAAGAGCTACACATTTCTCAGATGAATGTGTCAGTTGTTATCCATTCAATTCTCCAATGCATCACTCAAAGGAGGCACTAAGGAGATGACATATTAACCTAATTTGGTTAATTTCAGGCTCTTGATTTGTTACTGAATGGGTGGTAGGCCAAAAACTTATCATAAAATTATATCACTTAATAAAAGTGATGATTTCAGCAAAATTGTTGCCGTATTGTTATGAACAAACCTATACACGTGTACCAAAAAGTTCAGAATAAAAAACTTAAAAATATTTCCTAATGCAGTGTAGTTATAGCTTACAGTACATGCTAACTACTTATGCTAAACAATCTGTTCCACCTTTCATTTTGCTGTGATTTGGGGATTATCCTTTACCAGACCTGAAGAAGAGCTGTGTTTCTCAAAATCATGTATTTTCACCAACAGATGTTGGTCTAATAAAATATATAACCTCACCCACCTCATCTCTGTTTAAAAAACTTGTAATTCCTCCCTTGTTGTCTGGGTGCACTGAAAGAAGGGCAGAAAACACTTGATAATGGCTTTTAATCAGGCCACAACTTTATTATATAGATATTTGAGACTTCCCAGTAGACAAAGTATAGTACCGGCAAACCCATGTTCATTCAAATCAGCCTCCATTCATTTCTATCCAGGTCTTCCAGCCCACCCTTGGTTTGGACTTTATCATCCTCCACCCTTGTCAGAGGGTTAAGGTGGGCTAAGAGAATGTGGTGGGGTTGGCTCTCTGACGTACCAATCAGAGGAGTCCCCCAACCTCTCCCCCATTCTGTTCCTTTATCCAGTACCTCCTTCTAAGTCCTTTACCAGGCCATTTATTTGGTCCCTGGATACTTTCCCTATGTGTCTGCACTGGACATCCACCCAACCTTACAAAATAATTACAATATATGGCCTCCCACCTTTTCTTTTTACCGAAAAAAGGTTCTCCCTGGCCCTTCCTGCGGGAAAGGTGAAAAAAAACCCTCCCTTCGTCAAAACCAATCTGATGATGTGGGACAAATTCCTTTCCAGCCCCCCTTTAAAAAGAGTGACTAACATAATGCCCACAACAAGTCCCAACCCAACCTGATCTTTGCCTCTACTCGGACAGGGATTGTGGGTGCTGGCTTTGCTTGCTGCATGAAACAAAGGCTTCCCCCACTTTGAGTTTGCATCTTTATGCCTTTCAGACCTCACATTCCTGGGGGTAAATCAATGCTGCAAATCTGACTACCCTCCACCTCTTTGCAACAGTCTCTGACCTCATTCGCCCTCTCCCCCAGCCATAAAGCAGAGCCATTCTCCTTCAGCAAGCCCAAACAGCCCCTCTCCCACTTAATTGTGGTGCAGCCATTGTCCCAACCTTAGTTGATTTATTTAAGGTCATGAAAAAATACTTTTTTTTCAAAGTAGTACACTTAATAGTGCATGTTATTGAGATTATTCACAGACTGGATTGTGTTAATTAATTATTTTCTGGCCAGAAAAATCATTAGAGGATTCATTACTTGTTTTCCGTACAGTTGTCCTTTTGCAGGCCTGACAGTAGTGTGGTCACTTAAGCAAAATTTCGCTGAATTTATATTTTAAGCAATGTTTTCAAATGAAAAACTTTTGACAGCTGCAACATGAATAGACTCATCTTTATAGACAAAGCTGTAGAAGTGGGGATTTAAGAAGTATGTGAAAGAAACTCTTTTGCATAGATATCTGGGTCAAGCAGGAGAGTTGGCAGGAATACAGCTAACCTCCGTTTTATCCAAACCTCTGTTATCTAAATTTCAAGTGCTCTGAAAAAAATGCATCTTCTAACTCTGCAGTTCAACTAGAAATTTAAAAAATCAGCTCTCATTAACAGGTTTTCTAATGTTTCCCAAGGTTTTTGGATAATTGGGGTTTATCTGTAGCTGAAAAGTGGAAAATTACAGATTTTCAGCATTATGCAGCATCATACTGTGCAAAAAGCTCATAGGAGAGGCATTACTGAATATTAATCAAGGGCATTTCATTATGGATTGTTATGTAGTATGAGCCTGACTCTCTGCCTTATTTAAATCAATTGAAAAACATTCAGTGATATATATGTGATTAGGATTGGGGTCCTAAATCCTTTTTTTTTTATGTGATTATTAATGAACAGTCAAGCACACAGTAAAGTAAAAATTTCCATTAGTTAAAAAAAGGAAGTTTAAAAAAAATATTCTTGATATTCTGAGTTATATGTAATAAAAATTTGATGATTATATTGTCTCTACACATCTAGATATATAGCTTAGTGCAGAATTAACAATATTAAGAAATATATACTGACCATATCTTGTTTTATCATTAGCATTTCCCATTTATTTTTCAGAAATATATAAATAGAACCTTAATATGGAGAGGCGAGGAGAGAGGCAAGAGACTCAAAAGATAAATGGAAGAGGAAGGATGTAATTCAGTTATTATCCTTTGTGTATCTACTTCTTGAGTATCCTATAAGTATAGGATTACCGTATCTATATCAAAGCATCTCCATGATTTCAGCATAGAAGAGAGAATTGTGTACTTTTCTCCTTTCTTCCACATTCAAGCTGAGTGGTAAATGTGTTTCTGTGAGCTGTGGCTTAATCACTGAAACCTTTTTCAACTAAAAGACAGGACTATGCAGCACTTTAAAGACTAACAAGATGGTATATTAGGTGATGAGCTTTCGTGGGCCAGACCCACTTCCTCAGATCAAACTGAGGAAGTGGGTCTGGCCCACGAAAGCTCATCACCTAATATACCATCTTGATAGTCTTTAAAGTGCTGCATAGTCCTTCCTGTCTTTTGTTTCAGCAAGACCAGACTAACACGGCTACATCTCTATTACTTTTTCAAATACAGTGTGGAAAGCTTCAATCAGTATTTTGTTTGTTTGTTTCTTATTACAGGTAGCGTCTTTTTAAACCCTTCAGAGTATTTTGCTTCTGCTTTCCCCTCAGTCTTTTACCAATAATTAGTGGGATTCGGTGTTCTTAAGAATAACTTAAGTGAAAATATTAAGTATCACAAGCTGTCCCAACTCCACTGAAGGCAACAGCAAAATTCCTGTCAACTTCGGAATTCATGAAAAGTTTCATGAATATGGCAAGCAGGATTTGATCTGAATTCTTTAAAAAAACAACGTCTGCTGAAGTGAATTTTCTGCTCAAACATCATCAAATTGAGAATTTAATTCTATCTTGTATAAAGTCCCCATATTTGCCACCTCTATCAGCACTTAGAAGGCAAATATGTCTCTTATTTATGACCTTATATGTTAAAGTGAGAAAATATAGCCTTACAAATATCTATTTTATGCACAGACCAAGAATTCAATCCAGAATCCATAAACATAGAATATGAGCCATACATTTTCATTGATTTTAAAATTCCATTTAAGATACTAGTGCTCAGGGAAAATATTTTAAAATATTGTTTTATTGAAAATTATTTCCAGGGGGACTTGAAAGTTATATACTTGGAGGTAGGTTTTCAGTGAAAAGCCTGAGAAATTAAAATGATATTTCAGGTTGTCAGTATGAAAAAGGTTTTGGATTTTTTTATTATGGTGATGTATTATTTTAGTTTACAATAATCAAACTTAATTGCCACAAATTTATCAGAAATATTAATTTTCTTCTAGTACATTACTGAAATGTTGCTGTTTTATAGGCTGCTCATTTATTTTTCTTTGGTTATACTATACATAAAGTTCAGCAAAGGTACTTTGTTAGCCCAGCAGCATTAATAGTTTTGCAAACTAATTTTATTGAATGAAATATAAGTATTTTGATATTTAAATGGTTTCATGATGACTGTTTCAAATATGGTTAAGCCAAAACAAATCTATTCTAACACATGCAGTAAGAGATTACAATTCACAATATTCATTTAATTCTTATACCAAGCTAGAACTGGGACCTGGTAATAGTTTAATTCACTGCCTTGTACCAAACTAGGGGCTGCATGCAATTTCTGAGTCCTAACTACCCAGTTCTAGAAAGGGAAGATGGTCTTGTGATTGAGGTGTTGGACTGGGACTCAGGCAATTTGAGTTTTATTCCATGCTCTACCACAGATTTCTGAGTTTGACCTTAAGAAGTCATTTAATATCACTGAGCCTCGGTTTATCATGGGACAAACAGGGTAAGTAATTCTTCCTTTCATTGATCTTTTGTTTGCCTTGACTATTCGGACTGCAAATTCTCTGAGGCAGAGGCTGTCTTACTGTGTGTATGTCCAACACCTGGCAAAAGAAAGCCCCAATTAGCGGCATATAGGCAATACTAGCAAATGAATGATAACCAATAATCCATTGGCTAAATTCTGCTTGTCATACTTAGGTGGCATTAGAAGGACAACTCGCCTGGGCCTGGTAAAAAGATTCCACTCCAATGGCCCAAACAACAAAACACTATTCTAAGAAAATAACTTCCTTTAACTTGTTGAGGAGAAATACTGCATTTTATCATTATTTCTTTTGAATATATATGTGAGGTCATGGAAACTATACCTGGGTAAACCCTGCCAGCAAAGCCAGTCTCACTAGGAGACTCCATTGCTGCTCTCATTTCTTTGTGTAATCACGGGAATGATCCCGCTATTGTGGGGAACCTTCCTGGCTTCTATACTACCCCGATGAAATGGACCAGCGAAAGGATCTGAGTTCCCACTCCCACTTCTTTTACCCAAAGGCCTCCCTGATCCTGAGGGCTCCCCTTCCACTCTCCTGAGTAGCAGAGTCCTCGAAATCCCAACAAAGCTAGGCCCAGGTTTTCTCGGGCTTAATCCGACCTTGTAGTCACTTGGGGCAGGGGCTAGGGTGTCCCCACTCCAGGGTGTTCTCTTCACACTAGATGCTTTCTTGACTCAGTGATCATTACATACAGTTCAAAGCAAATACAATTTATTAAACAGCAACTGATTAAAAAGAAAAGAATAAGGAAAAAATGAGAAAGGTTAAATGAGAACACATAGTCCTGCTCTGTAGCACGGGGACATCACAAACAGCAGTCTGCAGAGTGTAAGGACAGTTCACATTCTGTTCCTTATAGGTCCCAGGGCTCTTTCTCAGGCCCTGGCTGTGCTGCAGGGGGGCTGCAGGTTGGACACGCTTGCTCTGGCAGTGACCATACGACTTCAGGCTTTAGGTGGCAGGACCCTTCTCCCAGTTGAAGTTACAATCCCTCTCCGAGTCTGGACTGCAGGGCCTCTTGGCTGGTGGTGTCTCCCTGCCCAGAGCCTCTCTCCCCACTTTGCTGGTCTCAGCTGCTTACCACACCCAGCTGCAGGCTGTGCTGCTTTGCCAGCCTCCAACTCCTTGTGTTGCTTCTCTGACCCTGTGACAGGACGAGGCATCCCCGCACTGAACCTGCAGGGCCCAGCCAGGGTTACCTGGCTGCAGAGGCCCCTCCCCCGCAGCCCTACCGAGCATGCCCGGGCTGTAGCTCCACTATAAAAGCCTGGGGGAAGGACTCAGTCTGAGGAGACAGCTGGAGGAGAAGGACTTGTGAAGAGGGCTCCTGCACAGTTGTTGCGGAGACTCCAGAAGAGGCTGGGGGGGAGGCGGAGGTGAGCTGGTGTGACCCAGGGAGTGGCCTGCCACAGACTGCCTGCTGAGGAGATGCTGGCCCAGAGGTTGCAGCAAGCTGGGCAAGTACAGGGGAAGGAACCCCAGGGAACCAGGTAGGAAGTGGCCCAGGGCAGGAGCGGGAGCTCCTCTCCCACCCAGAGAACCTTGGCGTGTTTTGACTGGATTGCCCTGCTGAGGGAGTGACCAGCTACCCAGTTGCTCACAGGGCCCTGGGCCAGGACCTAGTGAAGTAGGGTGGTCCTGGGTCCCCCTACCTGGGGTGCATCCCTGCTACAACCCTAAACTGGGTTATGGACTCAGGCCAGAGGACCTTGACCTTGTCTTAAAGGGCCAGTTTTAAACTGTGTTGTGGACTTGGGCTGGAGGGCCTTGACCTTGCCAAAAAGGGCCGGATGTGGACTGTGCTTTGGACTCAGGCCAGAGGGCCTTGGACTTAAGAGGGGAGGCGGGAGTGGCCTGCCACAGACCCCTTTGGCTCTCGGGTCACTGCAGGACTGCCCTCAGCACAGCTTGCACTCCTTGGGCTGTGTGTGTCTGGCTCTGACACTGCAGGTCTACTTCTTAGCACAGGGTCTGTGCTCTGTGGGCTGTACGGGCCTCTGGGTCTGACACTGTAGGACTGTCTCTCAACAAAGCTTGTTCTTCTTGCTGCTCTTCTTAGCTCTCTCTCCTTTTCTCAGAGAGATCCAGAAAATCCCAGATCCCACGGAGGATGGGACCTGGCCTCTAATTTCCCCATTGGCCTGTCCAACCTGTCAATCAGGCTGAGCTAGAGTGTTGGCCTCTTTCCACTGTCCCTGGGGTCTGTCAGTCTCAGGGCCCTGATTTCTCATGGACCCTTCCCCTTTTGGTACTGGGAGCTGGCCAACCAAAAACTTCCACTGAGTTTTAGTAAGGGGCTAACAATCCCCTTACATTTGTAGTACTCCTAAATTTTCTTCCCCCGTGTTGGTTTCTGTTGCACAGCTACAGCCTGGAGAGTTAATCTCTTTGGGTTCTCATGGGTACTGTTATGTCTGGAATGGCAATAAAAGTCCAGTGTTTGTAGATGTGAACATCTGCAGAACCTGAATGCAGGCCTGTGGGCTCTGGAATTACTGCCAGTTTGATAGCACCATCTGACAGCTGTTGTAGTGACTAGAGAATGAGGAGACCTAAGGCCTCACACCTCACTAAAGTTAGGACCTGACTGGAGGACCTTCAAAGTTTGGACATGGTACGGTACACTATGTAAGCCTGGAAGAAACACAGGACGTTGTCTATAGCATCTCACTTGCTGATGTTATAGGTATCCTGCCATCTGCTACCTGACGCCAACCTCATCCAAGACCTTGTCCTGGCCCTGTTCCCAAGTCCTATCTTCAATCTCGTTTCACTCCCTGAACCCTGTCACCCCTGACACTTAAATCCTGACTGTAGCCCAAGCCATTGACTTCTGGTTTCTGAATACTGTGCTGACCAATATACTAGATTGCTCCCCATTTTCCAGAGACCCAGCTAGTTAAGTAGTTTAACATTTTCAGAAAAAAAAACTCCTGAAAGGTGAGATATTATTTATTCACTAGTAATTTATTATTAACAAGAGATGTGTGGGGATCAGCTGTCTCTATGCAAAGATCTGGGTGTGGCTGCAGAGACCATAACTGCTTTTCCCTTTCAGAAGGTGGACTCTGAGCTGCAGAGGGTAGATCAGGGTGCAGATCCTGCTTTCTGTGCTACATAATGGTTGAAATCAAAATAACACAGTTGTTAAATACAAGAGCTCATTATTTTAATCTGCAGAACAACAAACAACAGAATTCCAACTGCTCAGTTAAGGGACACGCAAACTATTAAGAGGCTTGTCAGCCCTCTTCTTCTTTTCATAATGACTATTTTATTGTACCAAAGAAAGTCCTAAAGTCTGGTAATGGATGTTTTCAGCACAAGGAATAGAATGTTTTCCATTTACTTTGTGTCAAGTAGGGTTGTGCAGGGGTCAGTGTTGGTACCAGTTCTGTTCAATATCTTCATCAACTATTTAGATAATCGCATAGAGAGTACACTTATAAAGTTTGCAGATGATACCACTCTGAGAGGGGTTGCAAATCCTTTGGAGGATAGGATCATAATTCAAAATGATCTGGACAAACTGGAGAAATGGTCCGAGGTAAATAGGATGAAGTTTAATAAGGACAAATGCAAAGTACTACACTTAAAGAACAATCCGTTTCACACATACAGAATGGGAAGTGACTGTCTAGGAAGGAGTACTGATGAAAGGGATCTAGGGGTCTTAGTGGACCACAAGCTAAAGATGAGTCAACAGTATGACACTATTTCAAATAAACCAAACATGATTCTGGAATGTATTGACAGGAGTGTTGTGAGCAAGACATGAGAAGTCATTCTTCCGCTCTACTCTGTGCTGATTAGACTTCAAGTGGAGCACCGTGTCCAGTTCTAGGCACCACATTTCAAGAAAAATGTGGAAAAACTGGAGAGGAGCCAGAGAAGAGCAACAAAAATGATTAAAGGGCTAGAGAACAGGAGCTATGAGGGAAGACTGGAAGAACTGGGTTTTTTTTAATTTGGAAAAGAGAAGACTGAGAGGGGACATGATAGCAGTCTTCAAGTACCTTAAGAGATGTTACAAGGAGGAGGGAGAAAATTTGTTCTCCTTAATCTTTGATGACAGGGCAAGAAACCATGGGCTTAAGCTGAAACAAGGGAGGTTTAGGTTGGACATTAGGAAAAACTTCCTTACTGTTAGGGTGGTTAAACACAGGAATAAATTGCCTCGGGACGTTGTGGGAATATCATTGGAGATATTTAAGAGCAGATTAGATAAACACCTACTAGGATTGATCTAAATTCGGGTGGGCAATAATTTTTGATGGGGGCGGGGGGAGGGTCACTCCAAGATTTTGGAAAGTGGTCAAAGGCTGCACTCGTCTCGGAAGGAGGTTGGGTGCAGAAGGAAGCTTGGGGTAAGGGATTCGGGTGCAGGAGGCTCTTGGGTGAAGGAAGAGATTGTGACCTGGGGCATGGGATTGGGGTGCAGGGGTTTGGGTTGTGACATAAGGCAGGGAGGAATTGTGATCTAAGGCAGAGGATTGGGGTGCCGGGTCTGAGAGGCGGTATGGGCTCAGGGGTCAGAGGGTTTGGGTTATGTGCGGTAGTGTGACAGAAGATTGGAGGAGGGAGGGGTTGGAGTGCCAGAGGCAGGCTCTGGCCAGGATACTTACCTGTGAGACTCCCAGCCAGCAGACACACACACTTTTCAGGCAGGAACCTGCACTGCCCCCACACAGGTGCAGGACCATGTGCTCTGTGAATAAGAGCCTGAGGGAAGAGGGGATTGGTGCTTCACACACTGCCTGTTCTTGAAACAGGCAGTTCCCATTTGCCAGAAACCACAAATGGGATTGTACTGGAGGTGGGAGCAGCTCATGAAGCACCATTCCCTCCTCCCCAGGCTAACAGTTGGTGAAAAACAAATGGCCTGGTAGCTACTTTTCTGAGCAACGTGCAGGGATGGGGCAAGCAGGGGAGTCAGCCTGAGGCTCCTTGCTGCGTCCATGGGCCGGATCCAGTGGCTTGATGGACCAGATCTGGCCCACAGAGGGTGTTTTGCCAAGGCCTGATCTAGGTGGTGCCTGGTCCTGCCGTGAGGGCAGGGGACTGGACTTGATGACCTCTCAAGGTCCCTTCCAGTTCTAGTATTCTATGAGTCTGTGATTCTATTATTTCTTTTTCCTGAAGAAGTTAGTATTAGACAGCACTTTGTCTCCTAGGAAATGTACAGTGAGCTTTGGATCTGGCTCTAATTGCTGTGCTTACTATTCCAGAGTATACTGATTGGCTTTCCACTGAACTGCAGTGACTGCTCCTTATTCTGGTAATTCATATTACAGTCCCTGACAGGGCTAGTGAAATCTATAAAGACAAGGATTCAGAAAGCTGCATTCGGAAAGCTGCTCCCTAGCTATTGTAGGATGTTTGTGTAAAATCATACGTATGCCTACCTATTAGTGGAAAAGCCCTTTAGATGTACACTGGCTGTATAATCACTGCATTTGTTTTCTGATATTATACTCCTCAACACCCAGGGTTCTTAAAAATGCCGAGAGGTTGACCTTAAATCTCAAAGTTCTCCTCAGGGAAGCTACTCTATTGTACTAAAAATAATCTTTTATCCTTAAAGTTTAATTTCCCACGTACTTGACCTCACTAAACTTTACCCCCACCCGGCCCCAGCTATCAAACTGAACAATAGAGATTGTACCATTTTACAACTGAAATAAAAGTCTTGAGACTAACATTTTTATATAAATTAAATAAAGCTACAGGTTGGATCATCTTACAGGGCCCTAATTTGTCATCCTTACATGGATACTGGGAATGTTCTTGAATAGCTTTTCATGACTAAAACCCCAATGACACAATGTTGTTATTCATACACTGTTACCTCAGTTCTAGCAGCACGGCCTATGAACAAAAAGGAAATACTGGATAACTAGGACCATTTGCATGGGTCAACCATGCACTCCTATAGATTGAAGAAAATGGCAGTGATTTTATATAAAACAAAAAACCTGTACATACGCTGGGAAATTTCATTTTAATACTCTGAAGTTATTTTATTTTTACATGTTATCAATGAGTACTTTATTAAAAGTGTGTGCATGCGCACGCACACACACACACACACACACACACGACTTGCCCAGGGCCAGGGCCAGCCCGGGGCAACAAAGGATGGCCCGGGATGGGAGGCGAGTAGGGAAGGGGAAGAAGGCTGCCTGCTGGCTTCTTTCTGGGGCGGGAGCACAGACCTCCTGCTGACTTCTCCCTGGGACCAACCTGTTGTGGCAGGAGTGACATGGTCTTCTCCCTGACTGCTCATTGGGGCCAGACTGGAGTGGCACGGTGTGTGGCTGCTTCCCAGGGGGCATGCTGGGGCAGTGGGGGACCATACTTCTGGCTAGTGGCTGTTCCCCAGGGCTGAGATGCTTGCTGTCCCTTTATGGTTCATTCGTGAGTATAATTATCCCCGCTTTTGGACCTCACCCTTTCCATTTGATATGAAACAATCACATTCCAGGCACATCCCATTGTCCTGCATAACTAAACCCTGACCTTGCTTTAAGTTAGGGTAAGAGGAAGCTGCATACCAAATTTAGTAGTCCTAGCTCTTACTGTTTAGCAGGAGTTCTTGAATTCATGGACACACAAACAGATGCATAAATGCTCTAAAGAGACAGACAGGCAGACTATATATTTCAGAGAATCTGTCTGTCTGGAGCAAGTGAATCTGTCTCTCTGTCCATCTGTCTGTTCAAGAACTCCTCCTAAATGGTAAGAGCAAGGAACACCAAATTTGGTATGCAGCTTCCTCTTCTCCTAACTTAAAGCCAGGGAAAGGTTTGCTTGTGTGCTGAGGGGGCTGAAGCTTTCTCCCACCCCTATTCATATAGGGACACACAAACCCATACAGAAAAGAGAGAGAATCACCAAGCAGGTGAAAGGAGCTGGCTAGGAGATAGGCAGGTGAAAGGCACAGTCCCCTTCCTACTGATTGGGAGAGACTTGCTGCTCTGTCCTCAGCAGGGAGCTGCTGCTATCGCTGAGGGAGAAGTGCCCCTCCCCAACCGCAGCTCTGAGCCCCTGGGAAGAACTCATTCAACAGCTGTAGGGCCATGCTGCTGCACAGCTTAGAGGGAAGCTTGCCAACCTGCACACTGAACCCTTCACCATTTTCTTTTCTAAAAAACAAAAATTAATTGAGGTCAGACCAAAGCAACACCTGGTAAATCTTCTAGTATGTCAGTTTTTGCATCTCTGCAATATATTGCTAAGCAAATGCCCAAGATATGCTCAAGTGCCTCTTATAAAGTAAGCACTGTCATTTGTTGATTAAAAAAAAAAGATTCTTATTTTTTTGTACTGGATGTCATTTCTTCTGCTGAAACAGTATCTTTTGTCCAACATTAACATATTATGAGTCAGAAAAATATTATGACAATACATCTATTATGTTGTCATCTTAGTCAGTCTGGATAAAATTCAATACTGTGCAGAGGACACCTATGCCACTTGCTCCAATTTAAGCTTTATTTTGAGGACCTTAGCTGAATTTAAGTTTGGTTCTAGCTCTTTCCCTAGTGGTAAGTTTCATTCTTTCTGAATTATTTCATAACAGATCATGCTTTTTTAAAAAAAAATGTCTGAGTTCAAAAATCTTCATTAATTTCTTCAAAGGAATATTTCTTGGTTTTCATACTGATCACAGTTTATAGTGAATACTTAAATTTTCCATTACTTTGTCTCCTGCCTGGATGAGTCATTTAACTGATCGAGGCCCCAGTACTACAAACCCTTATGCATATGCTTACCTTTGCTACTGAGTTGTCCTATTAAGGTTAATGGGACTGTTTAGGATAGTAAAAATAAATGCATGTGTATTTGCAGGTATGGGACACACTGCAATGCAAAGTGTAAACTGGAAAGGAGGAGTCTGATGGCAGAATGTAATATATGCAATGTGGTTTTTTTTTACACATATTCAAGCATTTGATCAAAATTAACTTTTGTAAATATCCTCTAATAAAGCTAATTTTCTAGAATGCATACAGAAAGTAAACACAAGAGGCAGAAATGTATAATATTTGCATTTGTCCAGCACACTTTTTCAACATAAATTGATGTATGCTTAAACACAATTAATATTGATATTTGTATCCTGACTGATTTAGTAAGCCATAAACAAAAGACAGAGATGAAGAAAATTGATGCCAACAGTGTATATAAAGCAATATATAAGCTAAATGTTCAAAAGAACACATACATGAAAAGCAGCCTGAAGTACAGTGGATCAGACATATACCCCACAATGTTTTGGAAACATAGCAACACAACAATGGAAACTTTTAATTTGTTTTCTGCTTTAGTTAAATAGAGAATAAATTGATGAAAAAAATATGCTGAATGTTTAAAACAAAACATGCTTTGACCACAATAATTGAATAGAATGCAAACAAGAATCACTTTCAGTTAATGTATCTACTTTTACATGCAATATAGTCTACACACAGTATTTTATAAATAGTCGTCCATAATGGTGCAAGCCAAATTAATGAGTATTAAAGACTGGAGGCAACTTGCTAGACATGCAAGAGCTATTTCTTATACAAAACCAATCACGGGTGTTCTATCATGGACAATAGATATTAATCTTACTACTGTGTACTTTAATCAGCAGTGAAGTGCTTTTTATTCCCCACCTTTACTCACCAGCCCCCATCCTTGGGACCAGATGATATAAATTTTCCATTGAACTTGTCAAAATTTTCCAAAATTTAACTGCATTATGTGTGCTGAATTTTTGGATTTAGATAAAGAAAACATTAACAATTTTAATGAATGTTTTAAAATGTTTCCTGACCAGCTATAGAGTTAGTTAAATAAATTCAATTTCAATAATTTTCCCTACATTTTGACCAATGTTTATTCAAAATTCAAATTTTCACTTCTTTCCATTATTAAATTACTTCTCATTTCAAACTTCATATGAAACCCTGTGACATACGTACGCCAGGAATAGCCTAGGAATGATACTGTGGTGTTACAATCAATGCTATAGAGCAAAGCATCATTATACACTAGCTTTGCTTCCATCCGTACCCTCCACTCCACCCCACACAGTTTTAGCACTGGGAAGGTTAAGAAAGGATGGTCTGAAAACTCACTTGGGGCTTTGCTAGGTCTCTTGGGTCTGTTGTTGTCCCTTTAGTAAATCACAGGACAGACTCTGAGCAACACTGCAAGTGGCTGTGCAGAAGAGACTATATGAGGCCACCTCCCATGCTCATTCCATTATGTTTCTCTGGAAAGCCACACAATCAAAATGTCTACGTGCAGGGATTGCTTGCCTCCACCCCATCGCCTCACCATTGTTAAGTCCAGCTAGTCAACAGTTAAGCGTCAGACTTTAAACATCATGGGATTAAATGATGTTGGGTTCTTTATGAACTTCTCCTCAACCATGAGGGCTAGACATATGTTTGCTTGTGCAAGTGGAGTCTCCTTATCACTTGACTCCAGGAGCTGGAACCTTAAGAATAACACCAAGTATTATGAGACATTTGTTAAAATCATGAGGTTTGGAAACACTGCTGTTTGGGGGGAGGGTGGAAATCACATGTGCAGGGGTCAGGCACAAATAAGGTTGCTATCTCTGAAACACAGAAAAAACAACCTGGAGTAACCCCTCTCCATGCCAAACAAACAGGCCTTGCTACTGACTAGAGCTAATCATTACTAACATATTTTAAAGCACTATTTTATACACACACAATTACCTGCAAAGTGTGTATTTTTGGTTGATTTTTTGTTTTGTTTTGGGGCTTTTTTACCTTATCCTAACATTATGCTACAGTCCATAATACAAGGATGTGTATTGTAGGGCACACTAATGTGTCTAATATTGGACAAAATAAAACAGAATATTAAGTCTTTTAACAGATAGACTAGCTCATAAACCTTCCAGGGTGGTTGAAATCCAGCTGGATGGCAGCCCTAGGAGTAAGTCATAACCCTCTATCCCTCTGCACTTCTGTGTGCAATAACCCATGAACACTAGACCGACTAAGTTGCACCTTCCAAATGGCTTGAGCAAAATGCAAGCGATTGTGCTCTGCCTTGTTGTCCCCCCGCCCAGTCTTTGTGCAAAAATCCACCTTGCTCCAAATGTGTGCTTATACAGCTGCAAGGGTCTTTCTTATTTCACTGAGACTGCAGATAGCAAGAAAGTTGAATTCCTTGATTCAGTTGCTTCCAATAGTTGGATATTTGCATTCATAGGAGCTTTAAAATCTTGGAAACATTAATTTCTGGTAATTTTTATTATATTCCTTTGAATGCATTCCCTACAGTTCTCTCTAAATATTCTTAGTTTTTCCTGTGTTAAGAGTGACAATAACCAACAAGAACAACAGACATTGTTTGTCTGTTGTCTGTCTGGGGCTTCTTAGCAGGGCCAAGTCACAAAGAAGGGGTACATGAATGACAACACAGTTTTTTTGAGCAGCGACTTTGCTCGCTTCCCTGCTCCCTGGCTTTGATTGACTTGGGGGCAGGAGAGTGCTCAAAATCTCCTCCCCCCACCAGGGGCACATCACCTACAGGGCCTCGCCCCTTCCACCTGAAGCCCCACCTCTTCTGGGGGGCCTAGCCCCTGACCACATACTAAAATTAGTCAAGTGGCCCTCCTGAAAAAATATTTCCCACCCTTGCAGTAAGGGTATCAGTGGTGTTTTCTATTATAAACCTGTCTATCAGCAGTCTGGTCTATGCCTACACTTTCCAAGAAAGTTAAAATACAGAGTCACATCATTGATTGCAAATGTCTTTTCTTTATTGTAATAGTATGTGGAGAATGGTAGAAAAATCACCCCTTTGACACCGTAGACTGTTCCAGCTATAAAAAAATGTGGAATGTCAACATATCAGAAGTATCAGATGGAAACCATTGAAGTGGTTACCCCATGCTGAGTATGGTATGTTTGTTTTGTTCTAGAATAGATGCAAGATTCCTACTTCAGCCAAGCAAAGAAATGTATATTCAGGCTGTAAAGGAGTTGGAGGGGTTGGAGATAGGACATGTGTGCTTGTATGTGTGAATGTGTGTACTATACCTTTTTAAAGTGCTAGCTCAACTTTGAAAATGTTATTGTAAAAGGAAATTATTCATTACAAACTGCTGAACTAATATTCCCACTTCGTTCTTTGGAAATGTGATTCAAGTTAAGTCTCAAGAATCATGAAGCCCATTAATACATCCTGGGTTTGCTCCCAGTTCAAAGAACTGTCTATAAATTGCAGTTCTCGACACAGATGGGACAGTATTTTATTCCCACCCTTGCCCCTTAGAAAACTCAGATTAAATAAGTCCACAGCAATATCAGATTCTACAACTCTTTCCTTTTCAGTATTATGATGACTACGTCATCTTGCCAGTCATCTGCCAATCTCTCAGTCTTCCATGTTAGAGACCTTGGAAATCCAATTAGCTCCCTACAGAATATAGATTTTGTATCTGTGGGTGGATTTAGTCCATAATGAGGAAGCTTCCTGTTCACAAAGACAAAAATCCTTTCTCCCACATCCAGTCATTATAACTATGTGGGAGAAAGATTCCTGCTTCACCGCCTCCCTCTGTCATGTTGTGGAGGAAAACCAGAGATGTTATGTGAATGTTAATTGGATCATGACTCACCTGGTGAGGGGGAAAGGAATGAAGGATCTTTGCAATGGTGGCTATTTCAACATGAGTCTCACCCCTTCTCCATCTCACCACTCCACCTTCTTGTCTCCACCCCAGGCATCTCAAAGAGATCTCTCATGGAGCAGCGTATCACACGGCAACCTTTATGCCCCACTACATGACCTGCTTCTGACCATTTTCACAGAAAAATCTCAGCACCATCATAGTTGAGCACATTAATGAACTGAGACTTACAGCATTGGATAAAAAATGCTGCAGGCCTGTGACTGAGTATGTATACAGTATATGATAAACACTATTCTCAGTTAACTGGATGTAAGGCTGGAATTTATTAGACTTCCAATATATCTTTTCAGATTTTTTTTAAATTTATTTTCTGTAGCGGCCCCTTTAAAGGGAGTCAGCATTGGAACTTTTAAGATTTACTGCAGGTATTTGTCACCATGCTTCAGTGGCTCACAGCTGAGAGTACCAGATTCAGGACAAAATGCTGACAAATAGGGAAGACCCACCCCAAACAGGTGGCTATTTCTCCAGAAGAGAAATACCAAGCCACTAACAAAAGTAAACGTCTGTCTCACCACACTGGTTAACAAGTAGGGATGTAAAATGTTAATCAGTTAACCAAAAGCATCAGTCCTATCAGTAAGATATTCTGGCTAATGTCCCCACTCTGCTACGGGACTCTGCTGCTGGCCTTCCCCTGGAGCCTCAGGCACAGAGCCTAAGAGTTAAACATTTAACTGGTAACATTTTAATAGTTTAACTGTTTATTTTTTGAAAATGTTATCTACATCTGTTAACAAGGAGAAAAAAATGCAGTCTCCTTAGGCAGTCCAGCCCCTATTTCACCACCCAGCCATTAGACTTTATGATGAGTGTTTAATAAAAACCAAAGGGCTCTTCTGTTCGCAAGAGATCAGCTACGTATGGAGGTCAATATGTAGCTCAGCTCTTATCCAGTAATCACACTGCTGCCAATCATTCAATAGCTAAAAATTTAAATTTTTGTGTTTAAGAGAAAAGAAATATTGTTAAGGTGATTAATAGATAATATAATACAACCACTGCAAAGTTCTATTAGGTTTGTGGCAGCAATGGAATAAACTGCTAGTTTGCAAAAGTCTCCCTGGAAATTACCTAGACAGCTTGGAAGTCATCAGTCCTTGTTTATAGCTTCCTTGTTTGAAATCCAGTCCAGAGAAATGAAGCAGGAAATGAAGAGAGAATGAAGATATTTCCAGATTCTTTTAAATCTTTTCCCACGTAGATGGAATTTTACTGTCCCAAACAAAGCTCTCACTCTCAATTTGTGGAAAAAACACAAGCACGATATAGAGTCCAGGGTCACATGAACAAGTTACATAGCTTTGATGGCTCACGAGATCAGTCATTGCCAACTTGCAGGCTAAGGTGCCCCTCAGGAAGCCTTGCTGGGTGCGATGAGTTTCTTCTATGCCACATTGTGAGATCTGTGTTAAATGGCTGTCAACTTGAACAGTCCATTCACAATTTACTGACTAGACTGGATGTAAATTATCTTCCAGGTGTTATCCTCCCAGCAAACACATTTGAAATACAAGTACGTATTCAATATTCACAAATGTAGATACAAAGATGATTGTGCATATAAAGAAGATTGACATACTTAGCAAATCATAAATTTTTCATTGACATCTTACACAATATACTTTGAATAAGATTTGTTGTAATGTACAACAATGCTATGGATGCTTATATTTCAAGCATACAGCATCACAGTAGTTCATTGTGCAGCTTCTTACAGCTGTGTTGTTGATGATGCTATGTACAGAATATAGTAACTGGGGATCATTTTAACTGTTCCAGGCTATAAATATATATAAAAGAAAATTATATATTGAGCCATTCACAGACTAATGCAGTCCAGCTCCCTCAGGACCTGTTCACAGTATGCTTACGAACACAGTATATGAGATAGCCCCTGCCTTGAAAAACTATTTTAAGATAAAATTTAAGTAATTTTTCACCCACTCTGAGAAATAATGTACCTGTATGATTATAGGAATACCACCAGCCATTGTAAGGAGGGCACACCGTATAATAATGACCAGTGAAACAAGTGGATGTCAAATTACAAGAACTTTTTTTAATCTTGATTTATGCCAATAACTCTGATCCTCTGCAGTTGACTGGGGCCATATTAGCAAAGCTAGTGCCTTATCATACAGTATGTCTGTGTTTACATTGGCAAGATTTTGTGCAAAAGCGGCTGCAAGTACTTGCACAAGAACACTGACGTTCTAATGTATAAAATCAGTGCTTCTTGCACAAATACTATGACGCTCCCGCTCAGGGATAAGCCCTCTTGCGCAACTGTTCTTGCGCAAGAGGCCAGTGTAGACAGGCAACGTTAATTTCTGCGCAAGAAAGCCCAATGGCTAAAATGGCCATCAGAGCTTGCTTGCACAAGAGAGCGTCTACACTGGCACGGATGCTTTTGTGCAAAAGCACATCTCTTGCGCAAAAGCACATGCCAGTGTAGACGTTCTCTTGTGCAAATACTTTAATGCAAAAACTCTTGCGTTAAAGTATTTGCCAAAATCTTGCCAATGTAGATGTTGCCTATAAGTTTTAGGACCTCATACAGAAGGAGAGGGTGTTTCCACCAATTGCTAATAGGAGAATTCTGAAGCTTTATCTAAAGTAAAAAAAAAAAAAAACAAACACAAATATTTGTGAAATGCAATGTGTTAATTAAGAAACAATATCTAATGCACAATTAAAATGTAGCTCCTACCAGTTTTCTTTGGCAAACACTTTCTTCCTTTTTCCTCCTCCCCCTCTAGTAAAATTGAGAAAGTATTGGAATATATGAATTATCCCTCCACCAGCCACCATCTTACCATCCATGATCTTGGTCGATTTGAATAGAGGGACATAGAAATATTTCACTCCTCCACGTGTTCCAAAAATACTTAAACTTACACCAAGAGTAGCATAATAGTGTAGTTGTATTTTTTTTTTTTTTGCTTGGAAAACAAGCTATGGATCTTTTATTTTTAAAACAATTTTTTTTAAGATTCCCTGGCCAGTTCAACTTTCATTGTGGTGAAGCCACATGTAACACTCAATTTAATTTTGTGGAGGATTTCAGAAAATATCATAGTCTCATGGTGTGACATCCCATCCAAAACAAATCCAAGTGAGTTCAGTTCCAAAAGCTTCACTTTTTATGTCCAGGTTGAAAAAAGTAATCTTCACTCTAGCAGGCCTTTTATAGCTTCCCAATCTGTTTGCAGAGCATTTCTGACTTCTGCAATATCCAAGGAAAAAGTGTTGCTCGAAGATAGTGCCAAGATTGGTGATCATATGAATAACCCATTGGAAGTTACTTCTTCTTGGCCTCTGGCCCTAGGCATAGGTATTTTTCCTCTATAATATGTTTCCAAACATGCTTTTCAAAGGAGAGGACCAATGCATGTGTAATAATACACTGATCAGCAGAAGAAAGCTAAACCATATCCTGCCCTCTCTGTATGTCAGCTGTTTACTTTGAATCCTCTTTCTATTTTCAAACAAAACATTTTGCTCATCCATTGTACTCTCCCATCCTTACACAAAGACTCCATAGAAGCTACAATGTAAACTAAGTCTCTGAAAGCTCTATCTAATAACAGGGAGAGGTAAATACAAGAGGGTCTTTAAATACTATAATTTAACAAAAATAGGCAGAAAATAACCATCTATCCAGTGTGAATATATAGATCATAACACAAAAAATGCACTCTGTTAATTTCAGGAAAGCTTTCCAAGTTGCTAAAGGTAAGAGCTTTTTTTTTTTTTTTTTTCCAAACCAGTGTATGATTTAGCTGTCTCAATTATTGTAACTATAATCACTCCAGCGCCCCTTTAAAGTATAAAGAGCTAAACACTTCCTTTAAAAAAAGAGCTCTCCATTTCTCCTAATTGCTTTATCCTTGTCAACAATTTTTATCTTTAACATGAAATTGGTCATTAAAACAAGTGTCCCTCTATTAAATTGCTTTTGCAAAATAATTCTCTATTGCTTTCTCTGCCTCCTGTACCTGATTTGTGAGCACAGAACACAAGCTTTATTAGACCTTTTCACAAGCTAAGTATCTGTTCTTCCACATATAATGTAAAGCAAATCACTTTTTAATGGTCAAGTTGACTAGATAGGAAATGTCATAGCTCTAACAAAAGCTTGTTGTTAATTAAGCCAATTAGCACTTGATATAGGTACCTCTAGAAAGACAAAATCCAAGAATAGCTCTCATGATATGGCAAGATACTTTTTCCATAGACAGAAATGTTATGAAAGGAAACAGGAAGAAGTTTAAAGAGCATTAGAGGGCTTTAAAGTGTATTCACTTTTTTTCCAGAATATATCAGTCTGAATTGCACTTCTGTGTTTAGAAACAAAACCAAATTATCTTTGTCTGAGAAGACAAAGCTGGACTTTAACTCAGCATAAAAAACTGGGGATAAGATTTCTACCGAAATCCTGCTGCTCTTGTGAAATTAACTGAACTTGTTAATTGCACTTTTGACTGCCTTCCAAGAGAAGATTTTTGACTGCTTGACACTGTTAAGACATAGCAATCCATTCTAAACTCAGCAGAGCGCCAAAAAAAGGGGGGGGGGGCTCTTGAGCCTTCAAAATGGAAAAGCAGCAGATTCTCTCTAACATTTAGTTTCCCAAAGAGATGAGTAACGGTGGGATTTAACCGTGTGAGAGCCCATGAGATATACAAGGTATATACAGTCTCAGAGCAGAAGTTGTTTCAGTTTTCCAGAGGTTCTACTAAACATGGTTCAGTCATGTGTATTTAATGAGACATGATGTATCTGTTATAATACTTATTTTCAGTCTACAAGTCTAGTTGGCTTTCATTTGAAGGGATTTTTTGAATGTTTTACAAAGATAATACAATAAACTCTTTACAGTCTTTACATACATTTGGACATTAATACTTGCTCTGTGTTTTTTAGTTTTTGTTTTATTTATTTACTTCTAAAGTGAAAAGTTACTCTCTCTCTCATTCATCCAAATAAAGTACATTTAGATTAGGACACTGAGTTAAATAGTATCTGTCAAAGATTATTTTCTTTTTTAAAAAACAAAGGTTTTTTTGCATATGAGGGTGGGGTAGGAAGGTGTCAAACCTACTGAGAGAAAGTTAAACAAGTGGGAAGAGGCTTTTTGGCTCTATTCTTCCTTTTGTGCTCACACTGGGAATTAACTAACTACAAATGAAAAGTTCAGCCTAAAAAATTAATGTCCTTTTCACAGTTGTTTCATTTCCCCCTCGTGCATTTGTTGCAATCTTTTCACTGATAGTTCCCTGAATTTATTGTTCATGCCCTAAAAATTGCTCCCTCCCTCCCTCCCTCAGCTGGTTTCCAAAAGCATAATTTTAGGCCCCCAACCTACAATCAGCTCTACAGGGCTGGATTCTTGTGTCTCATGGGCTTTCACTTACTTCAGTGGGGCTGGGATTATGGGGAGGTCCAAAGTTCCACCTTCATTAACACTAACTCTGGAGCAAATGTTGATTCATCCCACACCCAAAAGCCCCCCAAAAGCAACAGACGCCCTGTGGTTCTGTCAGGAGTAGGAAGGTCACAAAAAGGCCCTGCAGAGAAATGATGAGTACTGTGTGTCATAGACTTGCCCGTCAGGCTACTAAGTATATAACCTATGCCGGACCTTTGGGGCAGTCCATGGTACCACACTACCGGAGCAATAGCTCTGATGTGGTGATGTGGATGCTCTACTGTCCCCTGATTGCAGGTTTAGAAGAGAAGCCACCCTGCCATCTCCCTGACCTCTTCTATGGGGCTTGTTATGGGGAGGAGGAAAGAGTATGGCTTTTAGTTTCATTAAAAAGGGCCCCCTACACCCTGCAAGATGTTCATATATGTTTATATTGTAAAAGTCACATTCTACATGAACATGCTTAAAACAACAGGAAAACATAATAAAAATCAATAACAGCCTAGAAGAGAACTTTGCTAATTCTCACTTCACCTATCTTAACCTTTGAAAACTTTCTCCAAAAGACAAGGACAGTTTTATGAATGTCTAAGTATAGACATCACAGCAGGGAACTATAATGAGCTCTCATACTATTAAGACTTTATTACTTTAGCAAAATATTCTACAACTCAAATACCACAAGTGAAATCCTGGCTCCACTGAAATCGATTACTATAATAAGGGTGTGTCTACACAGCAAAATGATTTCAGAATAACAGCCGTTATTCTGAAATAACTATGCAGGCATCTACACAGCAACTCCATTATTTTGAAATTTCGAAATAATGGACAGCTTATTCTAACTTCTGTAGACCTCATTCAATAAAGAATAATGCCTATTCCAAAATAGCTATTTCGAAATAAGGCCTGTGTAGACGCTCCACTGCTGCTATTTCAAAATAGCCCCTCACTAGGGCCATTCTAAGTTATTCCTCCTGGGGCTCTAAAACCAAGATAGACGTCTATATGAGGGAAGCCTGCTTGGACTAATTTTGAGGCTTCCCTGCAGTGTAGATGTGCTATTTTGGAATAACTATTCCGGAATAGCTTATTCTGAAATAATTGTGCATTGTAAATATAGCCTAAAATACCTGGTTTTAGGGATGTTACATTTAGTTTAATTAACTAATTGAATAGTCAATGGGATTTCCATCAACTATTCAATTGGTCGATAAGGGTACCTTACCTCTACCATTGAACTTTTAAGCCAGTTCCCTGTTCCCCCCACTTGCTGGTTCTCTCTGATAGAGACAGAAAGAGGGGGGGAAGCAACTAGTTGCATCACTAGTTGACTATCAGTTAAATGTATGCTTATCGGATAGTTGACAAGTTGTCTAGTCACTTACAAGCGCGTCCTGGTTTTTCTTATTTCTACTCCAACTCATCATCTTGTGAGGTGGGTTTTGCCCTCAAAAGCTCATGATACTATAAAGGTGCCACAGGACTACTCATTTGTAATAGGGTCAGGGTTTCACCCTTGTAGGTAGTAAGTGTTCCAAGCACTTTAAAAGGAACTACACTTGTCAAAATAATGTTCATATCATGATGCTATATCTTTATCTTAGGTGGATTTCTTCACCAATGAAACAAAATACAGGACTATGTAGCACTTTAAAGACTAACAAGAAAGCTCATCATCTAATAAACCATCTTGTTAGTCTTTAAAGTGCTACATAGTCCTGTATTTTGTTTCAGCTACACCAGACTAACACGGCTACATTTCTATCACTATTCTTCACCAATGACAGTTCTGAAAAGAGCTAAATGCCCTCAACTTATTATTATCCACATCTATCTGTTGTCTGTTGCCTTAAACTTAGATGGTAAGTTCTAGGGACAAGAATCATCTTTGGTGTTCTATGTGTTGTACAAACACAAAACAAAAAAGTCCTTGTCCATGACTGGGTCTCCTAGACATTATCATCATACAAATCTATAATTATAATTAGTATTGACTTCCATAGAAATTTCAGGCATGAACACTTTCCAGGACCAGAGCCAAAATTTGGTTATTCAGAACTGGTCTCTTAAGCCATGGCTAAAGGCGCAAGTGGCAAAAGTCTTAGCTAAAATTGTTTATGTTGATTCCATTAAACAAGTGCAAATCCTTGTGTGAACACACTTAAATCATTTTATAACTAGTTTATATCAAGTTAAATTCTGTAACTGACATGGCTTTATTCATCAGTAAGATTTAGTGAGGTTCTAATGCACTTTTCATCATTAGGATATCTACAAGACAAAGTCTTCTCATTTTGGAAAGCCTACAAAATACTGAGTTCAAATTCTGTTCTATGATAAGGAATTCTGGTCTCTGTTAGGACTCACGACAGAGGTATTTACTCCTGTGTTTTTGTGTTCCCTGTCTGGCTGAGAAATGTAAAGCTGTAAAAGACTGTCCTCATCATTGTTCTGGCATCTGTCAATAATGATGCACAAAGGAAGATTTGGAATGAGAAGATGCTGGTGTTTTTAAAAAAATCTTCCACATTAATATTAGCTTCAGTTTAAAATACAGGTAAATGATTAAGGAGGAAGTCAGCAGAGAAAAAAATATTTCAGGCTGCTGAGTGGGAAATTTCGAAAGCAAATCCCCCCCACCATAATTTAAAACTCAAAGTAATTATCTGTTTATTTTAACTTGATTGCATATCTACTCCATTGTTTGTTGCTTCTAATAACTCTCATTCCCTAGCGTCCTAAGCTATTGTGCAGCTGCTTTACATTTGGATCAGTTGCATATTGGGATCCTATTTGGCAGGGCTGGGGAGGGGAGATGGCTTTATCCCAATGGATTTGTCTCTATTTGCTTCCTTGCCAACCCGAAAGGCCTTACATTGCAGCGATACTACTGATTGTCTGAAGAGGAACCCATCCAGAACACTTTGAGCATCAGCCAGAAGGAAACTGCTCAAGAATTTTATGCAATAGCTCTTGGGAACAGATGCCCCAGCACACCTAACACCTGTTGCTTTGGGGGAGCTTCGAAGCAGAATTGGGATGTCTGTTCTGCACAGCAGAGCTAATGCTAACCACTGTGCTGCTATTAAATCACTGGCTTGCTTTTCATATTGACTGACTTTAGAGGTGAAAGGTTGAAATGAACAAATGTTTTATTCCATTGTGGCTTACACCACTCCGTTATCTTTATTTCCAGATGTCTGGGTTTACTAAAGCTTTCCATCTGCCATGAATCTTTCTTATCCAGGCTTTCCAACTGAAGGGGATTTAAGTCAATCTGAAATGTGGATGCAATGAGATAAGTAGGGCTCTTCTGCTGTTCATATTATATAGTTGTATCTATTAATGAATCTATATTGTGGTGTGGAGGAACACATATGGGCCAAGAGAAGACAAGACATTCCATCAAGACCTATCTTATCTGCACAGGGGTTTAGACTGGCTAATTTCGGAATATGAAGGAGAAGGGGTTTTTTTTAAGTTTGATTAAACACATTGGCAACTGTCTTAATTTAGAAAGAGGGCCTGTGACATGGTGGAATGACCCCTATGGCATCTCCCACTGGATCTCCTAGGAATTAGTTACATCCTCATGCAGGGCACCCTCCTCTGGTGGTGTCTCACTGTCGTCACTTCACTTCTGGGCCTGCATCTCTCCCTGGACCAGTGTCCCCTTTCTGGGAACTGCCCTCTGTGTTATGCTCTATTGTCTCTTCCTCCAGTCCATAAGAGCAGCAGTCCACTGTCCCATCACTTGCTTCAGTGGCCCATGGCAATCATCAGTCTAGCCCCTAGGGGCAAATTGCTGCCTCACTTGGCCCCTCTTCTCCTTTTTAAGTGTGGGGAGAAAGAGGAGGAGCAGACTTGTCCACTATGTTGGGCCCTCTAGCAGCAGTCTCCCTCTGCCCTTTTCCGGGTCACTTCCCCATCATAGCCCCGAGCAGAGGGGTGGGCAAAAGGGCCTCCATGGGCCAGATCTGGCCCGTCAAGCAAGTTGATCTGGCCCATGGAGGCCCTACCACTTCCCCCATCCCCAGGCCAATCAGGACCTGGGGGCAGGGGGAAGCACGTGAAGTCTCCTCCCGCTCTGCCCCCACCCTGCAAGGAGTACATGGTGCTTAGAAGCACCGGGTACTCCTGGCAGGGTAGCAGGAGACTTCGCATGCTCCACATACCCCAAAACCCTGATTGGGCTGGGGTGGGAGGGAGCATGCAGACTCCTCTCGCCCTGTGAGGGGTGCGGTGCTTCTAAATGCCGCACACTCCTTTCAGGATGGAGGCAGGCTGGGAGGAGATTTTCTGCACTCCCCCCCTCCCGCAGGCCAATCAGGGCTGGGGGTGGGGTAGTGCATGAAGTCTCCTCCCACCCTGCAAGGGGCTCAGCACTTAAAGTCAATTGCCAGCTGCTGCTTAACTGGCAGTTGACTCTAAGCATGGAGTTCTCTTGCAGGGCAGGGACAGGGAGTGAGAAACTTCATGTGCTCCCCCTCCCCAGGCCCTGGGGGCAGCTGTGGGAAACACGTGAAGTCTCCTCCCACTGGCAGGGGCAGGGGCACATAGAGGGAACCGCCAGCTGTTCTGAACAGCTGATGGTTCTCTATAGGAGGGCAAAGTCTTTGCATGCTCCCCCACCCCCAGACCAGTCAGGGTCTGTGTGTAGGGAAGCACAGAAGTGTCCTGGCCTGCCACTTCTGCCTCAGTCCCCACCCCTTCTGGGGTGGCCCGGGACCACTTCAAAAATTTCTGAAGTGGCCCCCGGTCAAAAATTATTGCCCACCCCTGACCTAGCACCTTCTCTGCCCCTTACCTCAGAACCCTGCTTTAGCAGTCTCCTAACTGCCCAGAACAGAACTATCCATGGTACTGATGGGGTTTCCTCCCCTACTGGGACCCAGCTTATTCTTCCTGGTCTCCTTTCTCCCTCCCTCAGCTCTGATAGCCTATTCTTCAGTCTGCCCTTCTATTGGGTGTCTTCACTCTGCCCTCCTATTGGCCGTCTGTGGGACAGACTCACTGGAGCTGCTTTTAATCCTTGCAGGGAGCCAGTGTGGGACAGACTTCCCTCGTGGAGCCCTTTTAAAATGGCCTTAACATTAATCCCAAATGAAAGCGTCTCCCTCCAAGTTAGTTTGACTCGACTGGTCGATTGACTGCAGGATTGTAACGTGGGCCACAATAAAGCAAGACATGGTTTTAATTGAAAACAAGTAATTTTATCACATTGACACATATCATTGTGCAATACAATTATCTCTTAACCCTAATGGGCATTCTATATTGTCTTTATGTCTGCATAGTATTGTTTCAGAGGACTGTGTTCTACATTATTTTTGTCAGGTACTTCATGAAACACTCATCTACATTATATCATAATTCCACCTATTTTCATATCTATTGAATCCTTGAGCTCCCTGATCGCTGAGCCAAGATGCATACCAGTTAGGGAGCTTACTAGAAACTTGATCTGAGACTACCAACACACTTCATATAGGCTGTAACATTGCTGTAAAATGGTAACAAAGTAAGGGTTCAATTTTCTGTGTACACAAACTCATAACCACTGCCTGTAGATGTCTCATGCTTATTATTAAGTTTTGAGCATTACAAGCTTTCATAAAATACTTACTCAATATATTTATATAATATAGTGACTAAGCCTACAATCAGCTGGTTAACTCATTATTTGGGGCTTTTAAACCATCTCCTTTTGGGGCATTGAGATCCTTATCACACTGAGCAGGCTTAGTCATAGGTGCTGAAACTAGGGGTGCTGCCACATCCTCTGGCTCAAAGTGGTTTCCATTATACACAGGGTTTACACTTTGGTTCCAAGGCTCTCATCATCCCTACTATACAAAGTGTTCCAGCTCAGTTGTTGTTAAAAGTCAATATAGAAGTTAGTATGAATGTTATCTAGATGGTGAGACTTAATTGGACAGAGGATAAAAAATCAGGAGGACACAGCTGCCACAAGAGTTAGGGCCCAAAACCTGTAACATTTTGGTCACGCATGTTATTATTTTTCCAGACTTTATCTATAAGAAGACCTTAGATTCCAAGGCCCAAAGGGACCACTATGGTCCTCGAGTCTGACTTTCTGTGTAATTCAGGTCATAGAACTTCTCCAGAATAATTCCTAAAGTGTATCTCAATTTAAAAATTGTCAGCGATGGAGAATCCATTGCTATCATTGGTAAAATGTTCCAACCACTGGGTCCTGTTACACTTTTCTCTGTTAGACTGAAGATCCTGCTATTAAATATTTATTCCCCGTGTAGATATTTATAGACTAATCAAGGCCCCCCCCCCCACCTTTAATTTTAAAAAGCTATTCAGATTGATCTTTGAGTGTCACTATAAGGCATATTTGTTGATCCTTTAATCATTCTCTTGGCTCTTCTATGAAACCTCCCTAATTTATCAACACCCTAAATAACTACTGTACTCCTATTTAAGAGTACCACATTCTGTTGGAAGCTTACATTCAGCTGATTATCCACCATGACCTTCCTCCCAAGTTGTTTTCAAAGTCACTGCTTTCTAGCCAAGGATTTGGATTACCTTTGTGTAATACTTTATTAATTGAGTCCTGTATCAGCCAGTATTATCTAGCCAGAGATTGCTGTCATGCTGCTAGATCGATAATTATATGAATTGTGCTGCTTAACCGTTTAAAATAGGCACAACATTAGCTTTCTTCCGGTATTCTGGACTTCCACTATACACCAAGATTTATTGAAAATCAACATGAAAACTGTCAAATGAGCTCCTCAGCCAGCTCCTTTAGAACTCTTGGGTGTACATTATCTGGACCTTCTAATTTAAAAATGTCTCACTTTAGAGGAAGCTGTTAGTATCCTCTGAAGACTTTTTAGTCAACTATTATGTGTCTACGCTAGACATTCTGCAGATGCATCTCTGCAGCTGAACCACTTTACTATAAAAAATTACTGCTGCAATGAAAGAGGTTCTTCCATCACTGTAGTAAATCTACCTCTGAGAGGTGGTAGGCAGGTCAACAGAGAAAGGGCTTCAGTTGTGACCTGAAGAAGAGTTCTGTGTAAGCTCAAAAGCTTGTTCCTTTCACTAAGAAAAGTTAGTCCAATAAAAGATATTACTTCACCCTCCTTGTGTCTCTAATATCCAGGGACCAATGTAACACCAACACTGCAACCATCACATTTTTATCTATGTATGACCCAAACAAAGGAATCTAACTGCCTTGCTAAAACTCTACCACTGGGATGTAGTTGTTACAAATCATGCTTATGCTTCATGAATACATATTGCCTAAACAGCAGCAGGAGCATGAAAGCCTGTGGGAAAGGATTGATAATAGTTTTGTTTTTAATGGTAGCTCAAGTCCTCTTTTAAAATGCTCTCTTTGCTTGTCTGTATTAAATGTGAACACTTGGATACTAAATAATTGTATTTTCGCAGAGCACCTCTCTCCTATTCATTTACTGGTAGCTATTAATAAAAATCTAAAGTCTAGGTTGATATGTAAATGCCCTTGGTTTGATTCTGCATAATGCTTCCTGGCAAGTCCCAAAAGAGAGAACTTTTGCCTATGCTCCAAGAAGGAATTAAGCTAACGTACAGAAAGTGGAGTGTAATAGCAGTTACATACAATTTGCTCAGTATCCTGGCAAAGCCCGATTCCTCCTTTGCCTCAGTGTTTCTCCCTCAGGTGGTGGGAGGCCTGGGGTAAATCAGTCAGACTCTGGAGAGCTTTTCCTCTCCACTCAGGTTTTGTTTTCCCTTATTTATGTGATAGGCCTCAGGGTAGGCCCAACATGTTCTTTTTAGCAAAACACTCTCACCTGAAACTCACAACACAAACACAAATACTTTCCACTGCACCCATTCCAGTGCTTCACCTTACTGTGCTGGGTCCTAGCTGCCAGCCCTTCCCCAAGCAACAGTTATCATGGGGGTAGGTCTACACTAGCAGCACTATATTGGTGCAATTGCATGATTTCCTCACCCCTGCGAGAGGTGGAAGCTACGTCAGTGAGAAAGCGACTCCTGCCAACATAATGCCAGAATGGACAGCACCTAGGTGGCTGTAATTTGCATCATTCAGAGGAACGGTTTTAGCTTGAGTGAAGCAGTATTGTAGACTTGCCCTTCTCCTTCCATTCAGGGGAAACTACCTTCCCTCTCCCAGGGAGTGACTGCAGACTACCTGTCTGCAGTCCCCCATTCTGCTTTCAGCTCATGCGCTTTACACAAGCCCTTCCTGCTCTTGTCCAACCGGGCTTCATTTAATCAGTCCCTGCTCCCTGGCTTCTCCTCCAGGTACCTGGGCTATCTGGCCACCTTAGCCTCTTCAAGTCTTGTACAGGGTGGACACTTCATTACATACCAGCCCCTTAAATATTTCTTACAACTGTCTTAAGTGAAGGGTATGTTCAGATGCCAACTTGAACCAGGTTTCACCCAACTCATAATACAAAGAAGATTGCAGTGGGAGAAGGGGTTGCAGTGAAGGTAGACAAGCCCATGCTAGCTTTTAATTTGTCTACCATGGCTGAAAAGAGCAGAGAACCTCAGCAGCCCCGGGTTCACAGTGGGCTATACAGGCTTGCTGGAGACACAATGTATATATTTCCATTGCTAGCTTGCACTGAAGCCTATGTCTCCCTGTGTCCACTGCTATTTTTAGATAAGCGTACCTGAGATTCAATGCTCCTTTAAATGCAGTAGAAACATACCTTTCTTTGCTGCAGACTATCTGATGGCTACAGTACATACTGCCTGGAACATCTGCAGTGCTGTGTTTTGCAGTCCTGCCCCCAACACAGTCCTCTCACTCCTGTACTGCCTCCCTCCACCTGGGTTTGTCAGTGTGTCCTCAGAGGGCAGCCTTGTATCTGTGCCCACAGTGTCTGCAACTGGGAATCCTTCATGCCACTCCAGCCCTGCTCCATAGGCTTGGAACAAGGATGAGGATTTTACTCATTGCTATTGTAACTGTTGGATATTTTAGGCGTGTGATCCTAAAGTACTGGCAGAGAGATCACCCTTACAAATGTTTTACCCATTTGAAAGCTTTTCATGTGTCATACCAATAATCTTAATTATAGCTCCAATCCACCATAATATTTGTGTTTCAAGTACTTTGACTTGAACTGAACTGCTCCTGATATGTAAGTACTGTGCTAAACCAGGGCTTTTAGGAATAAGAAATAAGTCTGTGAAAGTTTTCCAGCTGGTAGAAACTTCAGACATGTGCTCCATAGTGACCAAGGCCATGTCTACATATAGCTGCTACAGTGCTGCCGTGGTACTGCTGTCATCCCCTGGGCTATATCTAGACTACATGGCTCCGTCGACAGAGCAATGTAAAATAGTTTATTCGGCATAGGCAAAGAAGTGGGGATTTAAATAATCCCGCTTCATTAAAATAAACATGGCCACCTCTCTGTGCCAACGATCAGCTGATCCGGCACAGCGGGGCAGTCTAGACACGCCACCATCGACAAGGGAAGCCTGTCGTCCGTCCCGGTATGCCTCTTGGCTCTGTCGACAGAGCCATGTAGTCTAGACATAGCCATAGTGTAGATGTTTCCTACATTGATGGAAGGGGGTTTTCCTTCAGAGTAGTTTATCCACCTCTCCAAGAAACGGTACCTAGACTGACAAAGAATTCTTCCATCAGCCTCATTGCATGCACCAGAGGGTAAGTCCGCCTGACTCCATTGCTCAGGATGCATAATTTTTCTCAGCCCCAAATGACAGGGTTAGGTCAATCTAACTTTTAAGTGGAAACTGGCCAACAACCCAGACCCACAAAGGCATTTAGGCTTCTACTATAAATTTCAAAATATTTAACAAATATTTTTGTGGAAGAGGGTGGTAGTCAATATACTCTTATCGATCTATAATCATTCTTAGAGCTGGCTAAAAAATAAACTAAAAAGACAAATAAGTTACAGAAGTTTTCATTCCAAAGGAATTAAAAAAGCACCAATTCCAAATGTTTGAAACATTTTTACTGAAAAAGTTTTGTTTAGAAAATATTTTCTCTCCCCACCCTGTTCTCCCCATTTGCTTCTTTGGCCACTGAAAAGGGTTGGGGAAAAGGGAAACTGACCACGCCCATTTTCATAACTGGAAAACTTTTTTTTTTAAAGAAAATTCTTCACAAAATTTCCCAAAACATTTTTTGGTTGACAAGAAAGATTTTCATTTGGAAAATGTCGGCCAGTTCTAGTAGTTTCTTGGGCACACAATGGCATACTCCAAGTTCTGATACCTGCTCTATGAGGGGACCTAGAGACAAATGGCATAGCCCCAAGCTGGCTAGGCCTGTTGGGAAAAAACTCAGAACTAGCATCTTTTCCAGACAGCTCTACTGATGCCCCGTCTATCTTTGACTGGAATTTAAAGCAGCAGTATGTCTGGGGAGGATGGCCGTGAAACGAGTGTCATGATGATTTTCTGCTTCTTATCACTTTTGTCCCTGAAGCACAAAGGGCATGTCTATACTGGGGAGTTATTTCAAAATAAGTCAAGGCAAGTGTCCACACTACCAAGCCCATTATTTCAAAATAAAGAGCTTGTTATTTCAAAATAATAACTCTTGCTCGTGAAGAAGAATAAGCTGATTTCAAAATAGTTATTTCAGGGGTTGTTATTATTGTATCTGGCTCATAGATTTGGACTGACACTTTCTGAGCACTGTTATCAACTCCCACAATTGTACTGACTATTGCTTTGTCTTGTTTTGTAGCCATAATCTCAAAATTGGAAGGTTATTTTCTTTGGGCTTTCATAGATGATTGGTGAATTAACATTCTGCTGCATTTTGATATTTCTTTATTTAAAATGTTTTGGTTAGATATATTTAAAGATACACACGTACACTCTTTCTCTCACACACACAATAAACCCCTCTCTTTCTACCCTACAGCTGCATCTTTGAAAATTTTAAGCGTATGGAATTTAGGACAGAAAGTGATCAATAAATAGATTGAATATTTTTGTTAAAGAAATAAAATTGCAGATTTTCTACAGCATAGACCAAGTTTTGTCTACATAAATATCTGAAGCAGCCAAACAGCTGGGGTTACAGAGGAGACAGCATTTCAGATGAAATTATATAGTGCCATTATAAATCTTTGAAAGAGACACACGCTCTTTGATACACAGTGGGATTTCTTAAAGGAAGGGTATTATTGTGTGTGTGAGCAGCTGGTTAAGAGACCATCTCTAACTTGTACTAGCTACCACTTCTAAAACAATACTTTTTTGTTTATAACTCCATCATCAACTGCACAACAAATGGAGTAATTGCAATGCTTTGCTCTGTTGAAACGATTATTTCCTATAGCATGAAACAAGCAGTAGAGGTCACTATCGCCCATGTTCCATCAACTTGCAAAAACAATCCAGCTGGCGATTGACTGGATAACAGTACACATAAAACAGATTTACACAAAAGTAAAACATCACGAGCTGTTTGGTAGTAAATGGCTGTACATAGGTAGAAATATATTAATAGCACATAATAATGTGCAGCTCTGGAGAAAAGAATATAAATACAAATAATCCTGATGAACTAATCAGTTCAAGATGTTCAATATTACTTTAAAGCGGGCATCTCTGAAAAACTATACACACATTTTTTTACACTTTGTTTTTGTCTCTTGACTAGTGCCTGAATTATTCCATTACCATTGAAAAAAAGAATGCTAGTGTATCATGGATAATCAACACCTCAAAAGCCATATAATCTCTTAATGGAAAATGAAACTCCTAATTTTTAGCCACATAGTATAGCCTGGTCTCCACTACGGAATAGTACTTTAACTGAACACGGTTATTACCAGTCATGTGAACTGATGTGGCATTGAACACAGCTCAACAGTCAGTGACGACCAAAGTAAGTCATCGTGTTGGCTATCAGTGATTAAACCTCATGGTTTGTCCTGTCCTGTTGAATTCAGGCATGGTAAAACATTCTGAAGACATACTGTCAAATATGGGTACAGCTATACTACAACATTATTTCAAAATAACTAGCATTATTTCAAAATAACTTAGTCTCCGTCTACACAGCAAGCAGTTATTTCTAAATAATGTTGAAATATTGTCAAGCTGGAGGACTTCTTACTCCGACTCCTGTAACCCTCAGGCTGCGTCTACACTGGTGTGCTTTTGCGCCAAAGGTATGCAAATGAGGCTTAGCGTTAGAATATCGCCGAGCCTCATTTGCATAGTTAATGATCCGCCATTTTCGCGGAACAGGCTCTTGCGCAAGACGGGGCTGTCTACACTGCCCCGTCTTGCGCAAGAAAAACCCAAAGCCGTTATGCCAATTATTTTCAGGCATAACGGCTTTGTGCAAAAGGGTTTTTCTTGCGCAAGAAGGGACAGTGTAGACAGCCCCGTCTTGCACAAGAGCCTGTTCCACGAAAATGGCAGATCATTAACTATGCAAATGAGGCTCAGTGATATTCCAACGCTAAGCCTCATTTGCATACCTTTGGCGCAAAAGGGTGCCAGTGTAGACGTAGCCCCATAGTGTGGACCAGGCATAGCAGTGAGTTTAAAACCCACAATATGGTGCAAAGCTGTGGATTAAGATACTATGTGATATCCTACATAATACAATAAACATGTAAATTAACTAATTAACCCTATAGGGTGAAATCCTAGCCCAACTGAAGTCAATGGAAACTTTTACATTGACTTCAATGAGGCCAGGATTTCACACTATTCTCTGTGGGTATGTTGACACTGCAGGGTTTTTTTGAAAAACGGCCATTTTTCCGAAAAAAACTTCACTTACATCTACACTGCGATCACGTTCTTTTGAAAAAAAATCTAAAGAACAGAGAGGTTTTTCTGACATTAGTAAACCTCTTTCTATGACGAAGAAACCTTTTTACAAAAGAGTTCTTTCAGAAAAAGGCGTGTGAGAACAGGGACGAGGGACTTCTTTCATAGAATCATAGAACCATAGAGCTGGAAGATACCTCAGAAGGTCATCAAGTC
>CM057845.1:66142795-66158359 GCA_030068395.1 Apalone spinifera
ATCAAGCTTTCAAACTTGTTAGGTCAGGACCCCTTCTCCCAGAATCTACTCAATGCTTCCTCTGTTCTGTCAGGTGCCATAATTGGGATGGGAGGGGTTGGGGTGTTTGTCCCTACTTTTTATACTGACAGTCCTCCTCTTGAAAAACATTTTCAGCTGAGATTCTGGAGACAAAGAGTCTATTGGGAAACAAATTCTCTGCTTTTTATCCTGTTTGAACTTCTTTTATCTCCCCTTGCTGCTTGATGACTTTGTTTACTGCTTAAATGCAAATTAAGCAGAACACACATTCCTTTGTCTGACAGAGGCCTGTTTTCCAGACTTACTTTGAAACACATGTTAATAACGCCATACAGTGGAACTTTAAAATTGCACATATGCTGTTGCCACACATATTTTACCAGCACAGCAATGACCAGCAATAATGTTCCTATAGCTAGTAAGAAGCAAGGCAGAGGGATGCCATAATGGCCCTTTGGAGCCATTGACATGTGGTGTGTGATACAGCAGCCTGAACACTGCTGTCACAATGGCCCAGGGGACCAGTCTAACACACAACTGGTCCAGGATTTAGGGAGCACAAGGCATTGTATAACTGCTTTAGCATTCAGACTTTCCTTGAAGTATTCAGTATGCTCTTTGGCTGCAGACTAAGACTGAGGCCTGAATTTGTTATAATGCTTAAAAAACAGGCATCGGAATAAATCATGCAATTCCTAATTCATCTGCTGGTCTTTCTTATGTCCAGTGAATAACCATGGATTCTAGAGAGCCTCGAGGCCTTAATGAGCTATGTGGGGAAAATGCTTATGTACAGAATCCCATATGGATCTATGCTTATAGGTGAATTACTGATAATGTCTGAAAGAAGTAACGGCAGGATAATCATTCCCCCAATCAAATCTGTACACAGAAGTCTGAAAATCAAAGGGTAGAACCTATCATACTTCCTTCAGTGTTTGCTGTGAGCTGGGATTCACCAGCATATAGAAATTATGCACACGAAACAACCAAACAGTAAGACGCCAGTTTTTAACAATGGAAGTCATAGTGAATGCCAACTTTTAGTAATAAAAACAAGTTTCAATTTTGAAATAAACAGCATAAAGGCACAGTAATTCCACTCAACTATTTCATTGGTCAACATAAAAGTAACGCGTGATAGCTAAATAAGATCTTCATACCAGGTGCAAGTGATAGACATAACAGGCATGATGACAGATTGAGAGCTCTTGCAAATCTCAATAGGAGGGTCAATTTATTAAGGGCTTCAGCACCTCCAGCTGCTACATGTCAGCTGATCTGTGTTGTTAATAGATACTGTAATACTTTCTGTGATTTTGTTACTTTGTCTTTAAATTTTTGACTGTCGGATTGATTAGGTACTGCGAAGATAGTTGAAAAGCTTTATGTAATGTAGAAACTTAGCAAGGATCTCAACTGACATGTGGCTGTACATTTGTTTGTTCTTGTCATTTGTACTGGGGCAAATTCTCTGTCTGGTAGAGCTGCTGGACGGGTCTGCAGAGCAAGAGGAAGGTCTGCAGAGCAAGAGGGGCTGTATATTCTTGAGTGGTATTACAAAGTCCTCATTCCATGTGAACTCCCCATGATCAGAGGCAAGAGGGAACTGGACTTAGATTTCTTCCAGCAACAGTCATAGCAGGAATAAGGGCATGTCTTCACTGCCAAGTTCTGTCATCAAACCCCCCTTTTTGGTAACAAAACTGGTAGAGCAACATTGCAACATGACAAAAGTCATGAAAAATGCCCAGTTGTGGTGACAAAAATCTTCTACCTCCCCAAGGGACTTTTGTCTCTCCCCCTCCCTTTACTGTCAGCAATCATGCAGTGTGTACTACAG
This sequence comes from Apalone spinifera, assembly GCA_030068395.1. Classification (NCBI taxonomy): domain Eukaryota; kingdom Metazoa; phylum Chordata; order Testudines; family Trionychidae; genus Apalone; species Apalone spinifera. The sequence continues at coordinate 66,144,660 of CM057845.1, forward strand.
GAGGGGTTTTTTTTCTGAATTTATTAAACCCTGGGATGTTTTCCACATTGCCTGATTAGCCACTCTCATCAGCACTTTGAATTCTTCTACTTTGCAGCCACGTAAACAGGTAAACAGAAATGTGCCCCTCCTTTCTGCAAAGCCTGGGAACTTTAAAATCCATTTCCTGCTGGCTGGTTTATTGGGTGGTGCTCTTTGAGGTGTCTTCTCAGGGAAACAGGGGTGGCTATTGCTCAGAACACTCTCCTGCTTTGATCACCCCACAGCTTTTGGATCTTATCAGTGTGTGGAGTGAAGAATTGGTGCAATCACAGCTGCAAATGACCCATAGGAACTGGGACACATAGGGTCGCATTTCTTAAGTTCTGTGTGAGATGGGGCATGATTGAGAGACCCTACAATGCAGAACCAAGATAAAAGAACTCCGGCAGGTGTACCAGAAGGCAAAGGAGGCAAACAGATGGTCTGGTACTGCATTCAAGACATGCCATTTTTATAAAGAACTGGATGAAATCCTGGGTGAAGATCCCACATCCACAGCTCAGGACCCTGTGAATACCCCCCATAGCACAGAGTCAGCAGAAACAAGACATAACCCGAAGTCAGAAGTTCTTGATGAACAGGTGGAAGCAGATGAGGAGGAGTGGCTCATTGCAGAGTCAACCAGTGTGTGGCAGGCAGCCTCAAATTGTTCTCAAGTCCTGAGGTTCATGAGGAGTCACATGGAGCATGAAGCAAGGGAAGAGATGAAGGATAAGTTGCTCTGTTGCAGTGGGGGTGTGGGTAGGGCAGGCAGTTCCTCTGTTGCAGGCGGGGATGGGGCAGGTGGCAGCCATGCAGGGCGGTAAGTTGCTCTGCTGCAGCGGGATTGGGGGTGGGAGCGGTGGTCTGGGACTATCGATAGAATCTTGCTGGGAGATGGTTTCCCTAATGTACTTATTAATTTTCTCAGGGAGATTCCAGGGCAGGCCTGCTGTTTCTCCACCACCATGGTACGACACTCTGCCAAGCCATTCCTTAATCTTTGCTGTCAGAACCAAGGAGGCACAGAGTTGGGCTGCATGAGGAGCAGGGTACCTCTCTCCTGCATCCAGATGCAGAGTCCAGGTTTTCCTGTTAAACTTCTGCAGGGATACATCAGCCAGAGTAATGACCACCAGTGGACAAGTATAGGAGTATTACAAATTGTTTCCATGTACACCTGCTGCACATGTAGGGACTGTACTTTCTTGGGGCCCCATGATCAACCCTCCTTCCTCTTTTACTCCTGCCTTTTAAAAAAATCACCATGATCATAGTGTCTGGACAGATACGCGCTTGCCGCTAGGTAACAAGAAAAGTAGCCAGTTTTGTTCAGAGATGTGCATGCTAGTGAAATCTTTATCAGGAACAGTTCAGACACTCTACAGTTAGTGGTTATTTTTCCAGACCAGACTTTGAGAAGTCAGGCAACTGTCCTTCTGACAGACTCTGTCAACTAAGGAAAAAATGTTGGAGGACCAGAGAGGACCTAGTGAAGAATGTTTTGCAATATTCAACACTCCAAACTGAGAAAAGGGAGGAAAAGCATGCCAGGAAGATGAAAGAACAGAAGCCACTGAGCACATGCTAAAGCTCATAGAAGATCAAACCGAGATGCTGAAGTGTCTAATCAAGATACAGAGTGAACAGAAACAACAGCCTCCTTGTCAGCATATGCAGATTCTTTTCAGATAAACCCTCCCTCTACAACCACACACAAGTTTCCATGACTGCACTTGCAAAATTCTGTGTCCAGCAACCCTCCTTTTATGCCCATACAGATTTTCACAATCTGGTAATTTTTTCTCCCCCAGCACACTCCAATACCGATCACAGAAGCTGTGACTTTGACAGCTGTATGTTAGCACAATTGTGAGGTTTTCCAATAACCCTTCACTTCCCAACAAGCATTCAACCTAGTGTGTGACCATGATTGAAAGATCAATAAAGACAAAAGTGATGCAGGTTTCCATGAGTTTATTTTGTGTGACGCAACCCACACCAATCGCTCTGGGCCCTGTGGAAGCTTGTAACATCCCTTGGTTTCATAGGAATGACTTGCTCAGGATGAGCAGTTGGACAAGACAGGGAAGTAACACAAAAAAACCAAAAATGTCAGCGCATTTCATTGTCAAAGTGGTTCCTCAGAGCCTCCCTGATATTGACGGACACCCTATGGCTTAGCCTGAACTGCTCCTTACTGCTGTCCAGGTGCCCCAGGTAAGGCTTCATGAGCCAGGGCTGGAAGGGGAAAGTTGGGTCACCTAGCTATGGCATTTCCACATCCCTCGCTGTAAATTTCTGGTCTGGAAAGAAAGTTCCAACCTGCATGTTTCCGTACAGGCCACTGTTCCTGAAGATGCATGCATCATGCACGTTTCCAGACCACCCCCCATTTATATCTGTGAAACACCCCCAGTAATCCACAAGCACCTGCAGCACCATAGACAAGTAACCTCTTTAGATCGATGTACTCTGTGTCAAGGTGGGGTGCCGCTACAATGAGCCTATTCATGCCACCGATTGCCCCAGCACAGCTTGGAAAGCCCGTGTCAGCAAAGCCAGCCCCTATGTCATCCACATTTCCCAGAGTCACAGTCCTACACAGCAAAATGCAATTTATTGCCCTGCACACTTGCATAAGTGCTGCCCTGCTTAGGTAGACTTCCCTGCTCCAAACCGATTTGCAGGTAAATAGTAGCAATCGGGAGTTGCCAGCTTCCACAAAGCAATGGCAACATGCCTCTCTCCCAAGAGAGCAGCACAGCACTCATTCTGGTGTCCTTGCTCCGCTGTTCAGGAGACAGCTCAGCACACAGTTCCAGGAGGGTTGCTTTATGCATCCAAAAGCTCTGTACCCATTGCTCTTCATCCCACACCCAGTCACCCGGGTAACAATGCAATCCCACCATTCAGGGCTGGTTTCCATAGCTCAGAAGTGATGCTCTACTCAGCACAGGTGCTCTGTGACTGCCCAGAGCAATGCCACGGTGCTGCTGTCCATGTCACTCACATTGTCATCCGCATCTGAGACTCTGATAGCAAGTGCATAAGTAGCTCTGCTGCAGTGCGTGATGTCCTAAGCACATTGAACACAGAATAGGAGAGAAGCCTGGAATGCATGATTTCTCATGGCAGATGCTGGACTGCCCAGGATGGGCTGTTATTCAAGTGGTGCAGAAATAAGCCAGCAGCCCCATAGGGGCTGGGAAGCAAAGAGGTGGCTGATGGGATGTTTTTCACATTCCTAAAATGCCTAACACTACATTGCATGTTCCCAAAGTGCCTAGCAACTGAAGGTGACACCAGCCACTGCGGGATGCTTACCCACATTGCTTTGCTCTTTCTGTCCACAGGGGAGCTACCAATGTGGCCGTGATATGTCAACAGAGTGTGGCAATGTAAATATAATTTGGCAACTCCTCTTTTTGCCAATTTATGAAAGTAGGCAGCACTTTCATTGCCAAATCTTTCCAGTGTAGGCATAGTCTTATGGTAGGCTGCTTCATGAACCCTTCTGTCCTGGATGACTGTGTAAGGATTTGGAGACACTATGCCAGCCACCAGGTTGGCATAGTCTATGGAGTAGCAATCACAGTGAGCTGCTGCATGAATCTGCTTGTCTTCCCCCTCAGTTTAAGCAGTGTCAGGTCCTGGAAGCCTTTCAGCCTGTGGGCAGTGTCAGTCTGAGGGCAGTAGTTCTGAGGCCTTGAGAGAATGAGGTGCTCACTACACAACACGACAGGTGACTGACCCAGTAATTTGGGCTGGGTGCTGAGCAGAACACTGTCTTCTTTGTGGTTAACTCAACTGTTCTTAGTCCAATTTAGCCATAGCAAGTCTAGTACACAAAATAGTGTCATGTGAGCATGACTTTGTAGCAATGGATGCAAAATTGGCTTTTGAAGTCCTTTTCAGGGTGTCTCACTACTGCAGTTATGCTCATTAGTTTTAATGGAACAGGTCCTCGAGGCAAAGGATGCAAAATCTCCTCATCCACCATGTTGTGTAATCTCCCAACTACTGTTAAAAAGCAGCAGTTCAAGATTAGATCTGGATCTGTATTCCTTGCTCATGGGGTAACAGATCATTAGGTGTACTCATAGGAGTGAAGATTACTCTTAAAACAAGTAAGGAGGTATAAAATTAGGCCCTTATGCAGGTATTAATGAGTAGCCAAATTTGTAACATCTCTAATGAATGGGAAGTGGGAAGAATTATGTTTTTATTATTTTATTTTTATTGAAGCAAGAACAGTAGAAACAGACACATTAAAATACCCAAATAAGCTTGCAATACACAAAGAAATGAAAAAAGTTACACTGGTTAGACACAGTACTGAATCATCTCCATGCGAAACTCTCCACTGTGGGCACTTACTCTTTGCTTTGTCTCTGGCCTCCAAGAAGCATTTATACAGCAAGTCACTCATGATTAGGCAGGAAGCAATTTTACAGGAACTGCAGTAAATAAAAAAGTCCCTCTCTTTTGTTTCAAAAATTTATTTCTTCCAGGAAGGAAGTGCTTCTGTTTTTCTATGCACAAAGCACAAGCCTCCACTTTCAGACTCAATGACTTCACGCTCATTTGTGCTATTTAAACATAGATCCACCCTGCTGCAAAGACAACATAAAAGAGGCAAATAGCATCATGTAGCTCCTAGATGCACAGATGCTTCACAGCCACTGCCAACCCCCCCTAGATAGGGGACACCTTCCTATTCCAGTTTGTGCCTCTCCTGTTCTGCCATCCTGTCTGTAGAGGGAGGGAAGAAGCCAGCGCCATGTGTCTGGATGTAGCACAGGAATTCTAGTTGGCCCTTAGCTAAATTTTAAAATAGGAAAGGCAGAAGGAAGCAGTGGCTACTCCCTTGCCTATTGTGTATCTGCCTAAAAGACCCCGTTAATCTGAGCATCAAGGGAAACAAAACAAGAACGAATGAAAGAAAAATCTCCACACTATAGGTCTCCTCTAGCATGCTGCATGTCCTTGGACATCCACATAGAGGTCCTCACTAGAGACAGGCAAGCAGACTGCTTAGATTAGAATGATCAGGGTGCAACATGTAAAAGCCGCCCGAGTGCAGAGCTTTGTACACCACAGTAAAAATTTGAACACAGTTGTCCCAATTCTGCCAACCCTTTGCATACAGAACTCCCATGACTTCAGAGGGAGTTCTGCACAAGACATCAGGCCCCATATGTTGTTATGCTTTCCGCATTGCTGATGGAAATAAGTGTAACAACAGAATGTGACCAAGACCTTTTTTCCCTTCTTTGTGATGTATAAAATGTCTGTAAATGGAAGGCAATAGTGCACATGTATTTCTTTTAGTTATTTGTAAGGGCCTGCTCCAGCAAAGGTACTGGTTACATTTTTCAAAAGCATCTTAAAGAATTGATTAGGCTCTACATTTTAATTTCAGAAATAACTTAGTTACCCAAGTCTCAACCAAAGGCAATGGGAAAGGGTTCCAAATGGCACAAGTCTCCTTTGAAAATGAGACTTAGCCTCCTAAATTATTTAGTTGCTTTTGAAATTTTACAGATGCTATTTTTTTCAGAAAAATCAGACTGTCATACTGTTAGCACTTGTGTGAGTTTAAGTGTACTTAATAGGGCCACTATAATTGTGGTTCAGTATATATGAGTCTATTTTATTAGGTTTGCAAAATTTGCCCATCTTTGCTTTCATACTTGAAACCAAGTTCTTGCACAATGATTCTATTTAAAAATCTCCTTTTTAGCTAACATGATGTTTGTGCTATGTTACGGATAGAAGGTCAGTCTCCCAAACAGTACAAATGGGTGCTGAAGGTACAATACGTATGGTATTTTTCCCCAATAGATCTTTTTTAAACCTCTGCCCATCTCCGCTCCTTTTTTGACAAGCTCTATTACCCTGAATGGGAAACCAAATAAAGCCAGAAACTCTCAAACACAAAGTGGTATGGTTGAAATTAGGCAGAATGAGTTCACCCATCCCTAATTTTGTGCGCCTTTTCAATGTCTAGTAGACAGCTTTGCTTTTATAAAACTTGAGGTTTTGTCAACCGTGAGAGTAGAGTATAACTGAGCCACAGTCATTGTTGCTTGTTTTAAGGAACTACTTACTGTGCATGTCCACGCACAATAACTTTCCAAAGAAAATGTCAAGTATTTGTTTTATGCTGATCCAGGGATCTCGTCTAATCTCAAACTAATCTCCAACTGTGCACAAGCAGAGCAAAAGTTCTTGAATGGACTGTGTACAGTGAGCCACGCCTGCACATCTGACATTAGAATAATGCACTTTGGGTTGGATCCAGCAGAAAGTGGCCTCTGTGACCGATGGCTCCTGGAAGTTTCATGGGCCTCCTGGGCTCTATAGTAAAGAAGGCTACTTTTGATTCCAATGGGAAAAAACCTTCCTTCTTCTACAGCTACAGGATGCCAAACTCTGAATCCCATGCCATCCCTTTCCTGACTGGCACCATGGAACACAGAGAGCTGTGGATTTCACAGCTTTATCGCTAGAGCCAACTTGGTGTGAGAGATTAATAAGCAGATGACGCAGAAGTGAACAGAAGGTTGTCACAAGAAAATGTATACAAGAAGGAAGCTGTTGAATACTTTCCCTTTGTGTACAGTAAATCAGTTCACTTGACAAAACCGATATCAGGCATTTGTTCAAGGGCTTTTGTTTTCCTATAAATCACCCCTGCAATGTTTGAAAATGAAATTGGCCCACGGCAAGCAGGCTTTTTGGGAATGATAGTGAGTGGTGCAATAAGTGTGCTCAACAAAGACAATGTTATCCTACCATTGTCATTGCAGTCAGCCACGGAAGAAGTCTGAAAGTATAATGGAATAAAACAGTTTCCATGCCATGATCAATGTGAAACACGACTAAGTCTGCTGTTGTTATTTATAAATAATGCCTTGTATAGTAAAGGAAAATTGTGGTGATACATCAAAATAGGAAGGTTGGATCTACAGTAGAGACTAAGATTATGTCTGTACAGAAAAGAAAAACCCACAGCTGGCTCTTGCCAACCAACTTAGATTTGTGGGGCTTGGCCTGTGGATTTGTGTCATTGCTCTCTAGAGTCCTACAGCCCGGACTCCATCCTGGAAATCTACATGCCAGTCAAACTGCCCTGCAGTCCAAACCCTGGAAACCTGAGTCAGCTGGCACTGGCCAATCACGAATTTTTCTTTGCCATGTAGACATAACCTCAGGGTCCCATACATTGCAGATATCCTCAATGCTGCCAATCCAGGTTTAGATTAAGGCCTTGATTCAGTGAAACACTTAAACAGGTGTTTTAGCCTATGCCAATTCAAAGGGATTTAAGCAAGTACTTGACTTTAAGTATGTGCTTTAGTGAATAGGGTTCTATAACCTTGATCCTACTCCCATAGTAATAAATGGTAAAATTCACATTGACTTCTATGCTGCAGGATCATACCCTTAGGCTAGGTTTGCACTGCAATGTGATTTCAGGATACAGGAGTATAGTTTTGAAATAAAACAGGTTCACTATTCTGATGTCCCTGTAAACCTCATTCCACAAGGAGTAAGGGACGTTTCAGAATATCAGGTTATTTCAAATTTAGTGCTGGGTAGACAGCGCCAAATTACAAAATAAGCTATTTTGAAATAAGGTCTAAATAAGATATGCAATTTGTGTAGCTCAAATTACATGTCTTATTTTGAACTACAGCCGGTCCCTGAGTTACGAACGCGTTACAGACCAAATGCTCGGAATGGTCGTAACTCGGAACCCACTTAGTTACATTGCGACTGCATTGTTCGTAAGTGCGGGTCGCGTTCGTAACTCAGAGCCTGCATTTACGACTGCTTTGGTCGTAAGTGTGGATGGTCGTAAGTCGTAAGTCAATGTCCGTAAGTTGGGGACCAGCTGTACAATGCAGTGTAGATGCACTCTAATTAGGCAAGATTCATGGATCTGTGGCTATGTCTACACTGGCGGCTTCTTGCACCAGAAATATGCAAATGAGGCTAAGTGTGGAATAATTGCCGAGCCTCATTTACATACCTAATGAACCGCCATTGTTGCAGAAGAGGCTCTTGTGCCAGAAGGAGAGTCTACACTGCCCCTTCTTGTGCAAGAAAAACCCTCTTGCGTAATACCGCTATGCTGATTATTTTCAGGAATAACGGCATTGCACAAGAGGGTTTTTCTTGCACAAGAAGGGGCAGTGTAGACGCTCCTTCTGCCACAAGAGCCTCTTCTGCAAAAATGGTGGCTCATTAGGTATGCAAATGAGGCTCGGGGATTGTCCATGCTTAGCCTCATTTGCATATTTCTGGCGCAAGAAGCCGCCAGTGTAGACATAGCCCAAGAGTCAGAGCCCTGGGCTCTGTCCAAGTTTGACTCCAAAACCCATGTTAGGCAGTGGGAGCCGTGTCAACAATGTATCTTATTGAAACAGCCTCAAGATATTCAATAAACTACTGGGCCCAAAACAAGCTCTTGAGAAATCCTCCAACTTGATTAATATGCTGTCTCCTGGAAGAAGATAGGTTCTGATTCAGCAAGGAGCTTAACCTTGCGTCTATCGGTAGGTAGGTGCATAGTCCCATTAAAGTGGATGGGGCTAAAACTCATGTGTTGCTGCACACACGAGATTACTTCTGGGCTTTAATTTAAATGCAGTAACATGTTTTGCTGAATCAGGACCAACAGGAACGAAATCTCCAATATTACCAGTACAGTTTGCTCCCCCATTTTAGCTGCCATGCTATTGTCTGTTGATTCTTGTATTGTAAATATATGTTAGATTATTTTATTAATTAATAAGACCAAGTGGTCCATATTCTACCGCCCTCACTTAGAGAAATTTTCAATTAATGTTATGCAATATTTGACCACAGTCTCTTTCTGTCACACACACATGCACACACAAATGCATGATCATGTAGGAAGGGAAAAAAGTGATTTCATAATGTAACACATAAAGCCATGGTGTTATCACTCTTTATTGCACAAAATAAATTGGTGTGAAAGATTCATCTGCAGACGATTTCGAAGCAGGGATAACAGGTCTATGGGGAAACATGAAGCAGAGACCTTGTCTGTGCTTTTCCTTCTGTGTACAGTAAAACAGTTAATTTGTCAAATCCTTTATCAGGAACTGGTTGGAAGCTTTTTTATTTTTTTAACAAAAAAAGTCTTACAATGTCTGACAAAATGGCATAAATTTGTCATGACAGAACTCTTATCAACAAATTTGTTCATTTAGTGATCATGGTAATAATGAATCATTTAAAAGCAGAAAATACAAGTTATGGTGTGGAATCTGTGTAAATAAGGGATAAACATGTCGTGTGCTTGTATTTGACATAAAAGAACAGATCATGTGATTAGCATCTGGAATTCATATTAGCACATAAATTCTACAAATCACCATTTTTATATTCCCTCAGCCACTTCAAACTGATGTTACATGAGATATAGTCAGCATTTTTAAAAAATGTTCTTGATTCTCTCCCCCTTTTGTGTACAGGTTTGCTGAGAAATAACCAATATTATATCTGAAAGTGACTTTCACATGGGACATACTGTGATAAAAAATTTAACAATCAGAGCTTTGTATATTCTTGGTCAGTTTTAAAGATATGATGCACTGATAAAACATAGTTGACTGAGAGCTTTAAAGTCTATTTTGTTCATTGTTTGAAACACATGGGTATCTGATCTTGGTAATTGAAGAAGTCAGTCCAGAAGAGATAAGAACTGTTTTTTTTTAAACAACTTTTTTTATTTAAGCAAAAATAGTTTGGAAAGATTTAAAGAGTGTGACATATGTGTCATATGTAGTTAAATCACAGGATTGAGAGTCAGAACTCCAGAACTCTTTTGGGGTCAAACTATATAACTTACCTGCTTCTCTGGTTGTCCAGCTGTAAAATGGTATAGTGCTGCTTGCTTTCTTCAAACCAGTGTTGTGAGGCTTCATGAGAAGTCAGGAACTGCTTGGAGATCTTGAATGAAAAGTTTTAAGAGTTTTTATAACTCAAAGTTTACCAATGAATAATTATGTAACTATTAGCAAGCCACATAAAGTCTCTCACTAGTGCTTGCAGAGATTATGTCCATAGATCAGGGGTGGGGAACCTTTTTGGGTTAGGGGCTGCTGAGCTACGGAAAAATCAGGGCCGGATCTAGCCCCCGGGTCTTAGATTCCCCACCCCTGCAATAGATACACCTGCATATGCAATAGATACATCAGCTACTTGCATATGCAGTTTGTCAATGACATTAGTGAACAGTTGGGCTGAACTTTTATAAAACTGACCCTGGTCGGTCAATGCCCAGGACATGGCAATAGATTGACCCTAGCTATTGCAGAACTGTAACCTCTAAGATACTCTATAGCCCCCCTCTGTCACCAAGACAGCCTCTCCTGCTACCTCCTCAGCTGTAGAAAATCTCTCTTCCTTGGACACCTTGCTTCCTTCCCTAAGATCTGCTAGAGGAACCCCATCTTCCTTCCAGGGGAATAAACTAGGCAGGGACACAGACACCTCTCATACACTAGAATGGACTTTTTCAAGATTAAGAAGGCCACCACAGGCAACATGAGCAGGAGCCATGCTGTGGCATGTGCTGTAGCCTCAGGCTACACTAGTGGCAGGGGCAGCAATGGCCCATTAGCTATAGGACATGTCTACACTGCCAGGGCCGGTCCTAACCAATTGGTGGCTCTGGGCAGGGAAAATTTATCGAGGAAAAAACAAAACAAAACAAAAACAGGCTGAAATGCGGTCACTTTAATTGCCGCAAGTCTTCAGTGCGCTTCTGTCAGGCTCTGTCAGGATGTTAAATATCAATTAAATAGTTGATTAACCTTATGAATTCTTTTTGGTTACTCGACTATTCTATAGTCCCTGTGGGTGGGGCTGGCAGCCAGTATCAGAGGCAGCAGCGTGGGGTGCCAGATGGAACCTGGTTTGCAAGGAGAACCAGTTAAAAAACCAGTTCCCCTCGCAGACTGGCTGCTTGTCATTCCCAGGCTGATGCCTCTAATAGAGAGGCAGCAGTGCGGGGTGGCAGCAGTCCCTGTCCAGGGGGGTTCTGAGCTCCCGGACCCAATGTGAGCTGGAACTGAGCTGGGCTGCCTGCCAACCTGACTTCTAATACACTTTAAATGCAGAGCTGCAGCGGGGGTAAGTACCAGATCCAGAGCAAGCCAGGACTGAGCTGGGGTGCTGGCCAGCCTGCTAAAAAATTTACTGATGGGGTTGGGGGGGAAATGCATGTAGGTCTATAGCGTTAACCTACAAGCTTTTGCTTATTGGTTAATCAGCTAATCAACTGCACTATTACAGCCCTACTAGAAATAACAGCATAAATGCCTCAGCATAGGCTAGCAATGTGAGTACACACCCAGGGTACACAGCGTGCTTCTCCAGCCTGTGCTGAGATCCACACATCCTTGTCTTCAGTGCTATTTTTAGCTGTGCTAGCACAGGTGGGCCTACTTGTGCTGCAGTCCCAATGTGGATTGCAGTATAGACGTACACTTTATATTAGCATTTGATTGCTAAGGAACGTTGCCCGTCAGTCCCTGTATCTGTTCCTTTGAGAAAGGGGCTAGACTGGTGCCCTAGGAGCAAAGAGCCCTGTCCCCAGAACAGACACAGCAGCAGCCCAACCATCTTCATGTTGCCCTGCCATGTGCCTCAGTCCTGACCCGGAGAGGTCACCTTTAGGGGTGAGAAAGGGTGATTTTTCATGCTAGCTAAGATTTGTTAAGTCCCTTGACTAGCTCTGTGAAGATTGAGAACACTGCTGATCAATATTTCATACTGAAATGTGAGGAAGTGTGATTAATGGAGCAGTTATATTCCACTTCTAGCAGGGACCTGAAGTTGTACTTTTGCAATATCAAATATTTTATCCAGTGGAAAGATGCTCCTTAATTTTGTTAAGAGCTTTTACCCTAGGTTTACATAGGCACAGTAGAAAACTGTGCAATGTTGTGAGCAAAAGAGTTTGATTATGATCTTACATTCACATATCTTCTGGCACTGTGGCTCTGATTCACCAAAGCATTTAAGCATGTACTGAATTTTAACCAAGTGCTAAGTCTATTCTTATTCAGCAAAGCACTAAGGCAGATGGTTAAATGCCTAAATGCTTTGCTGAATCAGGGCATTAGAAAGCAGGGCGAAGGCATTTGATGCTTATCTAGGAGTGATCCTGAGTGAGTCATGGTATTAGAGAGAAATGTTAGTTATCAGCACAAACCACTCTCTATTTTGATAATAATAATAAGAGGAGGAAAGGGAGCCTTTTATCCCCAAACCAATGTTCTTTAAGTATACAGTTTGCAAACTGAAGTACTGTATTCTCTCTCTCAAGCTCATTTTCAAGTTTTGATAGCTCAGCAAAATGAACATGTAAATATTTTTCAATGTATTCCTGCATTTTCTCCCCAGATCAATCATTTCCAAGATCCTATGTTAGGGCCTGAACTAAATCCCATTATAAAAATAAATTGAAAGACATTCATGGACTTTAAAGGGAGTTGAGTCTGCATGCAATTTGAAAGAACGAGATACATGCTGCTGCACTGGGGAAGGGACATGCTGCTGCACTGGGGAAGGGACATACATTTTCTTTTCTCAACCATATAATGCAAGAAAACACCAGCTCAAGACCTCTCATTAGAGGCTTAAGAAATCATCTACTCAGGGAAAACCACTTCCTTGCCAGTCCTCATACTGTGGACCTAAAGGGATATGTAGCTCACAGCTTTTGTCTATTCCTCTTGTCAAATGGTATCCACATTGTGGTCAGTAGCATGTGCTAGTTGGAGGAAGAGAGTCTCAGAGCTGTAGCAAACTGCTGACATCACCGTACCCACCTTGTCCTGGCAAGTGGTATACCTGGACACAGGGCACAAATGCCAGAATCATTGCTTGCCTCTGCAATGCTGACCAACAGAGGATTTACCCCACTCTCTTTTGGTATATTATTTGTGTGTCAGCCTGTTCAACATACTAAATGGACTGCCTCAACAATTAATTACCAACTGCTTTACCTGCAATACCCAGTACTATTTAACTCCTACTATGACTTATTATCAAACATAATGGAAAATTGATTTTTTTTCTGCTTTAGGGGCAGGGGAAAAAATCAATGCCGATTAAGAACGGGGTAAACAGAATAAAAGTGAAAAAATCAGAATGCTAGACACAAATTTCACTGGACCAGAGAGAAGCAACAATATGTATCCTAAACTGCGAGGAAATGCAGTCTTTCTAAAGCCTCCTAAGTCTTTGCATTAGTAGACTAATCCCTTGCTTAAACTCTAAAGCAGATTGAAAAGATAAATGGAATGTCTATAGATGTGAATGGAGCCAGTTGTATCCCCACACCTGTTGAGAAACACAGTCTCTTTTTGTTATGAAGTGGCTTGAACTTAAAATACTGTTTCAAATTAGAACCCCATCAATTTCTCAAAATATTCTTTAAAAGCATTTTGAAGCTTTCACTAAATTAGCCATTTTATTGTAGCTGCTTATCTATGGCTTTTGCAGAGAGAATGTTTGCTGCAACATGTTCTTTGAAATGAATTATTCCCTTTCAAAGCTCCTATCCTTTAAAGAAAACAATAGGGCTGTGTCTAGACTGGCCCCCTTTGCCGGAAAAGTCATGCAAAGGA
>CM057845.1:66174336-66203502 GCA_030068395.1 Apalone spinifera
CGGCCCCGGGAGGGAGCGAGCCCCCAGCAGAGCGCGGGGAGTCTGAGAACAACTTGGGCAGCGGCAGCCGGCGGGCCAGAGAACAGCCCCCTTCGCCGGCTCTGCGCTGGAGGAGCCCCTGTACTCCCGGCGCCTTCTGCAGGCGCTGGCACCCCTTTCCCTTCCGCCCCTGCTCCTGTCCGAGCTCTCTGGCTGGGGGCCGGGGCGGCCCGGGAGAGGGACGCGCTGCTCACCTGTTGATGGGTTACTTAGGCAGATCTTTACTCTACGGCATCTTTAGGGTTAATTGCATCCTTCGCTGCCTAGCTAGCATTGTTTATGCCTACCGAAGACCAGCCCTGTAATGCCCGAGCTGCCCCGCTGTCAAGACTCGTGTAGCTCAAGTTTGTTTATTCTAAACAGGGAATTAAACAGCGGTAAGAATAGAGACCAGACAGCGGTACAGTCCGGAGGGTGAGGGCAGGCGAGTGCCGGGTTTCCTAACAAAGTACTACTTTTTCTGCAATTTACCCCCTTCCCTCCCCCGCCTCCTTTCTCCGCTGTTTACAAGCGCTGAAGTTTTGGGGAACTGAGATCTCTGCTCGGTGGGCGCAATGTATGTACGCTGTGTGTGTTCTCCACTTCTGTTTGTGGCGTGCGTGTGTGTACACATATCGTTGCCTATAACAGAACCCCATTAAACGATGTGACCGTCTAAGAGGTTTTTCCCTATCTTCGTAATAGATCTCTTTCTCTCCAAAGATCCCTTCTGCTGCTGTGACACTCTGATTTCCGGAGCATTTGACAGTTTTTGAACACAAACGCTCGCCCTATGTAGTAGCAGAAGAGAGATCGCTACTTTAACTTCGCACTGTACTTATTGCAAGTATTGCATGTGCGTAGTATGTAGCTGTTCCCTGAAGATCTGATGAGTAGCGCTTCAAAACTCATTTAGTTTTCATTTTCATTGTGCAGCTTTAGTTTGTGTGTTGTGTTCAACATTCCTTTATGCTAACTAGCAAAGATGAAGTCCCTGGGGCTTGAAGTTGTCTTTTGCATTCGGGTTAGTTTGGGCAGCTAATGAGACCTGAACTGTGTTGTCAAAGAAACTGCATCGATTGCTGGAAAATGTCACGGCTGTGCTGGTGTCTTTACCTATTTCTTTCCTAAACGTACTTGTGTTTAGAAACTGATGAAAAGCTCCATTAGCAATTAGGGAACATTCCAATTTGTGCCTTTTCCGGACTTAATCTGATTACAATTAAAACAGATGCATAATTAAAATATATTGGGAAGAACAGCACGCCTGGCTAAACTTATTAACCGTCCTGGGGTGTTTCATGCTCCGTTGAAATTGAACCATCCAAAAAGTGAGCATAGATTTACTCTGACAGCTTTTCTTCAGTTTCTCTCTGCTTTGGAAAGTGAATTAATCCTCTGGGTTAGGGTGAGCTGGTGCCTGGGATTTGGCAGAGTGACTTTATGTGGAAGGATGCTGCTTGAATCTTTCTATCTAGTAGTAATTGGCCAACACTGTATATCAAAGTCCTAGACAACCCAAACTTAAGAAGTGAGTGTGTGTATATAACTCATAAGTTACAAGTATCAGAGGGGTAGCCATGTTAGTCTGAATCTGCAAAAACAACGAGAAGTCCTGTGGCAAAATATAGACTAACAGATTTATTGGAGCATAAGCTTTTGTGGCCAAAGATCCACTTTGTCAGATGCATAAGTTAGCGATTCATATTTTATATGTACATTCATTGACAACAATTATTTCTAACTGGAGTCAAAGGGTATTAACCTTTTGGAGCTTTTATTTAGCTAGGATGTGTGAGGAGAATATGGCCAAGGCAGAGCTATTGCTAGATAATGTGTACCAAACTTTCAGGCGCATTAATGGGAAGGGAAAGGATCAGTTTATGGCTTTGATTAATCAATTGCCTTGGGAAATAGTCTTGGTATTGGAGACAATTAATTACTGAATTTGGATTTTTTTTTTTAACATTCTCTTGCAGAGTACAGCAGTGCACCTGCAATAGTTAAGGTCTACCACAGTTTCCAGAATAAATCCCTTTTTCAAGGGTTCCCACTATTATACTGGAACTGAATGCCAAGTTTCAATCGTGATCCAGTGCCTTAGCCTTGGAACGGTTTACTTTACCGTTTCAGTCTGTAACCATTCAACTTTAATCCTTCAAGTCAATTACAACATTTGAAGAAATTCTGTGAGGTAGTTAAAATATTCTGGTTTGTAAGCCCTCTAGTTTTGTATAGTGATTCTTGTTTGTTTTAAAATATCTTTAAAAAACATACAGAAAAAACACCTTTTTATTCTGCAATGTAAGATTTGTTTTAGCTCAACCAAAAGTAGGTAATTTTTTGATATACTGACACTATCTTAATCCATCCTGTTACACTTAAGAACTGTTGCAATTTTGGAATGAAAGTGAATCCAAGTAGCATGTATTGCAAAACTGGGTGATGTAAGGACATGGTATAAATCTTTGTTTCTACTGGCCAGTGCAAATTAGCTAAGATTGCAATGTTATTTGAAATACTACTTAACATTATTGATGTGGAGGTCAAAGTTTCTTGATCCAACTATAATTGTGCCTTAATGCCATTAGAAGATATTAGTGGAGTTTAATTGCAGGCCATCTCTGAAAGAATGGAAAAGATAATCACATGATATCCTCTTAAGATTAATTTTACACTGTTTAAATTACATTCTAAAATAGGGGGTTGTTTATGTCTTTAGCTTTTAAATAAATTAAACACTTCTAGTAGTTGTAACTAAAACAGCTATTCACTGGGGTACACTGAACTCCAATTAATGACAATTCTGTACAGTAGGTCATCTAATTAGCACATTTTCAACTACCCTTCTAAAAGGGAAAGGAAAACAAATGTTGCAAAATAATAATAGCTTTTCCTAGCTTACCAATACATTTATAAATAGGATTCTCAGACCTGAAGTGTGTGTGTTAACTGTAATCACAGAATGGCACTGCTCTATAGGAGCTTTCTTGAAAAGTAACGCTAGAAAAAGGTCAGTGCTGGATTTGCAGGACATAGCACCCTGTGGGAGAGATGGGTCATGTTTTTAACTGTAAGTGAATCAGGATTGTGCATTTAAGCTTGGAAACTATAATGTTTGTTTCAGAAGGGCAGCATATTGCACTAATATTTTCTATTTCTTTTTCTGCTACTTTGAAATTACATCAAAATCTCATGTGAGTGTGTTTGTGTGAGATACAGTGATCAAGCTTACTATAGAAAGGAGTCTGTAACTGCTTTCTGTATTTTACTTTTTATGTAGGTTGGTTAATCTTAAGTGGCACAGTAAAGACTTCTTATAGCAAAATCAATTTTTCCTATGGCAGAACTTAATATTTTAGAGGTTTCATGGCACCGTACCAAAAACTGTGGATGATGGGGATATAACAAACTTACCTTGTCTAAGATTTATTGTTTTATATCAAAGGGCTCAATATTTCTATTGCCCCACCATTCACCTAGTTAGACTGAACTAGTCTTTGGTTAAGAAATAGAATAAAAAGATCTGTACATCCCTTCTGTTAATTGTAAATCCCTGTAATTTATGTGATGTGCATTTGAAAGCTAGCCTTTGTGGAATATTAATAAGGAGAAGAATAATGTGTTGGTTTTCTTATGGGTTAGATTGGATATTGAAAACTTTGAATGAAGTAGTGGCAACTAAACCAATGTCACTATGGTGGAGGGAGTAGCATCCTTTTAAAAAAAATTCCCCTGTAATCTCAGAAAATCCAAATGATGCAGACATAATTTAGTAAAGCAAGTTTCTTTTCCCTCTCCTCTGATTTAATTTTCCTAAAATGTCTTGATGTTGCATGCTGAGATCACGTGGAGAGTCCCTTCCTTCTCTTTATCTAGAAAACAAAATCAATATTTTTACGACATTCTCTCCCTTTTTGGCCAGTTGATTATTAGGAAATAGGGAGAAAATTATATGAACAAAATGAGTGGGGAGTATAATACTTAAATGTTTGTGTGATGCCACATTGAGTGGACATTGCTGGTTAACAAAGGTGTAGCTGTGAAAAATCATCTGGAACTGATAAAGCCACATTTCCATGATTGAGCTGTGCTGAAGATTTCCTTGTTGTTTGTTGCTGTCTGTCAAATTGAGTCTCTTGCCAGATTAAGGATGCTAATTTCCAGTCCAAACACATGAAATTCTCATTCACGGTAATGAGAATTGCACTTGTATATATCAGGATGACAGAGGAGAAGTCTATTGCTCTGATTAGAGTAACACACTTGCTTTTGCTTGCCCACCTGTACGTGATTTTTAAATTGCAGCTACTGCTTTGGCTGTTGGGTGCCCTGTTTTGAAAGTGTAACTTGTTCTAAATCAGTCTGCAAGTGCAGTGTGCAAGATTTAATGTTTCCTGTATCTGGAATCACACACAACTATAGTGATCATCTCAAAAAAATTAATCAATTGAAGTGCTTTTTGTTTTTCTATGAAGTACTTGAAGAAAGGTTCATTTTAAGGATAGAAGTAGTATGACTGTTTGACCTTAAGTGATTTAGTAATTGTAGATCCTTCACAAAGCTGATGTATTTAAAAATACCAATAGATTTTTTTTTAAACGGATGGAATTTCATTGTTCATTGGAATTTCACCCTTATTTATGGTAGTTATAGACAAATATAGACTGCATACTATCCTTAAGTTTACAATCTTGATTTATAAGTCAAGAAATTAAAGTGAATTGGTTAAATGAGAAAATTATATACTTTTTTATGAACTAATTGCTTAGGGGAAACAGCAATTTATATGCACAATAGAAGGAGGGTTTCCTTCTTTATTGCGTGGGATGACTACTCAATCAAATAAAATACAAGAGATCAGATTTTTAGTTTTATGCTGTATTCTGTTTAGTAAGAGCAAATTGAATTGCCACGCTAATGGGAAATGATTTCAAACACCTCTCTTCCATAGTTCCTGCTTAATGCTTCAACCTGTGTAAATCTTAGTACACATTTTAAGATACTATCTGAAACTGTTGCACAACTTAAAATTAATCTGAATTCATATGCTATTGCACAGTACCTCTGTTAGGCCTGCCACATGAGATTTAATCTAGCAAGTGACCCAAATACATTCACTGGAAGAACAACTGTAAGTACGCTGGGGAAAACTGTTCGCCATCTGTCTTAGTTGATTTTATGTATAGTTGATTATTAATTTACATTTATGATTTTTTAAGTCCTTTGCCTTGTCATCTACACTTAATTTTTCAGTTCTAATGAACTCTCCTAGAAGCACTGAGGATCCTGCTGCAATTGTCAAATGGCTGCAACTTGTCAGATTCCAGCACTGGATTAAGACTGGGCAGGAGAGGGGGGGAGGAGAAATGGTAGAGGTTTATCTTCCTAACCCTTTTTTCTCCCTGCTGCTCAGCATGCTGAATGTGCTTATTTAAAATGATCATGATGATAGCAGTTACTTGAAGCTGTGGCCTTTAACACATTGATAGAGGAGAATGTACTACAGAACAGATGCCTGCATAATCTCAGCTAAAGAGACTAACAATTTTAAGGTGGCTTAATTAAAAGCAACCAACCAAGCAAAATACCTGATCATGAAGCCTGATGACTCTATCGGATTGGCATTTCTCATATCACTACATTTTCCAATGCTAATGCACAGTGTGTGCCACTGTAATAGTGTACTTTGTTTTCAAACTTTATGCTTTGAACGATCCAGCTTTTGTTGCTTGATCAATCTGAGTATTCTTCATCCACAAGAAGACATTCAAGACTCTTTAGCAGGTATAGACTAAGAAAGTTGATTGTTGTTTGGCATTGTAGTCCATCACAAACAAACTTTCAGGTTCTCTGAGAATGTACTGCAGTCATGAGTAAAGCATGAATCGTATCCCCCTCTAATATCTGGTCCATGATTGATAACTGCTTGTTTCCAGATTTGATAAGACTCTCTGTATTAGAGCCATTGGCTAATCTGAAGCTCCTGGCATTGGCACGTTAGCCCATTCTGACAATGGCCATTAGTCTGACTCAGTGTGACCATACTTATGTTCTTACCTCTCATCTTCAGGAAGCTCATCCTGATCATGATAGAATTCCAAATTCAGTCTTCTCCTGTGTTCTTCACACGAGTTCAGTGTGTTTTATATAACATCAACATTATAGTAGCTTTCCAGAATGGAACCTATTCATAATAAATCCTTCTGATTTGTGTGCCTCTTGAACTTTCTTTCTTGAACTTCTGATATGTGTGCCCCTTCTGTCCCCAGCTTTCTCTTACGTTCCTTTTCCAGCCTTTGGGGGTCTTTGAGGTTGCTGGTTGTTACAGATTCATGGAATTCTGCCTCTAGTTTACATGTGCTTGCTGCTGATGCTCAAGTGCAACTCTCTTGGCGACCTGTGGTGGAGATTATTACAAACATACAGTCAAACATCAGGTAGCAAGTGAAATAATTTAGATCACAGAGGAAGCTCTTTCAATTGTTTAACTAGTGCATCATTTTCTTAAAGCATGCTGACACTCATAAAACTCAGATCTCTTCTTTGGCAGCATCGTCAGTGAGCTTTTTTGTTAGCTTTGCATTTCCCCATTATATGTATGTTACTAATGTCTGAATTTTTATCCTTTAAAAAGGAAAAAGTACCCATTTATTTATATATATTTTGGCTTTTCCCCAATGTGGTTAACTGAAAGATAAAGGTACTATCTGGAGTCTCAAATTAGTTGCCCTACATCTTTGGTCATGGACATCCTGGCCTTTAGCAAGCTGAAATGGTTTTGGAATGCTTCTTGATTGTTGATCTCTGTTGATGGCCTTTGAAGTTTGGTGACCTTTTGAACTGCTTGTGCTCTCTTGACTTGTCATGACTGGCTATGTGTATTCTGTTTATCAGCCTTCAAAGATCTGAGCACATTCTGAGGGTCAGTTGTTCATGCCAGCAAGATTATCTTTCAGTCTGCCTCCATCAACTTCACAAATTTACACAGATCCAAACTGACATCATCTTCCTTTCCAAATGCAAACAGATGGACATCATAGCTAATGGCCTAAGGGTGAAAAACCCACTACAATCTACATATCCCATGGATTACAGCCAGAGATTATGCCACACCCTCACAAAAAAACTAAGGAACCACCTTATCAGCATTCTCTACAACAAACTGAAGAAAATCAATAAAGTACTACCAGACCATTTGTTGTTTTTTTCCCCAGCACTTAAGATTCTTAACCCTTGCTTGTTTGGTCCTCCGTGGTTAAGGAAAGAAGTTGACATTTTTATAAATGAATGGATAAGGTGGTATCGATACAGGTTGCAGTTGCAGCATGTTTAACTAAAAATGGTAGAACTGACAAATGGTATCACTATCTTCTATTGATGCCTCAGCACACTTAATGTAGTAATTGCAATACTGCTATTCCTATCTGATCTGATGTATGTATAGCTTATTAGAGGGGAAAAAATGACTAAGGATGGCAGAGTATAGGAATAGCCAGACATAAATCTGAGTTTCATGTGAAGGATCTCTATATTCCTGCATTTTGTTTTATACACTGAGCAAATCTATATTGCTCTGTCCTGAGGAAAACAGTCTCAAAGGCTATACTTAAAATACCTCAAGATTGTTGGGTACTCCTTTTCCTTAACTGTGACTGCAACTTACTACTTCAGGGTCTCCTGTTACTTTCTTGTTTAGAGAGAAGGAAAAATAGAGAGGAAATGCTGAATTCTAGTCCTGACTGATAATTTGCTGTGACCATGCACAAATTAAGTTAACCATGTTAGTCTTTCCTATCTGCGACATAGGGCTAATTGGCAGGAAGATTAGAGTACAGCCGCTCCCCGACTTTCGGCCACCTCCACTTACGACCATCCGCACTTATGACCAAAGCGGTCGTAAATGCGGATCCGAGTTACGAACGGCAATCCACGCTTACAAACAGCGCGGTCGCCATGTAATTCTATGGGATTCGAGTTACGAACAGTTCGAGTTACGGACCAAGTGTTGGTCCGTAACTCGGAGAGCAGCTGTAATGGTCATAAATCACCATGGAAATGCTGAGTATTTTCTCTTAGTGCTCACTCACTTTCTTCATGATCAACCTCTTAGATTGTATTCTTGCCATTTTTTTACTGTTCTTTCTAGCATCTAAGCTATTTTGATTGCGCTCCATATTTTCAGTTTATTAGCTCTTCAGTGGCCTTAGAACAAATGGTTCATATTGATGCTTGGAGACCGTAACAAAAATCAGTGTAATCTCCAAAAGCGCATGTGCGTGTGTGTGTGTGTGGTAGGAGTACAATAAAATATAGGATTTTTCCCTGTTACCTCTTTTAAACTTGTTCTCCATATTAGCTCAAATATGAGACCTTGTGTTTTGGCGTCTGCCCTTCCAGCAGAGAACTGGATGACCCTCCTTAATTTATCCTTAAGGGTCATTGTTGAGTGACTCCAAAGCACTTCCTCTTTCTTAGGAGCTAAGAACATAGCTGACCCAGGAACCCAGAGACTGACCAGTAATGGAAGCAGTATTTTTTCACGTGGCAGTACAAAGCACCTATTATTTTAGAACCATTAAATTGTGATGGTGCTAGTTTCTTCCTCCTCTTCTCACTGCCTTGCAGCATAGTGTTAACTTCAATTATTGTAGCCATTTTAGATGTGATTCTGCCAAAGTATATTGTATTTATTATATGGGTACTGTGTTCTTATACTGCTCCCATCAGTTGGGCATCTATTATGCTGCGTCGACAAACACCTGACTTCTTTTGTGGTCAAGTTCGTCATTTTTGTGTGTGTGTGTGTGTGTATTTATTTATTTATTTGACAAATGTCTTCTCTACTTCCCCTTTCCAGGACACGTGTGTTGTCTCATAATATAACAAATCCATGCCTGTAGATGTTTGGACCTAGAAATCTGGACCAATGTTTTCAAGACTGACTAGTGACTCTTTTTTTGGGGGGGGGATACCCACCTTTACAGCTTAAGGAGACCAGATTTTGTTTTCTGAGATCAAAACCTCTCACCCTCATTCTAGCAGATCAATCACAGCTACTTGTGAAAATCTTGGCTCTGGTCTTTTGGGGTATGTCTACAAAAGCAAAGAGAAACTCTCTGCCAGCTGACGTGAGCTGTGGGCTCTTTCATTGCTATGTAGATTTCTGGGCTGGAGCTCAGATTCTGGGACCCTCTTATCCACAAGGTCTTAGTGCCCGGAAGTCTATTCTGCAGTGAAATAGCTGGCAGCCAGAGCTCCATGAGTCTGTGCCTTTTCTTGCTGTGTAGACACCCCACATTTTCCCATATGGCTCTAACAGGGAGAGACTCACCACCTCCTCCTGGTCACTTGGGAGTTAGCTGTGTCCTGGTCACTTGGGAGTTAGATAAAGTGTGGCGAGAGGGAGACAGCTAAGTGTTTCTTAAACTTTGTTCTGCGGCACACCAGGAAGTCAGAGTGTGCCATGGAGAAGAGTTCAAAATGGCCACCCTTTAAAGGAGCAGGCAACTTTTTTTTGCGCAATAACTTTCCCCCAAACCCTATTTTCTTTTCTTTTGCTAATAACTTTTCCACAGCTTTTTTTCCTCAACAAAAAACCCTTGGTGTTCCTCATTTAAAAAAAAATGTTTGGTGTTCCTCTGTCTTAAAAAGTTTAAGAAACACTGCTCTACCTGCGACCTGTTCCCAGGATCACAACATCCTCTTCAGGACACTGCCTTCCTGCAGTGCCTGCTACACCAGTCTTTCACATACCTCTTCCAGTGGTATCTGCAGTCCTCGGTCTGTACACCTGCCACTGTAGCCAAGTGTAGTCCCTCAATTCAGGTGCAAGCCACAGTCTCTCAAGGCCACTCTTCCGTGTGGCTAGAGTGGGGCAAGGTAGAACAGGGAGACTCAAATCCACCCACTATTCTGGGTCCCAACCCAGAGACTCTCTGGTAGCAGCCTGGTCCTGCCCTCCCTTCTTAACTGTCTCCTGTTCCCTGGGCCACTTCCCCATGACTCTCATGCCCTCCTGGCTTTTTCATCAAGGCCTGCAGCTAGGATAGTGTCAGGTTGAGGCCTTCCTCTAGCTCACCTGAGCCTCCCTGGCACTGCTTTCTCTTAGGTGCCTTTCTGGGAGCTAGTTTTAGTCAGGCCTCAACTGCTCTGCTGAGCAGCTCCTTATAACCAGGGCTGCCCCAGCAAGCCGCTCTCTCATTGACTACCTTTAAGCCCCTTTTTCACTGGCTAGGGCTGTGTACAGACACCCTCCACCCTGCTTGTACTCTTTCTGGAGAGAGTGGGGCAGTTGCCCCTCTACAGACTCCAAGGGTATTTCTGTTTTGCTTTTGTCTTGAGTGCTATCACTTAATTGGTAGCAGTAGAAGGTCCTTTATGCTACCTGTGGGCTGACCCTTAGATGATACCACTGATTTGAACACACACAATTAGCACACTAAATGGCACACTGCTGTACAAACACTTGAGAGAAACTGCATCTTAAAATGCAGTACACATGCGCTGTCACTGGTCTGAAGCATATCAACTCCCCTTCTGTCCTGTGCATACGTGATAGCATAAAATCAAATTGGGCACATGGTATTATACAATATAAAACTCAAGTGCTGCAGCAAGTTAAATCTGTGACAAATTGGCCCTTCTGTTGCAATGGATCTGTGAAATGAGTGTGTACTTTAAAAGTGAGATTCTACTCTGAAATTGTAGTAAAAATGGCTTGATGAGGTTATAATTGTCTCAATGCATTTTGGGGTTGTGTTGTCTCATTGACAATTACAGTTGTTTTGCTAACTGATGTATTTGCAGTGTAGACAGAGCCTAAGAGATTAAACCTCCTAACACCATTGAAGTATTAGTTTCACAGATGGAGACACTAAGTGAAAACTTGTGGTAGTTGAACTCTGGGAATTTTTGCTATTGACTTTAATATGGTCAGGAATTTACCAGTAGTTCTGGGGCCTTAGGTCAGTGTGTTTCAAAGTGGCCTGTGAAACCACCTTGAGAAACCTAATAACTGGCCGTTCCACTGCATTTATTTACTGGCTCTGCAGCCATGGAGCCTTGTAGCTTCCATTGGCTCCAGTTTGTTTGCAGCCAAGGGGAGCCACACGGTGCCATGGCTGCAGAGCCGGTAAGTAAACACACCAGAGTGGCCAGTTATCCGGTTTCTCAAAGTGGTATCCCAGACCACTGAGAGACACTGCCTCAGGTGAGCCCCTGAAAGCAGTGACAGAGCCAGAACTAGAATTCCTGTTCCTAGTCCTGTGCTTGGTTCACCACTCCTTGCTGCTTCTCAAACACAAACTATCCCCCACTCCTACCCCCCCCCCCCAAAACCAACAAAATCAAACTCCACCCCCTTGAAAATTTATTTTCACACAAATTATCTGACTTCTATGTTTTATTCTGGTCTGGAAGATTTTCAGTTACAATCTAAGGTCCTTATCAGATATAAATTTCATAAGCATTTATTTAGGCCCTGATCTTACCATATGATGTGAGCAGTTAGATTACTGTGAGGTTCATATGGGCTCAGGGGTCTGACTGTGGACCCAATTGCAGGATCAGAGCCTCAATATGCAAATTAATAATACTAATTAATAATTACAGGTGAATCTTGGTAACAGTCTTAAATTAAGTGTCAGCATTTATGTACTTGTACAAGAAGAAATTATTAAAGATTATGTTTTTGGGGAAGGAGGTATTCCTTTCACAAGTTAACTTCAGGTACAGTAAGAATTGTGCAAAGTGTTTTTCATTTAAGCAATTAACTGTAGCTAAGCTTTCTGATCTTTTACAACATTTATTCTAAACTTTTAATTAAAATCAAAGACAATTTTGTTCTAATAGCTAAATAAACAAACAAATAACAATAACAAAATCTAAACTCTGCATGGTTGCCTGTAATGAAATTTGGAAAAAGGATGAGTGTTAAGACAATGTTCAAAAAATTTAATTGGATAACATGGTATTTTCACATGTAGCAGTTAGTTCTTCATAAAAATTCCATTTGTTTATAGTTTATTTGTAACACTGATGTACCTGAATGCAATTTGTATGCTTTATATGAAAAGGCATAGCTGTATGGGGTACTTTGCGTCACTGTAAATTCTTCTTGTGTATCAATCATTCAGAAAACTACAAATCCTCAAACTCCCCTCACTTTGAGAATATACTATGAAGATGTTAACTTTTTCAGAGTAAAGTTAAAATAAAGCAAAAGGCCAAAGAGAATAAGTTACAATTTTGTTTTGTACTCAACAATTCTTAGAAGAAGAGAGCTATTCCAGAGTGGCTGGTTCAATGGATAGAGCATTGGGATGGGGCTTGACAACCAGCTACTGCATGTGTCTCTTCCACCGACTCACTGTCAGACCTTGAACTAATAACTGTCTCCTGACTTCTGTTTCTCCCCCTGTCCTATGTCTTGACTTTTTTTTTTAAATTTATTTATTTTTTGGTCTATCAAGTCTTTGGGGCAGAAGTTGTCTTAGCCTACATCTGCATGAAAATGCTACTTCTATAGCACTTCCATGTAGACAAGTACTACAGCAGTGGGGGGGGCGGGGTGGAGGAGTGCGGGGTTCTCCTGTCACTGTAGTAAATCCATCTTTCAGGGAACTGATAGTTAAGTTGATAGTACTAGATTAATGGAAGAATTCTTCCGTCTGTATAAGGACTGATGGTTAATTAACCTATGCCACTGAGGGCTCAGCTAGACTATGCTAAAGTGTCAAAAGAGGATATGCAAATTCTGCGGCAACTTGCATATCTTCTTCCAAGCTCACTTTTGAAAGCTCTGCTTTCAAAAGTGAAAGTAATCTGGACATGTCTTTCGGCAACCCCGCCTTTTCCGAAAAGCTGCGTAAACCTCATTTTTTGAGGAAAAGCGGCTTTTCGAAAAAGAGGGTTTGCTGAAAAATACGCGTCCAGACTACTTTCACTTTCAAAAGCTCTGCATTCGAAAGTGAGATCAGAAGAAGATATGCAAATTCCCACGGAATTAGCATATCCTCTTTTGGCACTTGAGTGTAGTCTAGATGAGCCCTCAGGGTGTGGATTTTGATACTTCTGAGAGATGTAGTTGGATTGAGCTAATTTTCTAGTGTAGACCAGCCCTTTAATATGTGTATATACAGTGGAGAGATTAGAGTGATCAAGGGCCTGGAAATTCTAGTGTAATACAAATAATCTCTTTGAGCCTTGAAGAAGGGGGGTTACTGATAGTTCACTTTTTATTTTTTCTTGTTCTGTAGTCAATTTACGGTTACCATGACCTCTGGTAGTCCAATTCAGTATCTCTCTTGGATATTCACCATCTTGTAGATTCCTACATGTGCAAGCCTATTGCTGTTGGCTGGGTACTGCCTTTAACTCATCACCTCATTATTTTAACTTGAGTTGAACCAGTAGGTTTGCAGACATTCACCATGGAATCTGGCATTGCATGGTTGCCTGAAGATAGGGTCAAATAGTTGGAGCATCATATGCCACAGATACAGTTAAAAAAGAAATAAAAATGGTTTAAATGTGTGAAGGCAGCAAGCTGCTTTCTGCCTTTTAAAAATTAAGGGGTCAGTTGCAGGGCTCTTGCTAAAAGGAAGACAATAACATACTAATGAAGTAGATATCCATGACCAGAAATAATCAATTGGCTGAGGTATTGTGTATTTATAAAAGGCAACTATATGGGAAGTCCTTCACCTTTTGGGGACTGGCAGCTCCTTTTTCTATGTTCCTTAAATATTTCAGTCTCACTCTTCATACAAGATCCTTTCCAAGTAGGCTCTTCTGATTGCAGCTGGTTCTTCCAGCATTCCCGGACAAGACCAGTAAATGTACAATAATTTCCCTATGTTGTTCTGTGGGGGGGGAAGGGAGGATATGAGGGCTCTCGGGTGTGGCGGGGGGATGAGAGGTTCAGGGTGTAGGGAGGGGTGCAGGAGTGAGGCAGAGGATTGGGTTGCAGGTGGTGAGTCTGTTGCTGGGGGTCCAAACTTTGGGGAGGGGCCAGGAATGAAGAAATTTGGGATACAGGAAGGCTGCCTGGGGCTGGCACCAGAGGAGGACTCTCCCCACTAGCAGCAGTGAACTCCTGAGGAGAGTATCCCCTCCCCATTGGCCAGGCCTGCTGATGGGGATAGGTAAATGGGGCAATTTAGACACTGCCACAGTAGCTCTGCCTGCTTTGGGGAAAAGCGATTCTTGACTCAAAGATGCTTTTGATATGCTGCATGCAGATTCCAGAGTGACTGTGGCAGTGGAGTAGCAAATATCATTTCCCTGAAGAAACCTGTATGTGCAGGATATCCAAAGCATATTTGAGTCAAGCAATGCTTTTTCACCAGAGCAGGCAGAGCTACCATGGTAGTGATGGGTGTGTGCCTGGCTGTGCGTGCGCCAAGGTCTTTTAAATGCAACAAGAAAGACTGCATCCCCAGATCAGATTGGGTTGGTGTGGTGCAGCTGCCCTGGGGTTTCTTCAGGCAGATATGGAGGAGTGCTCAGGGCTTCTCTAGTGGGGGGCTTGTGGCCCCAGATGAGGAAAGGGGACAGGGAGTGGCAGTCAGCCACTGCTCAGGATGCAGAGACACTCCAGGTGAAGTGGGTAGGGTCAGGGTAGAGGCCCTTCCTCACACCATCCCTCGATGCTCTGAATATTGTGGAGCATGGGCACATGTAACTTGCTACCTATGACCATTTCCAAAAATTTCACACTGCATATAATATTAAACTACTAAATGGACTCCACACTTGTACTGTACATCTCAGAAACTAAACTTTGTAGATATTGATGAGAATGGTGAGGATTCTTATACTGCAATTCATTATGGTTAAAATAAAGAAATTGTTTTGTAGTGCTTTATGTATAACATTAACTGGCAAATTTATAATGGCGTAAGAATTAGCATGTGTCTAATGTCAAGGTCGATCTTCCAGTTTGGAAATCTAAGTAGGGTTGCCAGATGGTTTCAACAAAAATACTGGACACACTTGATATTATATAACAATCTACATTACATCTTATTTAGAAAATACTGGACATTTATATTTTCTCATTTATGTTTTGTCAATTTGTTTCCCAAACAGAAAGCTCAAATACTGGACTGTCCAGTTCAAAACCGGACACCTGGCAACCCTAAATCTAAGGCACTAAGAGAGCCCAACACTTCTCAGGATGAGAGTCTTAATGTGTAAAGTGGCTCAAAAGTATGAAAGTAAAAATGTTATACATACAGGTAAATGGATAGGAACTGAAAGATATAAAACTTGTTGTTTATATTGATACGTTGCCAAACTCCTAATATGTTGGAATTTTCAGAAGTAACTGGGATTAAGATCAACTTGTTGAGTGAGTGATTTTCTCTAGCTGTAATGTAACTCGAATAATACTTATGAGAATAACTTACATTATACCATCTTATAATGAGCGGGGAGGAGGTATAGGAACATCTGTTCGCTAAGGGTATGTCTACAGTGCACAGCTATTTCAGGATACCGGGAGTATCCTGAAATAGCTACCCGGGTTTACACAAGCTGCCCATTATTTTGAAATATTTTTTTAAATAACTGGCGCGCTACTTCGCCATCCTGGTAAATCTCATTGCACGAGGGATAAGGGATGGCTTGAAATAGCACCAAATTTCAAAATAATGTACTATGTAGACATGCCAAATTTCAAAATAAGCTATTTCAAAATAGATTCAGAAATAAGATACGCAATTTGCACTATGCAAATTGTGTATCTTATTTCGAGTTTAGGGTGCTGTGTAGATGCACCCTAAATATGTGTGGGAGTGAAGGTCAAGCATTCCTATTAAAGAAGAGTTCTAAGAGCATGCTACTATTCCTAAAGATGGTATGCAGAGTAAACTTTGAGGAAATGGTGGTATGTGGAATAAGATATTAGTTGGCTTCAGTAAAAATGACAGACTAGGACTTAATATTTTGAGCACATTGTATTGTGTGCTTAAAAAGAAAGAGATGCTTGGAGGGAGTACCACGTTCATCTGTTTCCCCTACATTTACCATTGACTTTACATGCCACCTTCTGACTTTTCGTATGTCTAATAGTTGCAGAAATGGTCTCGTAAGGAGGTAAATATTGCCAGACAAGAGGCAACAGAATATCAAATTGTTTTTAGCACAAAAATACACTGAAATCTCACTAGCTATGCAGAGTCTTTTTATTGGGGGGTAGCTGACATATGTTCATCAGAACAGAGACCATGTCAAATACTCTGTTCACTGCCTAGCACAAAGGAACCGTGGTCCTGCATGGGCTGCTTTCAGTGGTATAAATCTTTGACTATAGTAACAATAATGGATGCTCGTCTGTCTCTTTAGACCTGCTTCTACTGTGCCAGTTGCGCCATTACAGCGATGGGGGAGTAGGGCAGGGACAGTGAAAAGGCCATGTGACAGAGAGGATGCTTCCAAAAGAGTGATTTAGGTTAATGTGAAATTAAACTAACTATATTTATATGCCCTTAGAAATCTGTAAGCTGTACAGCGTCTGTTTAAACTTAATAGTGGTCTGTATTCTGCTAGCCTTGATTTACTTAGTAGTTGCTCCAGATTTCAGACAATGTGTCAGAATCCAGCTCTCCAGATGACAAAGCACCTTCAAAGCGTTTACATACAACATGTTGTGACTCTCCCCGATTATAGTAAAGTGGCTCTTTGGTCTAATGACATCATTTTGAAGTCTTAAAATAGTTTTGAAACAGTGCAGAAATAACCCAGCCCATGAATCTTAGACTCAGCCAACAAAAAGAGCTATGTTAGCCTCTGATACGGATGATACAGAAGCTATTGGGCAGAGAGCACTATGGTGCCTAGAAGTTCCTAATTTTTCTCCTCACTTTTTCCCTCAATTCTTGTAGTGTCTAAGCCTACCTAATGTTGGACACTGCTCTGTCTTAATCCTGTTCCTGAAAATCTGGTAATCTGACTTAATTAAAAGTTCAAACTCTTATTGCCATTGATAAGGCATCACTGACAATGATAACTATTCTACCACAGCTACTTTGCTTTTGATTTTTCTGGCACAAAGGATCAGAATTCCGTATCTACTAAATGTGGGAAATCAAATACTCTCACTTGTGTTAGGCATTCTTTGAAGGACATAAATGAGTCAGCTGGTGCAGAAGCAGCATTTCAACTATTGATCAATAATCCTTCCTTTAATTCAGTTTAATTTAGAATTAGTTGGACCTTGCTCCTGTTGTAACTAAAGAAAAACATACTTGAAATGAACTGTACTGTACAGCTGAGGAAAAGTGACCAAATGGGTAAGCAAAGAGACTGTGTTCTCAAATAACTATGGAATATTTTAATTTTAAATTATTGGATTATAAATCTGTATTGGGAAGGATGATGGCCTACTTCATTAACTTCCAGGAAGGATTTATTAAGCTTCACTGGTGGCCATCTTGTCAGACACTGATGTCATCCATATCAAGATTTTAGGAAACCATTCTGTAGTTGCTGGGTGTGAGTCAGGGAAGAGAGAAACAGGAGTTTAGCTCTTGGCAATGTAAGCAGTTAGGCATGTATCCAATTTCTCACATGGTAGTACTCCCACTGGATGCGATTCTGGTCCCACTGAAGTCAATGACAGTATACATGCTGACTTTAGTAAGGGCAGGATTTCACCAAGTGCAACAACAGAGGGATTGTTTCCGTGAATAAAGTTTTGCACATTGAAGGGCCTCAGTCTTGCAAACAGTTAACAAAGAAACAAGAATAAAACTTCTGAAGTCTGATCTAAGTTTCTATTGCATGACTGAGAGCCAATGTGGGGAAGGTGATGAACCCTTTGGCCATAAGCAAACACAACACAGTATGTTAAATAAGTACAACTCCTAATATGCTTGTTTCATCCTAAATAATGAAGTAGTGAAAATGTTTGTGGCCAATGCTTGTGGTTTTATTATTATTATTTTATTGACACAAAGGCACACAAGAAATTAGTATTAATATTGTTACCTTGCATTGTTTGGAAGAAGTTGGTAATGTGAATTGTCTTTTAAAAAATTAAATAGAAGCTGCAAGTTAAAAAATAGTGTCTACTTCTGAATCCTTAGAAGTCTTTTTAATGTTAGGGTGTTTTTTTTAACATGATGATTATAGCAGTTGAGGTGTAATCAATTAACTAGTTTCCTACTGCACTTTAAAGTAAAAACCCTTGGGTATATTCTTAACTCGTATAAATTGTCACTGGCACGTAAAACTTGGTAAAAATGAATTCAATGTACAGAACTGTTTGTTTTAATAGATCAATCGGTCATATATGAATGGAACATGTACAGCTAACTTTGCAGAGTCAGTCCAGTTTCGTGATTCTTGGCTAGAAATATTATTTGAACTACTGCCCCTTTAATCCCATGAGATTTAGATAAACACAATTCCCCATGTTTTTAAGGAATCTTATGAAATGTAAAACAGTCTCAAAAACTGGTACTTTCCTCACTTTGCCAGATTACAAGAATATTCTTTGCTTCATCCTGCCTCTCCAGTGGCTTCATAATGCCAGTTAAACTGTGTGCCAGTTAATCCCTGGTTTGAGGGATTGCCATCTTGGTGTGGAGGAGGAGAATGCACAGGGATAAACCAAAGTTGCAGAACCTGGGTAATTAATTGAGAGTATGAGCTCCATACTTCTGCACTGCTCAGCAAATCCTGTTTTCCTTTCCTGGTACCTTTATCTTATCTTAAGCAACATTTGCTGCTTGTGTGTGTGTCACTTTCATTTTACATAGAATCCTCAGGATAAATCCTTCTGATATAGATCTATTTACTTCAGTTGGTTTGCATGTACTGTACATTGCTACATAATCTCAGGGTCTCTCTATTGGTGGATTTGTACAGCCATGTAAAGTCCTTTGAAGAATAATGTCACAAGTTCAGTTTACCAACAGAACATCTATTTATTACTGAAAGAAGGCAAAAGAAGTAGGTTTTCTTACAGATAGTAGTGTTGGTGATTCAAATAGCTTATATCTCCCCAAAATAGGAAGCAGACTTTTCTGCTTTATCTCCGGGTTACTTTGTAAGATGGGGATCTTTCTGTCTGTCACACCCTCTGGGGGCGATCTGTGGTTGTGCCACACTTACAGCCCTAGACAGCACAGTACCTTAGTTACAATATATACCTGCTTGTCTAGAGCTGAAGAAGGAAATAATATACAAATTCAATGAAACAATAACTGCAGAGGCATTTACTTCAGGATTTGAGCTTTTACTCTAGATTGTTGCAGGGCAATGTTGCTAACCACATCTAGAGGTCAAGGTAAGCACTCTGATGGAACAATTCAAGTAATGTTTTATATAATGGCAGAGTATTTTAGGGACAGTAATAATAAAATAGTTTATATGAAGATGAAAACATACTTTGACCATGCAGGGAAGGCTAATGGCTTTTTTTAGTAGCATCTTTTCATAGCTCGCTTTAGTCATAGCTGGAATGCTGCTGTCGTACCAGCTAATATAGGTATTATAGAGGGGAGTCCAATCCAACTTTTAAAAAAAGTCCTGGTGTTAAGCCCTATGGCAAGTCAATTTAAAAAAAATTTTTTTTTGCATTGGATTTTTAAGTATAAACTATATTCCTTCAAATTTATGATCTTTTGTTATAGTAGGGATGCCAACAAGTAGTCAACTAGATAAGCCTAGGCTTATCGGTTAATCTGGTCAACTACTTGCATTCCTTCCCCGCTGGCTTTTAAACAGGGCCCCCCTTCCAGACTGGCTCTTGCCAAACACCCTGTACTGCTGTCTCTGATACAGAGGCAGCAGCATGGGATGGCAGGGGGCTCCCTAGGACTGGAGCCAGAGCACACTGGCTGCTGGCCCCACCCCTGGAGACTATAGAATAGTGGACTAACTGCTAAGAATTCATGGGGTTAGTCAAATATTCTATTACCCAATAGCTAACCTCCCTATGTTACAGTGACATTTAGGATCCAGGCCCAGGTGTAGTCTTAGAAATTCTACAAACACTTCGTTTGTCCACATCCAAAAAATGCTTATAAATGCAGATTCATGGACTTCAGATGCATATGCACATGTTTAACTTGACTTTTGTAAATAGTTCTATTGCTGACGGGAGTTACTCATATGTGTAAAGTTGGAAAAGTGTGCATTTGCAGAAGCATGGCTTTTGGGGAGGGGGGGAAGAATACAAAAGATTAGTGAAAGACTTCACTTGTTTGTTTTTTAATAATCTGGTACTATGGATATTGGCAAAGTAAAGAAATCTAGAACTGGGTGTTACCTTTAACAATTATATGTCATGTTTTCCTTCAAAATACTGAAACTACTTATTAGAAATGCATGATCAGGTGTCTTAACATTGGAAAAAATTGGTATCTAAACTCTAAACTTAGGAGAGCAACAGCTAAAATGTAATTAATATATGCGACTCTTGCTAATCCAGGATACTATAATTACAGCAATGTATAAAAGAACAGTAAATAACAAAGCATTAAAGTGTGTCTGAATCTCCGCCTTTCAATTTTCTCTTCATAATGCAGAAAGAAGGTGTGGGTTTTTTTTTTTGTTTTTTTTTTAATATTTCACCTAAGTATTTGCCTTTAGGAAGGCTAGAGAGTTATTTTCACTCTTAAGGGTGTGCATTTTACTTTTCTAGGTATAAGGCAGACATTAAATGTACTGGTTAAAATTTCTTATTGGTTATTTTTGCTTTTATAAAGATCAGGAATGTCTTAAGGCTTGTTCACACGAGCATTTCAGTATAAGTTAAGTTGCTCAGGGCTGTGAAAAAGCCACCCTCACCTCTGGGAGGTGGAGTATTTATGCTGACTGTAGAGTTATCTCATATCGGCATAAGCCATGGTTTCCAACACATTAGCCGCATGTAGCTGTTTGAGTGTGGCTAGTTTGTGTCTAGTTGGCCACTATGGTGGCTACTGCTTCAGAACTGGTTGGACACCACAGGCATAGGGCGTCCACACTAGTAGCACTACAGTGGCATGGCTATGTAGTAATGATTCTAGTTTAAGTTTAAATTTCCTGGAATTGCTGGAGGAGCCTTTCAAAGTCTGAAGGGTATTTACTGTGCCTTCTGGCACCATAATTTAAGGCCTGGGGGGTGTTTGCATCCTCTGTGGAAGGTGTCACTATCCACAGAAGTTAAATAGGCATTACTGTCTTTTTTCCTTTAAAAAACAGTTTTAAACAGTTTGAGTAACAGTTGTTTCCTTTTCTCAGTCACTCAGTTTTGCCTGTTGACTTTTCACTATAGTTATTTCACTATTTTTAAGTCTTAATTTTTTAGTGCCAGTGTAACCTTGAGTGGGCTAGACTTCACTGCTCTTCTCCGGTGTCTAAAGAAACCACCACTTCCACTGCAGTACTGGAGACCCAGAGTTTAGTCTGTAGGGAATTTCAGCAAGGATTGCCCAGTGTCAGCCTCCCTACATTCAAGTTCCAAAAGAAC
Organism: Apalone spinifera; assembly: GCA_030068395.1. Classification (NCBI taxonomy): domain Eukaryota; kingdom Metazoa; phylum Chordata; order Testudines; family Trionychidae; genus Apalone; species Apalone spinifera. Next base: position 66,195,821 of record CM057845.1, read on the forward strand.
GAATTTAATTAAATAACTTTATAAAATTTTATGAAGAAACAAATAATCTAATTCTTACAACAGAACACAGCTATTTTATACCCCACAAATAATATCTATAATTACAATAAACATAAGTAAAGAGAAAACTAAGAGTGAAATTTGAACATTTCAGTCCACACAAACACAGTAAGAAAAAACTGAAAGATACCAAGAGCTTAGAATTGGTTCACCAAAGTCTCAGTTTGTGCCTCTGATTCAAATCTGCACCATATGCTGAGTCTGAAGTCTCTCTCCACTTGCTTGTAGGGAAGCCTCGATTGGAGTCCAGCAGACTCTTCCTCTGCTATGGTCACTGCTAGGCAGGCAGTTTACATATTACTAGTTAGTTAGCTCACAAGTGAACAGACTTAGAGACCCTATTACAAGAAAACACCAAAAAACCTTGAGAACAACAAAATAGAAATTACTCTTTCCCCATTCCCCAAAGAGAGAACTTCCTATTAAGGGCATGGGTTACACCAGCAAGACTGAATTTTTAATGTTAAAAATCAGAAGAGAACTCCATTACAGGAAAAAAAACCCAAAAATTCATGTCATCATTATGCATTGTAAAGAAGCACACAAAGGCACATGCCTAACTTATTTTTTCACTTTGCCTGTCACCATTAAAATCATGCCATCTTGTTTTTTTTTTTAAATCCATTTTGTGAATCTGATCTTTATTTCTGTATCTGCCTTTTTTATATATAATTGCTGGATGATGATAAAGACATGCACACATCCTCCCAAATCTCCATAGGTAAGTGCTTTCCCTGTCAATAATAGGCTGGATATTACCACAGAAGAATAGAGATTGTTTTAGGTTTACCAAGAGCAGTTCCACACTGAAGGGGTTGGGCATATGCCCCAATAGGTCCAATAAAATGTAAGGGCTGTAGCTTTGTTTCAGATAACTGCAGAATGTTGGCATTTGTAGCCACAGGATAAAATGACATTCACCCATTGGTCCTTACAGTTACTCACATTTGAGAATGAAGTGTGCTAGAATGAGGAAAAAGTGGTTGGTTGTAGTGGGGCTTAGAGTTGGATTTCACTGTGACAATCTAACTACAGTACACCTTAGTGATGAACTGCAATGAGTATCGTTGGTGGGTGTGTGGGGAAGAATCGGACGAGTCAACAACAGAAGTAATAATGTAGAACTGGCAGGCTGGTCTTTCAGCATTGCAGGAATGGTGGGCAGGCTTTTATAGAACATCTTGTGTTTTAAATGATGCCTTGCTGTCCAGGAAATGAACATTTTGTTTAAAGGTTCTTATGATTTTTGGCTCCAGGTTGGATTTTTGAACCATCCTTCTATAAATAAACATGTTTTTCTTTTATGTAGTTCAGTATCTTCAGACAAATCAGTACTTACTAGGGATGTGAAAGATTAACCGGTTAACCAGCTAACTGGTAAGCATCTCGCTAAATGTGCTTACTAGGTTCTGGTCAACTGCAGGGGCTGGAGTAGCTCTCCATCCACCTCAGGCAGGGGCTGCTTCCGGAGTTGTTCTGGCAGGCCAGATGTTCGTGGCGGGTCTGGCATGGACCCTTCACCACAGGTTACATGCTAGCTTGCCCAGCTCCGTTCCTAGAAAGCCAGCTGCAGAGCATGCAGCAAAGCCTCCTTGGGTGCTGGGCTGGCAAGGCAGCTCTTGCCCGTTGCTCCTGGGGAAGAGGCATCACTGCAGTAGGGAAGCCTCCTGCTGGCTCCGCTCACAGGGAGGCAGCTTCTCTGCACCAGGGAAAAGTCTTCCCCAGGAGTGAAGCTGGCAGGGGCTGATGGCCCCACTCCTGGTGAGGCTTTGCCGCAAGCTCTGCAGTATAAAGTTTATTTAAGCTTTATACTGCAGAGCCTGCAGTGCATGTATGCATTTAACCGCTGAGACTTTCAGCAGTTACATGGTTACCTATTTAACCGACTTTTTACATACCTAGTACTTATGTTTGTAATATCCATTTTCCATGTCAGCTGTAACTATTGATGATGACCTTAGTTATGGATTTTAGACTGGGGATGTGTCTGTGAACTGATCTAGAATCAATTTATTATAAAGAGTTCATTGATGGAAGGATGGAGAAGGCTGCTCTTGAAATAACTAAAGCAGCTGTCCTGCAGTATTCTCTAGATAACAAATCGTCAACTTATTACCTACCCACCTACCCTTTCAAAAATACCCTCTGGGAGTCATTACTTTCCTAATGTAGGTCAATCTGAATATCTGATGTAATTGTTTTTCTTTAAAGATGTTTTCTCCTTCTCCCCCCAATGTCTGCAAAAGAAAACCTAACAATACAATTTGAAATGCTTGCTTGTAAACAGAATTAAGAGGCATTTACAAATGCTTTCTCCCACTCCTTTTATTTTGTACTAGCAGCTTGGAGACTGTACAGCTCTCCACCAGATTGAATAAAACATGGAGATTTACCTTAGAGCCTGGTATGCTGAGATTTAATGAAGAGAAGTAATTCTGAGGGTAGGTTTGCTCATGTCCACAACCTACTAGTGCATATTAAACAGTCTGCCTGGTGCCTAGAAATCTGGAAAAAAGGCAGAAACCCTCCCACCCACTATTTTGGCGTGTGGAGATTATCATTTAATTCAAAAGGTGGAACTTTACTTTTTTTTTAAACAAAAGTCTGATAGCCTGTGGTTAAAGCCCCAGTGGGGATGTCATTGTGTATGAAGTGAGATGTGTATGGGTACATTTGACATATGGCTATAATGAGATTTTATTTTAACTCTTTAATTTACTTCCTTCATATTTCTTGCATGTGACTGAGATATGAAGGAAGTAAGATCTGCATAAGCAGCTATGTGACTTAGGGATACTCTTCTGAAAATGTAATTTAGGCTTCTAAATCAGTTAAGTGCTTTTTTGAAATTTTTCTACTTCATTCTAAAACTTGTACTGTTAACGTTCAAGAGATCAGTTAGTTTGTACTTGCTTTACTAATGCATTTTAAGGTATGCGTCTCTGTGCAGAATGCCCTTTGGTGAAGTTGTGGGGAGGAGGGGGAGCATCCTGCCCACGCCCCCAGCACGATCCTCACCACTTGCATTGGCCAAAAACTGGCCAATGGGAGCTGCCTGGGCTGTGCTTGTGGGCGCATGCAGCATGTGGCAACCTCCTCCAAGGGGCACACTGTGCAGAGACACCCACATTGGTCCCAGCAGCTGGCTGCTTTGAGCAGTATGTACCTGCAGCAGGCAGGGAGCTTGCCTGAAAGTCCCACTGGACTGTTGGCCAGGAGACACCTTTGGTGAGATGCTTCTGGCCACAGTCTGCACCTAGCACCCCACCCCATCCCACAGCCCAACTCCCTGCTCCAGGTCAGAGCCCAAGCCCTCTGCACTCTGATCTCCTGCCCTGGGTCACATTCCCCTCCCAGACCATACATCCCATCCTGCATCCCAATTCCTCACCCAGAGCTTCCTCCTGTACCTAACTTTTGTCCCAGATCATGCACCTCCTTCATTAATGTCATAGAAAAATGCAGCCCTTGACTACTTACCAAATTCTTGGAGTGCCCCCTCTCATCAAAAATTAGTGCCTATGTTTGGTCTAGGGATATTAAAGTGATCCATTTAAATGGTTAACCAATAAGCAGGAACATATCAATTTCTGTTATAGTTACACTGGCTCCCTGGGATTTTTAGTGTCACGTGTACCATGTGGATAATAAGTTTCCAGAATAAGCTGTCTCTGAGTATTGTTGTAAAAAGCTTCACAAAAGCCTTTGCAAATGGAGAAATTATAAGATAGCTACTAGTAAAGCACTATGGTGGTCAGTTTTGAACACTTGTACATCTTCTTGAAAAGTGCCTTATTTGTAAAATTCATTGTATGTTCAGATTTTTTTCTAGTGTTTGTTATAGATTCATACTAGTTACTTGTAACTGCAAATTTCCTTCCTGTTGTCCAACTTTTCTCCCAGGCAAATTTAAAAGTTAGAGTATAGTCAGTAAATCTGTAGCATAGGTACAAAGCTCACGTCACCTGAGGCTTTTTTAAAGATGTAAATTTAAATAAAACATCACAGGCCCAACCAAAAGTAGTATCTCATCCAACTGGTGTTTGCTTGTATATTTCCAATTATTAGTACATTATACCATAGCAACATTCCTTTTCAAATTGTTCTGCGATGCTGTCCAGCTCCACTCTTGTGGTCTTGTTTTTCTCAATTACAAGAGGAGCAAGATCACTCTCTTGGTGGCTGTTACAGTATTGAACACATGGAGTGTCTGAGATTCTTAATATGTTCAATTTGTGTTCAGCTCTTGCTATTCCAGTTGGTATGCTGAGGAAAAAATCAACATATTTCCATTTGTAGTAAATCATCAAGAGAATGTGACACTAAAATAACTCTGGAATCCAAGTGATGCAATGAACACTTCTGTGTCCCTTGTTACGTATACATATAGGAAGATATAATCTTGTGGAAGAGAAATGAACATTTACCCATGAGTTAAGAAGTTTCTCCTTTAGAAAAGTCAGCATTCTATTTTGAAGTCGCCTGAAATGGAGGAAATAGAATAGCTACCTCTTGAAATCTCTCACATACCCTTTAGTTTCCCAGTTTAAGACCTTGAAATATTTCTTTTAATGGTTATCCTCTTGCGTTTAAAACAGAATTTTTTGAAAATTCATCCACACTCAGTACATGTTTCTTCTTGTGGCTTGGATAGTTTTCATTTTCAAAACCCACTGCTTCCCACCTGTTCTGAGATGCCTTTGCAATTTCCTCATACTTTCTTTAGATCTGAGCTCACTGAGCTCATTCAGTGTGCTTTCAAATACCCAGAGGATGTGGAATAGGTCAATTTTCTTTGATGAAGGATTCCAGAGAGTTTTCATCTGCAAGTGCAGATTGGCTAGACAAGTATTTGGTGTACAAACAAGGATGCAGCATCTGCCTGGTCACACAAAGATGTAGCATCTGCCTCCCTTATTAGCCAAAAGCTAACAAAATGCTTTTTTGTATCTACTCATTCTTTGATATGATCATTAATAATCCATCACAAAATAGCCATTTAATCAACATGGTTCATATCAGTGGTTGCATCTGTAATAAAACGAGTAGTCTTATGTCACTTTAGGGTGTGTTTAGACAGCACCCCTGTCTCAGAATAAATGACACAATTTACACTACGCAAATTGCACAGCTTATTTTGAATGTATTTCGAAATTTGGTGCTGTCTGCATCGTGCCAGATTCTGAAATAACACACTGTTTTGAGACAACCCTGGTGGAAAGCGGGTTACAGGGATGCTGGAATAGAGCTCCCGTTATTTCAAAATAGCTATTCTGTGACTTTTACACGCTCCCACTATTTTTGGGATACCGCTGATATCCCGAAATAGCCCCGCTGTCTAAGCATATCCTTGGAAACTAACAAATATCATGAGTTTTCGTGGGTAAAACTCACTTCATTGGATGATGAGCTGGAGAACAATGATATTGATAGTAAAAAACTTAGCATATTTGCATCTGTTAACTATATCTCCTAATGGTAATACTTCTATGATTGTCTTCAATCAAGTATTTGATTCTTTTGTGTCACTGATATATTGGGTGCGGGAGGGGGGAGGAGGAGGGGAGGGGAGGGGAGGAAGGAAGGTTTGTATTCTGTCTGGTGATTAGCTTACTTATTTTCAAGGAAATACCACAATTGTGGCTCATCAGCAATACATGGTGGCTGTGGAAGGGACCTAAACTAACTGAAGTTTTGATTATCAAGCCATATTATTAGTACTATGTACTTGCTATTTCCAGTTGCTTGTTTATCAAAACGTGCATTGATACTGTGCCTCTTCACAAACTGTAGAGCTGCCACATGACTGCCCATGATTGCCCTTCCGATGAACAGATATTGATTTTAGCACAGTGTTCCAATCCCTATTAAGCATGTTGATTTTTTTTTTAAATGAGTTTGTGTCCTTGAAGATTCCGCAAATGTGGCAGTATGCATATTTTGAAAGATAGGAGTTCACAAAGTCACTTGACATGCAAATCTTAACACGGTGCATTTTTTATTCTGTAAAATGACAGTTGTTTATAAGGGAAAAAAAGAAATTGCCATTTGGTCTATTGCTTTAGATGGGCTGGCAAGGAGTAATTTGTCCAAGCATATACAGTTGCTCAGATGATAAAACCTGAATCTTGAAAGTGACTTTCATCAGATGGGAATGTCAAATTTATTTCATCAGGAATATTGCTTTGTTCTGCATCGATGTTCCCTCTAATTTTTTTATACCCATGTGCAGAATAAATTTTGTTATGTACACTGAGGCATGTGCAGATAGGCACCACGAGTAGAAATGCATGCTACTGGCTGTGGGTGCTGTGAGCACTTGCTAATCCATTGGATGGCATTTGAATCTTTCCTGGGTGGCCGCCCAAGTGCTCAGCTTACAGGGAACACTGGTCTGCGTCATTGCTGACCTGCTCGTCTACAGGGCTTTTGGTTTTTCCCCTTTCAAGTTCCTTTTGCAGATATTTTGAAACCAGCTACATTCCCCAAGATAAGCACCTTCAGGACAGGAGCATGCTCTGTGACAGTGTAAAATCTGAAGGATGGAGTAGGACACTTCTGTTACTACCAGTTATTGCTGGGCATGGTTAGCTGCTTTGGGATTTGGCAAAGGCATTGCAGGGTAAGTTGATGTGGGTTCTCTGGGGTCCCGGGGCTAATGGCCAGAGGCAGTGTTGGACACATGCATCCCATGCAATTTTATCAGCCCTGAGGCAGTGAAGGGGGCACCTTGCCATGGTGACCCATCAGTTACTTGTGAGGGTGAAGTCCCAGGCCTAAGTGGCAGAGGAATAAGTGTTGAAGTTATTTAGAAGCCCAGGCCCTTGGAGGGCCCTTACCCTCCAACAGGGCCATACAGCATATGCCCAGGGCAAGCTGCTGCCATTCCTTGCAGACTGCTGGAATTTCTAGGAACAGCAATACTCTGGTCTCCACTGCTTACAGAATGGGCCTCCAAAATGATGGCTCTGTCATGAAAGCTGAATAATGGAATCACTAAATGGCAGACGTCTCCAATTGTCTGGGCAAATTCAAATGTCTACCGTAGGCAGTAGGAACTGGCATGCTGCTCTTCCTAAAGGCTCTGACTCTCTAGCTCTGGGGGCAGCAGCCATGGGGACTGACTCTTTCCTTCCCATGCATGTCCTTTTTTTAATATAATTTTTTTCTCTTTTCTTTTAGGGGGGAGGGAAAAATTTTTAAATACTCCCCCCTCCTGGTTTTATTAAAAATAGAACATCAGATCTGTAAATAAAAAGGGGGGTTTGCATAGCATACTTCATATGGGCAGTTTGTTCAGCCCACGGAGGGAGGCTCCTCTTAGTTTACTTGAGGGTGAGGGGGAAAGGAGGATGGGAAGCCCTCGAAAATCAGATTATTTTTTTTTTGCCGGGGGCGGGGTAGGGGACTTTCTCACGGTCAGCTTCACAATCTTATTTTCCTTTTCCTGGATCCATTCATTAAATCTCTTGATCCAGGGAAGCTTCCAGGCGTTGATTATATCTCAGCCATCTGAAGACAGGTACACAATACAGGTGCTGGTGAGCCATTTTATTCACCTAGGCTACATCTAGACTACATGGTTCTGTCGACGGAGCCATGTAAAATAGTTTACTCGGCAT
>CM057845.1:66224777-66259991 GCA_030068395.1 Apalone spinifera
CACGCTTCAGGCCATCAGGTGGAGCGCGGGTCCGCTGCTCTATCTTGGCGTTTTACTCTCTGCCACGCATCCCTCTTTGCCGTAGAACTGGCAAGGTTTAGAGTCCAGGGTGGCTGAGCGATTGCGGAGATGGACAGGACTGCTCCGGTGCCTCTCCCTGCGTGGGAGGGTACTGGTGCTTAACCAATTAGTCCTGTCCATGCTCTGGCACCGTCTCAGCACCCTGGTCCCGCCCCCAGGTTTCCTGGATCAGATCTAGCAGCTGCTGCTGCGGTTCTTCTGGCCCGGACTGCATTGGGTCTCTGCAGGGGTTCTCCATCTTCCCCTAATGCCCGCCCACCTTCCGGACACCAAATAGTCTGTGTCACTGCCCACAGTTTCATTGTTACCCTCTCCACTTGCCTTAATCAAGCCCATTTATAAACTCTTAAAGGGGCAAGTAGTTAAATGTCATACTTCTGGTACAAGAATAATCATTTTATTATAATTAGTATTATCGGCGGGTCCAGAAGCTCTATTCATGAACCAGGACGCTGCTGTGTGCTTGACAAACAGATAATAATGATAGATGACATCTCTAATTACTGTAATTGAAAAGAAAAATATTTTTCTTTTGTTTAGTCTTTGATTTTTTTTACACCATTTTTTGTATAGTCAGTTATGCTATTTATTTCTTAGTCAGTTTCCTTTGTGTGTGTTTGTATTGACAGATTTTGTTTGTGTGAAAATTTAATTATAAAACCACACAAATTGCCAGAGGAAATCAAAGCTAGGTATATTATCCAGGATGACTGTTAACTCCATTTACAAAACAAGAACTGGGTTGCAAGTTGAGTGTCCCTTTAAAACAAAGGGAATCTTTCAGCAATAAGATTTAGTACTACATTGCTTATAAACGGTGACTGCTGTGGGTTTTTTGTCTTGCTTTTATGAGTGAGCTACGTTTTTCTGATTGTTGACTACCCTTCACTTTTAATCACTCTCTTTCTCCCTCCTTCTCCTGCCCCCTCACAATAGAAAGGGGGGAAAATAAGACTGGAAAAAAACCAACCCCCAGGTTGAAGAGACAAGCTATCTACAAAGGATACATCTTCCCAAACTAGTTTGGTCATATAATGCTACCTAATTCTTTATAGAGCCTTTTGTTACAAAAGTTCTCAAAATGCTTTGTCTCCTAACACAGAATGTAAGTCAGTGTGACTTCTCATTTCCTGTGCTTTTGCTGAGAGTTTGTTGAAATCATTATCATTTTTAGGCCAGGATTGAAAGAGCTATTTTTAGTATGGCTTTTTGCCACAAGCAAGTCAATTGTGGGTCTCAGTAATCCAAATGCTAACACTTTTTGTCTAATGCACAATTACTTCAAAATATTGAGGAAGATGGAAGAAGACTTCATATTTTCCAAAGCATAAAGGAGTATATTTGGACCTCCTGGTGTATTTCAACCTTTGCTGTGCTTTCAGATACAAAATAGATGGCAAACAACTTTATATCAATTCACTTATTGAATAACAGGAAATAAATGGCTGCAATTGTCATCAGAAGGACTGCTTACATGACATTCTAGATGGGATACCCTTTGTTGGCTGAGGTGTGGTTTTTTTGTTGTTGTGTTGTGGTTTTTTTTTTTTAAGTAAATGGTTGTATCCCAAGAGTCATTAGTGTCAAGAATTTCACTAGATCTTACTGATCACATTTTAGACAGTGACTTGCATAATGGCCATACAGTGCAACTGGTTATGGACTGGGAATGGGTGCCTAAGCTCCAGAAAAGCATCTACAAAGGACATTATGTCCATCAATACCTAAATCCATTAGGCCATTAGGAGCCACTTGTATGGTTTGCAGGTCAATCAACAGTTTTTCTGCTTCCTCTTTCAGACGTGTGAGTGACTTGAGAAACTAGAGAAAGTGTTCTGTGATGAGAATGTTGTGCAAGTACCTTATAAGATAATCTTCCCACCCCTAGTGGGATGTGGTTATTAGGGATGTTAACAATCATTTAATATGGGTAACTGCTAAATATCTTACTGGTTACAAGCACTGCAGGCTCTTCAGTATAAAGCTTAACTTCATATGGAAGAACCCATAGTGAAGCCTCTCCAGGAGAGTGACCACCAGCCCAACTCCCAGGAAGGAGACATCACTGCCACAGGGAAGCCTCCTCCCTGGGAACAGAGCAGGCAGCCCTTGCCTGCCTAGCTCCCAGGGCGGAGGCTTTGCTGCCATGTCACAGCAAAGCAGCCTCCTCGGGAGCTGGCTGAGTGTAACCAATACCATTAACCAATAAGAATCAGCATATCAGTTAAATAGTTAATTGATTAAACTTAAACATCCCTAGCATCTCCCAGTAGTGGAGACAAGCTCTCAGAAGGAAGTAGCCGAAAGCCAAGGACACAGCCAGTGTTCCCGCTAAGCTGGTTGGCAGCACAGCTTCACTGGTGATTTATCAGTCCCGCCCAGTCAGTCAGCTCCTGCATGGAGCTCTGAGCCTCTGACTGGGTGGGGCTGATTAATCCCATGTGAAGCTGTGCTGCCTCTCAGATTAGAGGGAACCCTGGACACAGTCAGAACTAGCCTTGGGAATGTGGCCTTGAGAAAAGCCTAGGGAGAATGTTTTTGAGTTAAGTGCTAGCAGTAAAGGGGCTTGGAACTGTGAGCAAAGAAAATGCTTGTAGTGGTTAGGGTACTAGTATATTGTGCATTTTTAACAGGATTCTATTACAATCTAACTCCATCAATTTTTCTTCTCAATCTAAACAACCCACTACAATCCATATTTTGGTGGAGCACTCGGTTCAGAAAGTGGTAACAGGATATATTGCAGCGGTCCCCAAATTGCAGAGTGTGCTCCCCTAGAAGGGCACATAGGTATATGTGTGTGAAGGGGCCTAGGCCAGCCTTTGAAAGGAGGCTGGATAGGGTTTAGATTCTGGCCCTGACCCCAAGCCTTGGCTCCTGGTTCAGTTACAGCCCCGATCCTTTACTTCTGTCCATCCCAAATCACTGCCCTGCTCCTAGCCCCAGTTTCTGACTCTGGCTCTTGGGGGGAAGGAGGGGTGTAATGTGAAGAGTTTGGAAACCACTGTTTATATCATTTGGGAAAGGCTAAAAAAATCCCAATAAAGGAACATGTTTGCTTGTATATGTCAGTTTTTCAGACTGACTGGATTGGTGACCAAAATACTGGGTAAGGCCGAGCATTCTCCTCTCTGTCATATCTTCCTGGCAGGACTACATCATATTATCTAAATGGAAAAGCTGGGCCACTTTGCAGAAAAGAGAAGGATGGGAGAAAATGGTATTGATCCATTTGTGATTCACCTTAAAGTTCTCTCCTCCTAGTCACAATCTTTTCCATTCTAGTCTAGCTCTTAGCCTTCTGTCTCGTCTTGGATGTCATCTTATCATCAATTTACCCCCTTCCTAGCTCAAACTCCATGATTTAATAACAGTTTGTGTTGCAATGAATATGGAGGAAATATTGGCGTCTTCACAGTACTTCTATGCAGATGTCTCAAAGTTTATGCTTTTGAAAATATTGTCTCTCTAACTGGTCCACAAAAGAAAGTGCTCAGAGTTAACACACCATTGAGACATTCTGACATCTATTGCTGCAGCTTCTGTTTCTGCAGCGGAGTTGGTTTGCTCTCTGATCATGTTTATGACAATTGGGACTAGCATTATACTCAAATATTTAAGCTTAGATTCTGATGAATCTGTCAGGGGAGGATAGCCCCTCCAAATATTTGATTGAATATTGGCACGTTCAATGGATGTGTCTCAACGTTTTTAAATGCTGACATACCCTACAGTGTCATAACTACAGGGATGTATGTAGTGCTTAAGTGTAGACGCTAACTGCAGTAACTGAAGGAGTTTTCCTGAGAAGTGGTAGCTAGAGGCTTGTCTCCATTTATCGGGAGATCGACACTGCAGAGATGGTTCTCCCAGGGTTCAATTTAGCAGGTCGAGTAAGGATGGTGACCATGTTGACTCTGGTATTCCACCGCGTAATAAGGTGTGAGAGAAGTCGACAGGAGAGTTTCTCCCATTGACCTTCCTCAGTGGGAATGCTGTGGAAATTTGACCTAGGGTATGTTGACTTCAGCTATGTTAGTCTCGTAGCTGGAGTTGTGTATTTTAGGTCAACTTTCTTCTTTAGTATAGACCTGGCCTTAGTAAACAGCTTCCTTGCCACCAGCCCTTAAGCACTGCCTGGAGTGTGCCATGCAGGGCTCCAGCGGAGCTGTAGTGATGGTGGATGGGAGCCCTTGGCCCTGGGGAAATTGCCCCTTTTTCTCCTGTTCCCATCAGTGGGCCTGGCTGCAGGGCTTTTTGGCTTAAGTTGATGTTAGCGTAAAGTTTGCCAGTAGTTGTTTATTACCAGTATTTTGATTCTAACACTTAGTGCTTCTGTATAACAAGTATCTTGTCATTTATAGCTATATTTTAGCATAACTGAGAACAAAGCAAATCCAGAGGATGTATTGGTTTTCAGTCAGAAAGCCAGGATAATAGTTTTATTCTAGTAGCAAATAATCAATATAGAGTAAAGAGCTACAGTTAGCAGTTTGAGAAATTTGACAGAATTTCTCCGTTATTACAATGTGTGACCTTTTCATCCTGTAAACAGCAGGCTAAGTAACCTTGAATTAGTCGAGACAAGCAGTGCTGAGCAATTTCTAATAGCATATTTCATCTGGCCACGTCAAAAGATGGCCAGATAAGATTTGTCATAGGAAATCTTTTTGCGTAGCCTACAAGAGGGAAGGTTGAAGCCAAGGATACTGTAGCTTCCTCTTGAACGATAAGAAGGACATGGACTGTAAAGCTGACATAGCTTGGAAAACTTTGGGAAACCTTGAATGTGTGTGGAAACATATGAATAATAAAAGACCAGACTTCCTTAAGGGGAAACTTCATCACCAGTGACCGCACGTTGCAAATAATAAGCAGGTATTAAACAGTGGTATGAATTTTAGCTAAATCTAGGCTATTAAGAAGCTGCAATTTAAAAGCTTAAGACACTTAAATGTTAACACTGCCCACAGAAAATATAAGGAATAGTATTTTTCAGTTTGCCTACTGTAAATACAATGACAAAATTGTCCATTGATATTTATCATAGTTATCCAGTCTGAAGTTAAGTCCATTAGATCAGTGTTTGTCTCCTACAAAACCTAATCTAGGATTAATAAAGAAATAGTCTCAGCAACCTCATCTGTGTGCCCCTCATCCTGCCCCCATAACTTTGTGAACCTTTTCTAAGAAGCTTATTATCAGCTGTTAGCCAAGATTCTCATCAATTCCTTTGTTACTTTCAATGGCAGAAGGAGCTGCTCCCCTTACTTGTGTAAGTAAACCATCTGGCTTTAACGGGATTTCATGCATGAGTAAAATGTGCAGGACTTTTCTGAAGAAGAATACTTCCTTATGGCTTCCCTTGCATTTATTCAGGAATAAAAAAAAATGCATCTCAAATGATTTATGTGAAGCCACTAAATAGATTAAACGGGGATACTTCCCTTTTCAATTTTTCTTGGCGACTGTGCCACATTCAGCATAATAATGCAATGCCTTTGTTTTGACTAAACAGCTCTACCTAATTAGTTAAGCTGTCAGAATTTTTGCTAATAAACTGAGTGTTAAATTGGGTTAAGGCAATGGTTGTTGTACAGATCCAAGTTATAGATAATTTTTTTTATCCCCAACCACACAGCAGAGTTTAAAGAAATGCAGACCTAAGTAGTACAATAATGAACAGAATGGAACAACAACAAAGGGAAAGTAATCACACGTAAGACTTCAAAGTCACATAAGCAAGAGGAGAAAGCCTCCAAAGATTAAGCAAATAGGAAGAAGGTGCTGGAATGTGACATAGGTCCCTAGCTCTGCTACAGACTACTTCTGTCATTTGGAGAAGTCACTTAAACTGAGACTCAGTTTCTCATTTGCAAAATGGGGATAATCTTTCCTGGCTTCCCAGGGAAATTCTGAAAAAAGTAATGTATTGTATAGAGTTAATTACTGCATGTGTGAATCATAAGAGCCTGTTTAGCACTTACATGTCTCTTTTCATCCATAGATAGCTTGACTCTTCATCTTGAAGTGCTCAAAAGTCACTTCATTTTTCTGGTGCAGCCTTGCACAGTTTCAGTATATTGGTATTGTACAGTAACATTGACACTATGACTTGCTGTTGTTTACATTGCAAGCTGTTAGGGGCATTAACTGTCACTTGCCCCAAATTGTCCGGTAGGCACCAGGGATATTAAAATGAGTTTATTCTGGTGTAGCCCTTCTGCCAGGTACCACTAGCAGCAGCCCTGGCTGGGTTTAATATCTAGGGAGTCCTTTCCATTTATCCAACACAGAACTGGCTAGAGCCCCACCCAGTAACCTGGGAAATTCACACAACACCCCGAGGCACCTCTGGGAGGCAATGCTTCCCCACTCGAAAGCACAGAGTCTGAGTGTAGAAAAGAAACCTTTAATAAAAGGGGCGGGAAATAATGTGGCATTATTTGGGAAAACACTACAGGCAGAGTCAATAGGAAAATACCACACATAGAGTTCTCAACCAATCACGAGTAAACTTTTGTTCCCAGCTCAAGTAGGTCGGGCAATGTCTTTTTTCCTCTCTTGCTCTCAAGTCCAGCAATGTAAATGTCCCCTTCACATGCCCAACCCTTCTCTGCACCCCATTCATACTCACTGCCGTTGGGCAGGGCAGATGAGTTCAGGGTGCATTTGCAGAGTTCACCTCCCTTCCTGAGTTTGGGTGTGGGAGGTACAAAGCATTTCACCCACTCTGCTGGTTACTCACCATCCACCTCTCACGGCTCTCTGGCCGTTCATCATCCCTCACTGCCGCTGCTCTGCCAGCTGCGCCTCACGCCTCTCTATCACCACCCTGCTGGCCGCTCGTTGCATCTTCTGCTGGCTTGAGGTGGATTTGGCTCTGGGTCAAACCTAGTGATTTCAGCTCTTGGCTCAAAGCATAGTCCAGCCACAAGAGATTCCAGCATCAGGTTGAGTACATTTACATACAAGAGAGACCCTGTATGGAGTCTTTCTTTATAATATTGAAACAGTGGAGAGAAACAGATTGAATCAGTCTTACAGCTCATGCCTGGAGGGCATGCAGCTTGTTGACTCCCTCCCAAACTTAATGTATAGGGCTCTGAAAAAGCAGCCTCTGTCCATCCAAGTGTATTTACACTGACAGGATCTCTCCTAACTGAGTTAAAAACCGTGTGACTTTTTTGCATTGTGCATTCCCACAATAACTGCAAGCATTGGTGATCATATCTTACAATTCCTGCATTTACTGTTAACAGTTTGTGATCCCCCCTCACAACAGCCAAATTGGTTACAATGGGCAAAACCCCATTCTAACATTTGAATATCTTGCAGGCCTAAGCAACCTGAATGAAGTGTATTTACATAACTACACCCAGGATTCCCTTCCCATTCCAGCTGGCTGCAATAGAAGCACTGATTCAGATGTTCCTTATACTGGTAAATGTGTAACTACTGAAAATGTAAGACATTACATATTTATATGCTGAGGGAGTGGCTCCCTGGAGCTGGTGCATGTGGGGAGCCATCTTTTTCAGCTGCTCCTGCCTGTCTTCACCACCCCCATGGTTCTGGGGGCAGTAGAACCGGGCAAGTGGGCTGGAGGAAGTCAGGCCTCCAGGTTCTCTCAGGGCAGCAGCCAGGAGGGGAGTCCAGGAGAGCCAGGATGCCTGACCTCCCCTGGTCCGGCATATTGTCTTGTTTGGGACTACTTAGGTCCTGAATCAGAGGGGTAGCCGTGTTCGTCTGAATCTGCAAAGGCGGTGAGGAGTCCTGTGGCGCCTTATAGACTAACCGAAGTGTTGGAGCATAAGCTTTCGTGGGCAAAGATCCACTTCGTCAGATGCACGACATCTGATGAAGTGGGTCTTTGCCCACGAAAGCTTATGCTCCAACACTTCGGTTAATCTATAAGGCGCCACAGGACTCCTCACCGCCTTAGGTCCTGAAGGTGCTGGAGCAGAGAGGTTCAATCTGTTCAAACCTTAGCCACAATAAATGGAAAAACTGTGTGTGTGTAGTTGACAGATACTGAGTGGGTTGTGTAAAGAAAATAACTTGTAGCCACATATTGTTCTGAATGGTTTGAAAATGGCAACCAACTCATGGGTACTGAAGTGTGAATGTTTCATCACTTAATGCAAAATGCAGTGATACTTAAATATAAAGGATGAAACTACTGAAGTATGTGGTATTGGCCAACAGAATTACTGACTGAAAATTTTTCATGGTATTAATTGAATTAACCAGGCAGTTTCTGTTACAAGCAGTGTACAGTAATTACATCAAAGAGATGAAATTGTGAATGTTTTACATTTTCTAAGTTATAGCTGTTTGACAGTTGGCCTGAAAAAGCAAGCAAAATTCTTTCTCTCAAAATATCCTAAAGGGATACCTATTCTAAACTAGTATTTTTCATTTTTACAAAGAGTAAATGTCTTACTAGAGGCCTGTCTTTGATATGCCTATTAAAAAGAAAAATAACCAAGGTAAGGGGAAACAAGCTTCCTGTGGGTGTACAAACTCCTTTGCCCATTAGGATGTGAAGAAACTGAGCAATGTTTATGTGGAGGGAGTGGGAGGGGCCCTTGTAGGACAGGGAGCAGGTCTGAGACAGGGAAAGATGCTCAAAGAATCCAATCTTTCATATAAAAGCTTCTTTCTAATAAATGCTCCCAGAGATGAAGTAGACAGGGTTACAATTGAAGAATAGGTTTAACTATGTGTTTGTAAAGTTACCCAGGAGAGAGCTGAAAATTGTCTGTTAGATGCTACAGCAAATGTTAGATCTGTGACCTCAAATCTTTCTATTTAGTTTTGCAAGTCCTCATCTTTAAAAAATGGTTTTGTTTAACGTGGGAGAGCACAGAGTGCATATACTTAAATGCTAGATGTATGTGACAAGTATTAGTAAAAGAACTTGTAATAATAAAGGATTTAAAGTACATAAAATATTTCAGAAGTTTATTAACATAGGAATGCACAATGCCCTTGAACTGTCTCCTCCCACTTCTGTCTGGAAAGCATCTCTCATTCTTTGCAATTCGTGTTTAAAGTGGAAACAGATCAGTATCCAATCCAGAGGGCTGCTATGAGATCAGGTATTTTTTAAACAAGCATTTGCATGTAGTTCAGGAACTAGAGTTAAAGATTTACAATATGCGTTTTACAATTTGGCTACACATAAAGCATTATGGCAAAATATATTCTGAAGTTCCTTTGAGTCTTTATTGTAAATTTACGTAGTGACTTCATTCAGAAGTTAATCACATTATAAAGTGCTATTCACATCCTACACTTGGTGTAAACATGAACTTTTTACATTCGTCTCTGAGGTCATAGGAAAGAATAGGTGAAAGACGAATTAAGATTTTATTTAAAGCATCTTTCAGCTGAAACAACTATTTTGCACGTTTTTGTGTGTGACAGCATATCATTATGTTGGCACAAGTTATTTGGGAGCATTCCTTCATATCCAGAGATGTTCTTATTTAAGCAGGTAATGCAGATGGAGTCATTCATTGGAACTAACTTTAGAGGGAAAGAGGATGTATTTGTTTTGATGTGGAATGTAATGGGAAATACGCTGCTGGAATGTAAAAATATACTAGCAAAAGACTTAAAAGGAACCAGTGATTGTGTGATTCTAAAAGTGAACACTGAGCTAAAAATGGTGCCTGAGATAATTTAGCATAAGTAAGTTTGACCTAATCATTTCATGACTCTGGTATTTCCTTTTTCAATGAAGCTAACCCAGAATGTGTAGAATGGCATTACAAATACAAGGAATTGTAATAAAAGTTCTGATGTCTAATATTCTGGGTTAACATCTAGAAGAAAAGGATTTTTTTTTTTTTTTGTAAAGGCAGCTTTCTTTTGGACTGAATCTCATACCTCCTGTCCATCAGTGGTGAACTATTCTAATTCACTTTTATATTTTTGGTGCAAGAACAAAAGTGAACTAGCATTCACCATGGCAGCTGCTCAGAACTATCACTTAAGTTGATTATATATTACCAGAGTTAAAATTATATTTCCAATGTAAAACATCCTGGAAGAGCACAATCTTAAGACTATGTACTGTTTAAAAAAAAAAAAAAAAAAAAAAGCATGGTATAACTAGAGACCTACTCTGGTTAGCAGCAATTGATACATTGCAGTGAAAATAAACATAGGTAAATATTTATTTTATATCATCAACCCAGTGTATCAAAGTTGTTGCTTTCGCTTCTCTGGTAATTTAGGGAGTAGGAGAGAGTGACATCTGTAATAATGCATAAAGTTTTATTAATCCTGTTCAGTACAATAACTTATGCCACTTATTGTACAACTTGCTACCAGGACTAATTGAGATGCTATTCAAATACAAAACTTTGTTTTCCGTACCAGTGGTATAACTGAAGGCTATTTGACTCTTGTATTTTTAATCGGTTTTATGCATAATTCTGCGGTGTTTTCTTTGGAGATCTGGTGTATATTTGAAAGCTTTGAAATTTCTGCCATCCTAGTTGCATTAAAAAAATCCTGTTCTTACCTACTTAAAGATGTCTGTATTTCCTTTACATGAATTTGCATGGTAATCAGTTCATAAATATTACCCAGTTTCCTTTTTCTTCATAACTGTTTTGAGCAAAAGGAAGCAAGATATTGATCAATAAGCAGATATTATACTGATCCATCCATGAAGATAAGTTGTAAGTGATTTTTCTAAAAGTTGGTTTTTGAGGTCTTTCATAACATAAAGTAAATGCCGAATAGCTGGTACTGACAGATGGCAGAGAATTGAGGTACATCATCTCTTCATGAATCTACAGTATCATCTGTCCTATATTGAGGGGGAAAATACTGTCATTGAGCTACATGGGTATTATACCTCGCTGTTCTTGGCCTGAACTCTTTGGCATATATTTCTATTACAGATTTGGTCTCAGCATGGGCTAGATAATGAATGCATGGAGGCTGCTTTTTTTGTCTTTCCACAGCAGAATGTGGAGTCCTGCTAGCACACACAATTTGCTGAAATGAAATATAGAGAGATAACAAGTAGTTAGAATATCAACGGTCTTCAATTGCTGTTTAGGGTTGCCACTTGACAACATTCTAATATTTAAAAACTGGGCACTCAAGCGAAAGTGCCAGAACCTTCCCTGCCCCACCTCTTCCCCTGAGTCCCAGCTTCTGCTCCACCTCTTCCACCAAAGATCCACTTGCATTTGCTCCTCTTTCCTCTTTTTCCAATTTTCCACTGCTCTTTCGTGCTTGTCTCCCTCTCTCAGCCAGGTTGGGAGGCACTCACCAGTGGAACTGTAACTGGGCGTTGTAGCCATCTGCCGCTCAGCAGGGGAGGGCTTGGCTGCAGCTGAGTAGGGGCTGGTGTGGTGGTTGACCTGATGCTTCCTCTGCACAGAAACCAGACTTAGGGTGTCTGGTCAATAGATCTGACTGGACAGTGTCAGGTCTCCCTTTCAGCCAGACTTTCTGGTTGAAAACTGGGCACCTTATTACTGTTGATAACTGATGTGGCTAGAAAACTGAAATGTTTGCTAGAATACTATGAGTTACTGCTCCTAAGTACTTCAGTTTTAATTCTTTTTACCAAATCTTCACATTTTATACTCTTAACTGTGGAAGACCAACCTCCCAAACCAAAGATTGTTCAGTGGAGTCACTTGTTTTGGTTTCCAGTGTGTGCTCAAAAATAATATAAAAAGAGAAATTGTAAAAGTCACTTAGATGTAAGATTGAAATGGTAACTGTGCATTCTGGATTTGGGAATGACTCTGAGGCCCTGTCAACACTGGCAGTACCCTGTAGGGTGCATGTACAGGTTGGACCTCCCAGGTCCGGCCCCGTTGGGACCTGAGCTGACCCGGACCAGGAGTTTGCCGGACCAGAGGAGGTCAGTGCTCCCCTGCTGGCTGTCCTGTTCCCAGGCTCCTCTCCTTGGGGCTCCCTGCCCTGCTGCTGGCTCCACCAAAGCTAGCCCAGCATGGCTCCTTACCCTGCTGCCCTCCCACTGCCCCAGGGACTCCAGGGGTTCCCAGTGGGGACTGCTTGGCTGCTGTTGGTCCCACTGCCGCAAGATGTTCCCCAGTGTTCCTGGCTGGGGCTACCCAGCTGTTGCTAGCCCTGCTCTTGCCAGGGTTCCCTAGGTAGGGCTGCCTGGTCACCCTGCCCCGCTGCTGCTGGGGATTCCAGCCACCTATCTCTGCCTGCTTCTCTTCAGCCAGGATTCCCTGGTGGAAGCTGCCTTGGTCATCCTAGTCCTGCTGCAACCAGGGTTTTCTGCGGTTCCTGACGGGAGCTGCTCAGACGCAGGCAGCCCAGCTGCAGCCACGGGTTCTCTGCCTGGAGCTGGGAATCCCCAGCCACGTGGCCTCACTTAACGCGAGTGGGTTTTCTGGCCTGGGTGGGAGCTCCCCAGCCACCACCTGGCCCCCACCGACACCGAGGATTCCCTGACCGGGGTTGGGGCTCCCTGGTCACCACCTGGCCCTAGCTTCAGTGTGTAGAAAATATGTAAAGTATATACCCTAAGGTTCTGGTGTGTCTTTACTATACTTGCCTAGAGCAGTCTCTCTTTGACTACTTTGCTGTTTATACCCATGCTAGGGGGTGAGTAGCATATGCATTCTACACACCACTGTAAGTGTAGATATAGTCTTAGATTAGCCAATCCCAAACATACCCCAGTGCAGTGTCTAGATGGTGATTTAGATAATGCTGAAGAAAGTTTTCCTCAAACAGTATGTTTCACCTATTGGCGAATTCTTATGCAGTACACCCAACCATCAGATAGTAATGCTGGTGTACATTTGAGCACACAAAATAGCAAGGAATTTCTATGATATTGCCATCACTAAACCTTCCTCTATCTTATTTCTAATGGTCAGAATCTTCTTTAATCTTCTGCTAAGTTACAGATAAGCATGAAAATTCTGGTGAGCTGAACTCTGGACTTTTTCCAGCTCTGGCTTTGAAGAAAATGCCATTTGTCTATTGTTAAAGCTCCTTATGGCAAGCTCCTGCTGTGGTACTTTCACAACATTTTGTTTCATTGGCTCTTAAGTATAAAAACAAATTGCTGATTAACTAGGGAAGCTAGGTTTAAAGTTGCTAGTTTCCCACAGCATGTGATTTTCTTATAATATTTTGAATTGATTAATGTTCTGAGCTTCTTCGTTTAACTTTGTTTGCCCATAAAGCTTTCATACTAGTCCCAGGATAACTTGTTTAAAAGCTATGTACACTAATTGTTGCTGAATTTTGAATAGAATATTAAGTGGATTGTGCCTCTTGAATATAAGATGAGCTTCATAGGTATAAGCAGGCTTCTTTTGTCTGGAACAGATTGTGTGCTGTTCACGTGACTTAATGTGTCTTCCACAAACTACAAGAGCAGTTGCCCATTGGGTTTCAAATAAAATTAGCTTTCCACAGCTGTTGGCCTTTCAGTGCCAGGAGGCTATAGATGGAAATTCTGTTTTGTTTCTGTTACGAATAAAGAACTGTAAATACACTTGTGAGTTCTGCAAAGTTTATCCTTAAAGTGCATTGGAGTAAGTGTGATCTTCTGGATACATTTCATTTTTGTGGTGGTTCATAATTTTGATGATTAAAAGACTAGGGTTATCAGTTATATGTAAAATAAATAAATGTCTCTTAAATTTGCAGCATCATTCCAACTAACTATAGATCAACAGTAAGGTTCACTCAATATTTTCACTCAATATGATTCACCTGTAGTAAGATCTTAATAACCATCACTTAAACAGAAGCCAAACTTCTTGAGGCTTGGATCTGGTTTGATTGAATTTTCCTGTTCTTTTCTGTGAGTAGGATTTTAAAACCATGGGATAACTATTAACTTGGTATGCATTGATTCTGGAGATCACTGAAACTTTAACGTATAGTAGTTTCACTCTTGTGACTTGTTTTAGCTACAGTTCTTTTTCTGCTGGCTAATTGTATGATAACTGGGAGGAGATGGTAGGAGAGTTGGAAAAACAAAACCACACGTACGTATGTGCACACTCAAAGTTTTGAGCTATTTAAATTTTACTTCCGCATTCAGGCAAATAAACCCTTCGTCTTCTAAACTGTGATCTTGAGACACAATGTGATCTCAATTTGATGTGTTGCAAAAAGAGACTCAAGACATTTGGTTCTCTAGTTTTTAATACCTGTCTCCATCTCTCTTTGTATGGATTCTTTTAATACTCTTCATTTAGGAGGTGGGAAAGAAGCCTTATTTAATACAGTGCATCTTCTCTAATGAGGCTGGCAACCAAAGAATTTGCATGCTATAATGAGGTGCTTGTGTACAGTATTTTTTTTAAAGGAATGTAGAATGAGTTGTAATAGAAAAGGGTGTGATGGGAGCAGATAATATTGCAAGTGTGCAGCCTATAATTATGGTTTAAAGTCTTTCTCCACTGAAAGCACAATAGAAAATTTCTGCTTAAAACAGAAACATTTCTTTGGATTTGATTTTTTTGTATTAGTTTTTTGTAATCTAGTTAGTGACATCTGAGAAAGATCTGTTCACATTTTTCACTGCTTGCCATGTGAAGACGGAATGTTTTAACACTGATCAAGTGTTCTTACTGCAAATTGAATGAGGTAAAGTCTGATTCTGCCTACCTATTCCATGTTTTGACAGGGTGCAGTGTTGACATTCAGCTTGTCCCTAACACTACAAAATCAGATGTAAAAGGAGTGCATATGAAGCTGAATGTTCCTTTATGGTGGGTACAGTGCAACAGCAGTGGTTCTACCCTAATTCTTTCCTGTTCTTCTGCTTTGCTCAGCCTCATACCTGAGCTGAGAGGACAGAGTCTTCCAGCTAGGTCATGTAGCAATCTCACCTTTGGTGATACCCAAAGTCCAAAATGAACACACATAAACATGTTCTTCCCTTCCCTAAGGGAGGCCCTGAGAAGAAGCAACCATCCCTCATTCCTGGACCCTGCTATTAGCTTTCTCTCCCACATTGAAAGCTCAAGGTCTGTTCACCCTCACAGTCAGGCAACTCTTGAATTTGGCTGTCGTTTTTTGGCTCCTCCTTTGAAGCAGGACAGCTGATTCTTGTGTTATGAAGTGGATTTTTCTGAGCCTGTAAGCAGCCTGCTAGCACTTTGCTGACTTCTGTAGAAAGTCATACCACACTCTGGTATGACAATGGGTAGAAAGAAACACTATCACAGTGGAATTGAAGCTTACTATTGTCAGTTTATACAAAGCTTCTCAAGGAATGGATGGCCTTGGAACTAAAGGGTTAATTACTTCAATTTGTATGCGTATGAGCTAAGAGTTCCTAATGGCTACAAGTGCTTGGCTAGAGGTGTGGGCTTTCCAGACCAGAATTAAGTGTTCTTACTGCAAATTGAATGAGGTAACCTGCAAGATGGCTCCATTCTTGGTGACCAGCCTCATTCAGTTAAACGGTTTTGGTTTCCGTAATTCTGGTAGGCCGTAATACAATCTAATTAAAACCAAGTAGCTTCAGGGCATCTCCTTTGCAAAACAGCTTTTCTGGAGTATGGTCAAAAACTACAATGGTGCATCTCTCCTGAAGACATGTTTGCATATGAAACCAGCGTGGCCTATATATGCTAGAATCCCCTATAAAATGTGTCCTAAAAACATAAAGCATCACTTCTTTTCATATGAGTTCAGACCTGATGCTGGTCCCTGTAGGGGGGGGGGAAATTCTGAGAACAGTCACGGGAGTTTCCAGAACCTGAGCACCCTGGAAAAATAAACTCCTATACCTTTCCCACATCAGAGAGTTTTGGATAAGGCTACTGAAGTTCTGTTTCAGCATGCTTGTGAATTTGCATTACCCCTGAGTAATGATACATTTTATTAACCGTCTAATAAATTAAAGTCAAGTTGTGACTAACACTTGAGTTTTCCAAGGAAGCAATAAACCTTTCAGCTTTTGAAGTTTACCGTAAAATGTAATTTTGCATTACTAGCAAAATACACATGGTAAAAATTTTAAAAAGTTAAATTGTGTTCCTGATGGATTTTTTTCTTTAGAGTTCATTTCTGCTTGTTATTTACAAGGTCAATGGCAAAAATACTCAGCAAGTTATATTCATAACAGCTAGTTGGGGAAAACAAGAGGAAGTGCATGATATTTAAGCAGTGTGCTATTGGATAGGTCTGCAGGAAGTTACAGGCCATGCTTGCGGTGTGACAGCCAGAAGGTAGGTAGGTAGGTAGTGTGTGTGTGTGTGTGTGTGTGTGTGTGTGTTTTTCTACAGTATCCACTGCACTGTGACTCCAGTCTCTGTTGTGGCTTTTGATTGCTACCTCAATATAAAAACTTGCTATTGAGGAGAAAGCTAGGCAACACTGTTGACCTAGACACCTAAAATCAGTTTTAACAGCATTTTGTTCCATCACCCCTCCTTTTTCTTTTGACAGAAACTTAGAACCCCACTGTTCTTCCAACTGTGTGCTTGTGGCTTAACATACATCATCCACTTGATTCAGAGTGGTAGGTCTCTTTTATGCTAGCAGGTTTTGCAGAAACACTTGGTGGTTTTTGTGGTATGGAACATTGTTGTAGTGGCTGAGCAGAGGCCAACAGATTTGTTTAAACTTTACCAAGAGGCTGATTCAAACCAATTACCCAAGAGAATGAATCCTGGCACCTTGCATCTGTGTTGCCTGCAGATGCTATGAAAGAGACCAAGAAGGCATGCAGATACTCATCCAGTTTAAGGAGTAGCATTGTTGATGACAATTGGCAGTCTTGTTTTTTCAACATTCTGTCCATAGGAAAGGTGCAGATTATCTGTCTTCATAGGTGAGTTGGGGAAACCATTTGAATGAAGCACTGAACACAATGGACATACAGATTCCTCTACAGTTTGTCTCTTGCTGTTTTGAATGCTCTGAATCAGAACTAAATATTGTGCATGTATTTTTTTTCCCTTTTCAGACCTCTAGAGAAAACTGAACTAAGAGAAACAGATGTCTTCAAAACACATGGATGGTTTTGAAATCTATTGCTTTTCTGGTTTTTTGGTTTGTTTTAGAATACATTCAGTTTGCTAGTCACATCCCTATTGAACAGTATGAATTCATGACTCTACGTTCCTTTTTCCTAGCAATTTGAGCATTTTAACCCTAAATATTGCAGGCTGTTCTTCACTGTTAAATGTCTATCCCTGATCCAAAACAGCTTGAAGAGTGGGGGCTCTGTCTAATCAAGTGGTCCATTTACTCTCCCTATTTATTTTCCTGTTTTTCACACCCACATTCCTGGGATTTAAAATCAGTCAGTGATATTAGAATTCCTTTGTCGCGTTACACTTCCATAGTCGATGTTCTCTTGGCTACATTATACTACATCTGTAATGTCTCCAACTCTCTCTGTATCAGGAGTCTGAGTTTATTGTGACATTTGTCTATTTTTTTTCTTAAGTTTCAGCTCTTGGAGTCCACATAATTACGTAAGAATCTGAGCTTTTTTATTAAAAAAAAAAAAGTAAGTTTGTAGCCTTGAGTTCGCAGTTATAAAGCTAGAAAATGTGAACATTTAATGGTTGAAACCGTTGGCAAAAAGACTCTGTATGTAATATATCTCAGAAATGTCATGATTTTGACTGTTTGCATTATGTTTGACAATGTTAAGTTGGCAATGCTGTAACTGCATTTTTTGGAGTTAACATGTACCCTTACTGATGTTCTTCATCTCAATGGAAAATTGAATCACAGGGATCAAAGACTATTACTGTACTGTGGAACTTTATCCTCCTTGCAACCACTTCATAGGACATCTCTTATCACAAAAGTGTTTGCTAATGTCTATAGTTCATTGTACTAATCTTGGTATGACGTATAATTCTAACTTTTAACATTTATTTTTTTCCAGCAGCAAAACCCTTAATATGTGCTGCCACCTGCACACCCACCTGTAATGCCTAACTAAAAGAAGACTATTGTTATTGTCATCTCTCTATCTCTTCTGTTGAGTTTTCCCCTTTTAATCGAATAGGAAGATGGGCTTTGGGCCAAATGGTCAAAAATACCTTAGACTCCTGGTTTTAAACCTCCTGGTTTAAAATACTTGAATATGCTGAAGATGCATAGGGGCCTCATAACAGTGCGTGAACTAGAGAGACTGCCAGATGTAGAAGAGAAGCTAGCCAGAAGTGTCCTTTGGGTCTGCAAAATCATCACTCCCTGTGTTCTTCTGGGACTTAGAAATACAAGAGAGCTAATTTCAGTGTTCATTTTTCAGAGTTAGTTATTTCATGTAAAGACATTGTTGAAAACATAAATTAATCTGTAGGGTTGATAGCGTCTCATGATTCTTCCCTGTTCAGTTGTTGTAGCCTTCACAACATCTCCTGGTAACAAGTTCCACAGGGTGACTGTGCAGTGTGCTTCCTTGTATGTCTTTTTTAAACCCAATGTCTATTAATGTCATCAGATGACTCAAGGTTCTTGAGTTCTGTGAAGAGGTAAATAATAGGGATATTAAGAGGCGGGTATTTAACTAATTGAATAGTCGATAGAATTTTTATTGACCACTGTGGCTCTGCAAATTAAAACGCGGTAGGAACCAGGAGGCAGGCTGCCCGGCTCCTACTGCCTTTTGAATTGCAGAGCCATAGCGGGGTTTGGTCCCGCACCCGGCACCACGATACAGAGGCAGCAAGCAGGGGGGAATGCTAGCAGTCGACTCGGACTACCCGACAAGACCAAGCTTATCGGGTAGTTGACTACTCCCTTACATCCCTATTCTGTCTCCATTCCATTCATGATTTTATAGATCTCAGCATATTCCCCCATATTCATCTCTTTTCCAAGCAGAAGAGTCAGTCTTTAAATTTCTCCTCTGATGGAAGATATTCCATACCCTTACTCAGTTTTGTTGTCCTTTTCTATACCAGGGGAGGTCAACCCGTTCCAGATGAAGAGCCACAATAGCAGTGGAGACAGCATGAAGAACTGGGGCAGAGTTGTTGAGCACAAAAAAAAAAAAAAAAAAAAAAAAGCTGCACTGGGGGAAAACAGGTGCTAGTCCCAGGGCATGGCTTTTTGTTTGTTTGTTTTTTGTTAACAACTTTTCCCCAGGTCTTTATGGCCCTGCCCTTTTGTTTTTGTTTTTTGGCTCAACAACTTTGCCCCGGCTCTTCACGCTGTCTCCACTGCTATTGTGGCTCACAAAAAAGGCACTGAGAAGGGGTGTGAGATGCAAGGTCTGGGAGGGAACTTGGATGCAGGAGGAAGTAGAGAAGAGAATGCTGGCTTAGGGATGGGATTCCAGGCTAGAGAGTGTTGGGGGCAGATGGAGGGTTGGGGTGCTGAGCAAGCCACAGGCTTGTGGTTGTGAGGGTGCAGGAGTTCGGGCTGGGGTTCATGAGGGGCTCAGGGCAAGGAGGCTGGGAGTATGATGGGCTCAGGACATGGATTTGCAGTGTGTGGATGGTACAGGAGTGTGGTGGCAGAAAACTGGGAATGTGGGGGTGCAGGAGTTTGGGGATGAGAGGCTCAGGACAGGAGGTTCCAGTGTATGATAGGCTCAGGTTTGGGGTCGCGGTGGTGGTGCAGGAGCGTTATGCTGCTGTGGCCAGATGGGGGCTTCACCCCAATTAAAGCCTGGCCAACAAGCTCCCATTTTTAAATAAAATATTATGTCAAACACAAAATGTGTCAGCATTGTTTTTATTTGAGAGGGGCGGGGAACCTGTTTTGAATCTGGGGTCACTGACCCACAGAAAAGTCAGTCAGGGCCACGCAAGTGAGATGCAAAAAAACAACTGCTCCAAAACCCCCCAAGCCTCACTAAGATGGTCCCAACTGTGCTGATGGGGGCAGCGGACAGAGTGCTGGTGGGTGCTGGGGCAGGGCACTCATGGGAGGAGTCTGGCCAGGAGGGAACAGAGACAGCTGGGGCCAGTACCTGGGAATCCCAGGTCTCAGGAAGCGTGCTGGCTGCTTTTCCTCTCCCCTCTCCCAGGCATCCCCCCTCCTCTTCCCCAGAGCCAGGCACACACCCCCATCCCAATCTCCCTCTCCAGAGCCAAGCACACCCCCTTCTAACCCAATTCTCCTCCCCTTCCCCAGAGCCAAGCACATACACTCCTAACCTAATCTCTCCCTCCTGAGCCAGGCACTGGCCCCCCTCTATACTAATTCCCCCTCACCTGCTCTAACTTAATTCTCGGGTTCCGGAGCCACCACCGCTGCTATAGCTGCACATCTCCCTCCAGGCGCTGGGGCGCGTGCGCTGAGCAGCTGGCGCGCTGAGCGGCCGGCATGCTGTGAGCACTCTCCCCAACCCTCCTCCCCTCTCCTACCCTACTCCAGAGCCAGACACCTCCCCTCCCCAGAGCCAGACACCTCCCCTCCCTGCTCTAACCCAATCCACCTCCCCACTAACCTTATGGCCAGGTCCCGGAGCCGCTGCTGGTGCCACTGCTGCACCCGGAGCTGCTGCTGCCTGCGCTCAGCAGCCAGCTGCTAGCACGTGCAGGCTTGGACACTGTGTGCAACCTGGCCTGCATGTGCAGGATATGAGGTAGTGCGCTGGGGGGCTGTGAGCACACATGCGGCTCACAGTGGCCAGGCCATGAGAGTGGCTGACCTTAGCGGTTCTGGGTTCCACCCTGGTTCCGTCAGGAGCCGTAATTTTTTTCTTCACGAGCCACATGGGGCTCGTGAGCTGCGGGTTGGCCTCCCTTGCTCTATACCTTTTCCAATTTTAATATATCTCTTTTGAAATAGGGTGACTATCTGAATGCAGTGTTCAAGGTGTGGGTTTAACATGGATTTATATATTGGCGTTATGATATTATCTATTTATCTCTCTCCTAATTATTCATAACATTGCTAGCTTTTTTGTTTTACTGCCATAGTACATCACGTTGTTTTTTAGGGTACTATTCACAACTTCAGGAATGACTTTTTGAGTGGTAACAGCTAATTTAAACCCCCTCCTTTAGTATGTAAAGTTGGGACTTTGAATTTCATCATCTATTTTGTTGCCTGCCCACCAAGATTTGTGAGGTTTCTTTGTAACTGTTTGCAGTCTGCTTTGGATTTTATGTTGAATAATTTAGTACTATCTGCAGACTTTGTCACCTCACTATTTAATCTGGAAGGAGTATCCATGAATATGTTGAAGAGCATTGGTTCCAATACTGGTCTTTCGGGAACCTCAATAGATTGTGAAAACTGACCATGTATTCCTACTCTTTGGCTATGTCTAGACTACGTAGAATTTTCAAAAGAGGATCTTTTGAAAGTAAAAGTAGTCTAGACGCAGTTTTTTTGGAAAAACCCTTTTTCGAAAAAAAACCGCTCTTCCTTAAAAATGGAGGTTTTTCATGGGTTTTTTTCGAAAAAGGGTTTTTTTGCTGAAAAACCTGGGTCCAGACTACTTTCCCGCAGAATTTTCAGATCCTCTTTTGAAAAAAATGTAGTTTAGACATGCCCTTTGTTTCCTGTCTCCTGAACCCTATTAGTGAGCCATGACAGCCCTTTAACCCCACACTTAATGGTTAATGGAACTTCTCGAGGACTTAACGTTAAGCACAGGTACAAATGCTTTGCTGGATCAGGCTTATAAGAACATGTAAGAGGGAGAGAAGAAAATGAATGTGGTGCAAAACGTGCTTTAAAATACCAGTTTTCTCCAGATCAAAGGTAGGAAACTTAGTGTATATATACCAGTAGCTCCCCCTTTTCTGCTAATCCAGTGAGGAGCCAATCTTTTATCTCAAGAAGTGTTGTTCTTAAAAGATCATGTTCCAGTCTTATCTCTATTTGATAATTTTGTAATTACTTGTCTTTTCCCTTGAAAATGTAGAAATCTTTTCAGAGATAAAAGGAGTATAATTTAGCTTCTCATACAATCCTACAAGCTAATACTTTATAAGCATTATTTAAAAAGGGGGGAAAATTCTTCCCTGTTCCCTCCTCTCTCATGTCTGCCCAGTTTCATTATGGAACAGTGCTGAGGATTAGGACAAAGAATGTTCTTGCTCTCTATCCAGTTTTTAATAATGAGAACAGCTGCCTTTTTATTTTATTTTAAAGATGTGTATTCTGGCTTGGATCACAAGTGAAGCTGAGTTTATTGGATGCATCCTGTTCCCTAGTGGACATTTGTCCACATCAGAGAAACATCCTACATTATCACAGTATTGGCAGCCTTTCCTCCATAGAGGTTTAAGAATAGAAGGGTAATTGTAGATCAGGAGTGAGGCATATTGGCAAAGCTTTGATGCTTACATAGCACCTGCGTGCACTAGGCCTTGATGTGTCCTGCAGTGATGGTTTATCATTTTTAATAATACAGTAACCAAATTCACACTCTGTTGGGCATGAAAGAGAAAAGAATTGGATAGATTATTATAGTGGTGCTTGTTAATTTAGCTACCAGGCTCCCATGATGAGTTGTGTGGCTAGAGCCCTGTGTAATGTAGAATATATTTACTGAATATATTCTAGTGGCAACTTAAACAAAAAGACGGCTTACCGAACATGCAAAACAAGTTTATAAATACCACCTAACAATTCCCTTAGTCCTTATCCATCACTCTCAGAATTTGTTAAAGGGATATTTCTATAATTGAGGGTTCCCTCCCTCCCCCCATAAGAATGTGACTCTCTAAGCCCAGGACTTGGGAGATGGGCTAACAATGCAGTGAGTTAGCCCTGAGAACGTATTGTGTGTTGCTTTAGGCCAGTGGTTCCCAACTGTCGGGCTGCAGACCTCTGGCTGCTGGGCTGTGGCGGCTCTGGGGGCCGGGCCTCAGATATGCTGTTCCCGCTGCAGCTGTTGGGAGAGGTGTGTGTTGTCCCACCTCTCAGCCAACCGGTACTGGGCAGGGGCAGGGTCTTCTGTCAGCTGTGAAAGAGTGCCCTCCCGCTGCCAAGAAAATGCTCTTCTGTGGCCGGAGGAGACCCTGCCCCTGCCTGGTGTTGGTTGGTGAGAGGCAGAGCAGGACACGCTTCTCCCAACAGCTATGGCAGGAGGGGAGGTGCTGGGTGGTGTACTCCAGCCCTGGCCCCCAGAGCCACTGCAATGCAGGTAGCAGCGCAGGGCTAAGTGTGTATGTGGGAAGAACTGGGGGCTCCAGGGGTGGGACTAGTGCTGGGGGGCTGGGGACAGGGCTAATAATGGGGGCTGGCACTTAGGGAGGCTCTGGGAGGTTTGGGAGTAGTGGGGTTCTGGAAACAGGAGGCTGGTACTGGGGGGTCTGGTGGTGGTGGTGGCTCTAAGGGGCAAGCGCTTTCCTGGGCAGTGGGAGGGTGCTCTTCCATGCCTGGCAGGAGGAGTTTGGGATGGGGGGGCTGGTACTAGGGGGGTTCTGAGGGTGAAAGGCTAGCACTGGGGGGGCTGGGTGCAGGGGACTCTGGAAACACTGGCTGGCAGTGGGTGGCTCTAGAGGTTAGGGCTGGTAATGAGGACTCTGGGGGCTGGGCTTTTGGCGGATCAGTAATATTTTATTTGAATATTTGCATATTCACCATTTGCATAATGAATATGCAAATAAAATGTTACTGGTCCGACAAAAGTTTGTGAATGGATTTACGGGTGCCCAGTATCAAAAAGGTTGGGAACCACTCCAGTATGTTTAAGAATAAATGTTTCTGTTTTATATAGGTTTTTATATAATGCTCATCACCTTAGCATTGAAGGACATGTGTATACTATGACGAAAGGTCTGTGATTTGCCTCGTGTCGGCTGATTCAAGCTTGCGGTATAGACTCTTAAACTGGACTATCCCAAGGAGCCTGCACTCAAGCTGGAGTCTGAACAGCTACAGTTTTATAGTCCTACATTCAAAGCCTTACCTGCTCAAGTCAGCTGATGTGAGCCAGCCTCAAGTGTTTAATTGCGGAGTAGACATACCTAGTGTGCCTTCCAGTATTGCAAATCTATCACATTGTTGAATAGGATCGATAGATCAGCAAATTGCCTGGAAGGATGGCTTTTAATTGATTTGGATACTTCATTCAGAATTGAGGGATTCTTGTGTTGTGGATCACTTACTACAAAAGATCCCCAACAAATTATTTTTTTAAGAATAAATTTCAACTAATTTTCCCCCTTTAGATATTGTTACTAAGGCTGTCTTCACCCTGGTTTGCAACTTGATTCAATCACATTCTGTTTTTACTGTTCTAAAGGTTTGGTTTCACTCTAGTATGAATTTTAGCATCTGTCGGAATCCTCTATGGACTATTGAACAGTGCGGGGGGAGGAAGGGGAATGCGAGACAAACCATGGCCAGCTCCATGCAGATTGAAGCCTGCACTTCAGCATCTGCTTGGCTGTAATGTATCCATCTAGTTTTTAGGTCCTGATTGCTCAGTACTGGGAATATTATCAAATTCCAGCCAGTCATGATCTGCCAGGTCACAATTAAACTGTCTAGTTCGGGAAAGAAGAAGGAAAAATAATTGAATAAATCCATATTTTGCTGCTATTGGAAAATACAGGAATCCTGTAATTGTTAGGGCATGTTGTTTTGGTCACTTTTGATTTAGATTTTGTTTACACAAGCACTTCTGACTGATAGTGTGTTTTTTTCACACTCCTATCAATGACAAAAGCACTGAGGTGGATATTGCTATGTAGCAGGAGAGGCTCTCCTGCAGACATAACTAGTGCTGATTGTTTGGGGCGGTTTAATTATGCCAGTGGGAGTGCTCTTTCCTGCTGGTGTAGAGTGGCTACTATGGCGTAGCTACAGCTGTGCTGCTATAAGGTCCATAGTGTAGACGTAGCCTTCCTGCCACAGAATTCTCTTGCTAGGCATGTAAAATTGCATTAAAAAAGTTAACCAGTTAAACGTAACGTTTAACAGATTATCCGTGATCCCATGGTGAGGGGCTGCCCCGGTCCAGCTGAGCCCACTGAGCCATGGGCTGCTCTGGCCAGGGGAGCCCTCCACACTGCCCCTATCTCATACATTGATGTCAGTGGGAGGTAGAGAGCGCTTGATACGTTACAGCCATTGTTACAGAAATAGGTTGGATGCTGCCTGTAATTGCAGCACATGGATGCCAAAATATTCAAGACGTAGATAACGCTCCCTTTCCTCCCACCTATATGGCCTTCAGAGGCATCGACCAGATTCTCTGCCCCACAGGGGCAAAAAGCCACCAATGCAGGGTTCTTGGGACACTGAGAGAAATTCCTATGGTTTTGATTGGGCTTTCTCTGCCTTTTTCTTACCTGCTGTTTGCTCAAACCCTTTCCTTCTCCCTCCTCCCTTTTTTGTCTCTTCTTCATGCCACACCTTCCCCTCTTTACCTCTTCTCCCCTGCCCTTTCCATTTTCACTTTATTTTATACTCCTCTGAAGTAAATCCACCCCCAGATAACCCTCAGCCCCTGGGAGCTAGCATGCCTTGTCATCACATGAGTCCCTTAGCTTGTGTTCTCTCCCTCTTCCTCTGTGTGTTCAGATTGTGAGCTCTCCAGGGGTAGGGACAGTCTCCTGCTCTGTACAGCGATTATCACAATAGGGCCTCATTCTTAGGTGGTCCTTAGGCCACTACTGTAATGCACATGATTATAATTAGGTCCCTTGATCCATTTAATAGGGCTGGATTTTTCTAAAAGGCTTAAAGGTGTTACATCCAGCTTCCATTAAAAAGTCAATGGAGTTGGGTGCTATACACACGAGTCCATATGATAGTCAGAGTCCTAAAAAAGTGGCCTGACTCTTTTTTTTCCAAAAGTGATGTGAACACTGTTACAGTGGCTATGTCTAAACTGCTGCTTTTATCAGGAAAAGGTACACAAATTGTGCCCCACAATTTACGTACCTTTTTCCGATAGTTTTGTTGGAAGAGGCTTTTCCAAAATTTGGCCCATCTACTCTGGGCCAAATTTTGGAAAGACCTCCTCTTTCAGAGGAGCCCTTCTTCCTCGTGGCACGAGGAAGACTGGGCTTCCGAAAGAGCGTGTCTGCTCTTCTGGAAAAAAAAAAAAAAAAGTCGAAAGAGCAGATGCGTTCCCTGGACACGGCGTAGTTTTTCCGGGATACCTGTGATATCCCGGAGAAACCCCGTAGTCTAGACATAGCTTCTCTCAGATATCTCTGAGAACTGCTAGATTCTTAGAGGTTTAGAAAATCTGGCCCCTTCTTTAGATGCTTTAATTATTGATCTAGGATCCTACCTATAGACACTCCGATGTGATAATTTGGCTTGTAACCTCTATAACAGTGGTTCACAACGCGGTGCCCACTGGGGCATTTATGTGCGCTTGCCGAGTGACCAGGGTCGGCCCAAGTCACTCTTGCACCCCGGGCTCCGAGCGCCCGGTGCATGCGCAGCACCTGGCGCATGCGCGGACCCCACCCCGGGTGCTCGGCAGCCCCAAAAGGTTGCGGACCCCTGCTCGAGAAGAACGAAGAAGTTTGCATCTCATTTTTTTCTCTGTGATTTAAGCAGGAAAAATAAAGCAGAAAGTTCATTTACTCTGTTGTAGATGAAACAATTCCTTTTGGCCACTGTTCCAACATATAGAGTAAGCAAGTTTTCAAGTCAATTCTTCTTAAGTATATGAATTAGTGGACAAAAATCTTTGTGGACACCTTATCTGAAAGCCAGTTAAATATGTAAAATGCAATTAATATCTATAATCTTATTTTTTTTAAGGTGCCATATTACCTATTATTACAGGAGAGAAAACAATGCTCTGTAATGAAACTTTAGAATATACTAGCCATTAGTTTGGTGGTGTTGGTTTTTTAAAACTCCTAGACCTTTTTCATTTCAAGCTATCTCTGTGAATTTACTGTGCGGTGTAAGTGTAAAGATGACTGGGAGGCTATGAATTGTTAGATTAAAACACAGTGGGTTCATAGGTTTCTAAATTCTTCCTGATTCTCAGGGTGGATGTATTTTCTGAGTGTTTTGACAGTATATAGTGCTGAGCTGTTCAATATCACTATAACTATCCCATGCAACATTTTGCTATTGATAATGTAAAGAAAAATCTTTTTCACTTTAACTCCTAGTTTTATTTCTCAAATTATTTTGAAATCCCAGATATCTTCATTTGAGCACAACTAGGGCTGTTATTTTACAAGTTGCTAATGAACTGAGCAATCCACACAATGTAATCTACTACTCTTCTTCTAACACCTGCACTTCAAACTCTTTGCCTTGAATATTTAACCTAAAAGTGCTGCGTGCTTACCGTGGGCAATGTTATAGTGAGTGAAACTTTATTTATTTTCCTTCTCGACTGTGCTCAGCTTTCCTATCTGAGGAAAAAATATCTGAAGAGTTTCAAATAAATGCACTAAATGTCTACCTTACAACCCTTCAAATATTTAGTGGTGGTATTGGGAAAGGAGAAACCAGACAAAAACTCTGCCTTTTCCATGAATGATTCTGTATACTGGTAACTTATATGGAATATCTTTTATAAACTTACTGTTCCTCTTGGGCTTTGGCAAAATTCTTTACATCATATTAAAAATTGTATCTGTCCGGAGAGGAGAGAGTCTGAACTGTTAGTGACATTTAAGCTTCTTTTCTCTATGCAGATGGCAGAAAGGGGAACTGGCATTTAAAGCATACACGTCTGACATATTTCATTAATAAATAGACCCTATTAACATTTAAGGAGTAAATTGAATCAAATTAAGGTTTACTTTTACTTTTCTGTTTTGTTTTTGAATAAAAATATCCTAGTGTTAACTAAATAGATTAAAACTTGAATGTGACTGAGCGGAATATTTGCATAAAAGCTTCATTGCGCTATTACTGACCATGCTGTACTAACCATGAAATCTACTTATTGGAACACTGTAAAGTGCATGTCCACACTCAAGAAAGTTAAGGGAAGTCAGCTAAAAGTCTTATGTCAGTGCTCGTAAGATAAAATGTGTTAGACCCTAGTACAAACTTTCATTCCAAAGTGGCCTATAGGATGGAATGGGTGGGGCTAGAGCGGCCCCCTCTGCCATGCTTGAGAGCTGCTTTGGCTAGGTTGGTGCTCCCCTGTCCATGGTGTGCCCGGGCAGGGCCTGGTGTGGATGAGGACTGCTTCAAGTGGGATAGAGCACCTCCTACTCATAGCAGTCCCTAGGGGGTTGGAGCAGACACCTGTCCATGGTGTGAATGGGGGACCATTCTAGCCCCTACCAGTTAACTGTAACTGGTAAGTTTCTCCCATTAAGGGTGAGGCTCACCAGTTAACCATTAACATCCCTAGTGGCCTCCAAGGAGGATTAAGTTGCAGTGAACAATGATCACTCATGATTTAACACTCTAACTTTTGCACATTTCTCACACCTTCAACTGACTAGTTTATGCAATAAACTCGTCTTCACGTGGCATTGTTCTATATGGCAGGGTTATTTTCTTACCATCTTTAAACAAGGCTGAAATATGGAAGATTTGTTTTTTGTAAGACATTGTAATGATTTCTTATATCATTCCTGAACATCTGTTGCCTTGAATTTTTAGTATTATAATATGAATCCTGGAGTACTTTGTTTTGCATAGTCATTGCATGCTCAGAGCTCCCATTTCCTTCAATGAGCATTTTGCCAGAATAAGCATTTAAGATTGAGTTTTACTTAAGAGTTAGATTCTGATTTGTTTTATCCTGAGGTTTAAGTTGTGTTGGGTGAATTCATAGATGGGGAAAAGTTTCAGAACTGCCTAAGATTTTGGCACTGTGCTCTCTATATATCAGTGGGAGTTTCATTGTTAAATCCCTACGCAGTACTTTGAAAATTGACCACCTACATATTGTTGCCAACATTCCATGAGACTCATTCATTTACCATGATAAACTAAGGTTGTTTCCTGAAAAAGACACATCTGCACAAACAGGCAATAGCTCCTAAGAACTCCAGAAATGAAAAAAGGACCAAAAATAAGAAAAGTGAGCAAAAAAGAAATGGGATATTTTTCTACAAGTTTTTTTAAATTTAAGCTCATGATTTATTGGATGTTCAGCTTTCAGGGCTGGCAGTGCTGCATATTGTTCCTTACATGAGTCTTGTGACTGTTCTGTAATCTAACAATCAGATTTTATCAACATTGCTCAATATGGGTTCTTCATTTTAGGAGATTGACTGGACTCAGGGTATTTTATTTCAGTCAAATTTACAATGGCCAAGATTAACTGATAGTGACTTTTGGTTATTCTTTTTCTTCCCTCCTCTCTGTCTTTCTTCTTGCTCCCCGAGTCTTCTATTGCAGTATGTTTCTACTCTATCTTTTCCTTTGGTTTCCTGATGCCTCAGTTTTGTTCTGCTCCCCTCTCCCCCAGCCTCATAACTATGTTCTTCTTTTCTGAGTTTCCTTCTCCTTGTTTGCTCCAGTTTCTCTTTGTTACAGTAAATAGTAGTGATTTGGTTGTATTCAGTGATAGGAGTTGGATCTTCTTAAAAAACAAATAAACAAAACAAGCAACCCTCTCCATGCAGCTCCACCCCTC
The DNA here is from genome assembly GCA_030068395.1 of Apalone spinifera. Classification (NCBI taxonomy): domain Eukaryota; kingdom Metazoa; phylum Chordata; order Testudines; family Trionychidae; genus Apalone; species Apalone spinifera. The sequence continues at coordinate 66,254,314 of CM057845.1, forward strand.
AAGTTCCAAGAAGCCTACCACCAATCAACAAACAGATGAACAAAGTAGCGAGGCTGATGGTTTTACTGATGATTAGATTTCCCTACAATGGGTTCCTTTGGGTGGGAGATGCCAGGATGTTTTGGGAGCATATTTGCTGCCAGTCTTAATAATCTGTGCTGCTAATTGGATTCTGCATTTTATGTATATAATTACTTTTTGCTGGCTGTCAGTGAGTCAGGGTTGGCCTCTATTTATTTGTTGTACTCAGATAAGAGTAACTGCTAATTAGTGATGGCACTATACTGACAAGTGAGTCATTTGATTTTTTTTTTCTGAAAGGGGAGGGAGAGTAGAAGTGAGAGGAGGGGACGGCTTTGGGATTTTAGTGTGGCTTGCTAATTACATGGATGAGCTGCTTCAACACTTTGCATGGTTACCCTATGTATTGTCCCATAGGGTTATGGTAGCTTGACCTCCTCTTCAGTCTGACCCTTGTCTTTCTATTCAAGCTTGAGCTTGTCTGATGCTAATTAGGGTGCTGTTCACAGCTGTGTTCTCTTGAAAGTAGGACCCTATCCAAAGACCATGCTGGTGGTCCTGAACAGACCAATGAAAAAATTGGTTGCAGCAATTTTTAGTGTTTACTATGTTAATATGTATTTCATAGTTGGGACTTACTGAGGTCTAAACACCTTCATTTATCACAAGAGCTCAAATACTGCATTGATGAGGGCAGTGTATGTACCTAGACAGCACATTTGTAAGAAATAAATTTGGTGTCCTGCATGTCTTCAGTCAAGTGCAGTGTTAATTCTTTAATTAGAGCTGTCAGTGAAAAAAACACTGAGAGAATTAGATAAAGGGCTGTTATATCAGAGACGCAGGCAGTAAAGGACCTTTACTTTAATAGCCACTATTATGTATATAATAAATGTAATATAAGGAAATGAACAGGCCTTTGGTTGCAGTGCGTCAGAGGCTAAGGTTTTGCAGCATCCAGGGAGAAGAGGCATCCGTGATTGATATATAATTGTCTTTTGTTAAAACTGTAATTCTCCTTCACCTCCCCCCCACATTGGACTAGGGATGTAAAATCCCATTTAATCAGTCAACCAGTTAAACATTAAGTGGGATCCCAGGTGGGGGACTGCTTGAGCATGGCTGGAGCAGCCCCCAACCTGCAGAGAGCTGTCGGCTCTGTCAACATTACGTGGGGAGCTGCCAGCTGCTCCTGGGCACTGTTTAACCATTACCCGGTAAGCTTATTTGTTGGCATCCCTATTATGGGCTTGGTTAAAAGTATGAGTCTTGCTGATAGATTTCTCAGCTAAATTTCTAGCCATCTACTGTGGAATTATTACTCTAGAACAGACTGATAGATCAGTTAGCCAGTCTTTGCCTGTAGCAGTGGTCCATGTCAAATGATTAAAAGTAAGAAAGCAATTTGCTTTTGGCCCATTTTATAATCTCGTACCTAAAACACCTCTCCCTCTCTCTCTCAAACAGACAAACAAATATTTCTCTCTCTCTCTGTCTCTTTCTCTCTCTGGTACATTTGGGTGAGCGTGAGAAGGAATTTATTTGAAATAGTATTTTCGGTAATTCTTTGGCTTTTCCTTTTGTGCATGACTCTGAAAGAAATCCCTTATGAACTGTTTTAATCAATCTCCTAACTCATCACTTAAATTTTGGAGGCCTCCCCCTAGACGTCTAGAAAAGCTCTTTGGTTCCAAGTTGTTACTGCATCAGAGTTTCAGGAACACTTTTATGAGAGTCACTTTTTCTTGTCTTCTGAAGAAAGGCAAAAAGGGGGCGGGGGGAGGGGAGAGGGTTTGAGATGAACAGAGCTTCAATTTTCTTGTGGATCAGACCAACATATAATATCTACAAGGTAAACAAATCCCAAAGAACTTAAGCCCTAAATCAGTTCAGCTTGAGTTATAGACCCCTTTATTAGGTGGAAAGAATTTGTCTTGTTCAAGGAAACATATCCTGTAGGACCTTGGATGTTATGGAACTTCTGCAGCCTTTCCTGGTTGTAGAAGTGCTTTTGCAAATGGAAGTTTTGAGTGGAGAGGACTGCACACAGTACCTTTTTAATTGGGAGCTATGGGCCTTATTACATAGGAGGCTATCAGTCAATGCTAAAAGATCTGGTTAGTTGAAAAGAGAAACTTTCTTGCTTGCCAGCTAGTCTTGCAAATCAAATATAACTAGAGTAGAACCTCAGAGTTACAGACACCAAAACTTTGCTCAGCCCTGGGGTGGGTGTGTGTGTGAGAGAGAGAGAACACAGCATGTCCCATTCCTGGGAGGGTGGTGATAAAAAAAAATGCATCCATCTTCTGATACGAGGGAGGGGCATGGATTGCTCCTGTTCCGGCTCTTCTGGCTACAGCTACCTTGGGTTGGCAGACCCAGCTTTTTTCTGTAAGTGACTGCCCTGAGTTAGGGGACAGGCAGCCTAGACATGCCTACCCAAAAGATGTAATACAGGCACAGTACAATATTTGCCTCTTTTTTGTCTCTGCTTCCTGATCTTCCCCAAAATCCCACTCCCTCTCAGTCCTGCTCTGCCTTTTCCCTTCTTCCTCCTCTGAGTGAGCCCATCCCTGCTCCTCCTCCCTCCCTCCCTTCCTCCCTGAGCTTGAATATCGCAAATCAGCTGATATGCCGCACTCAGGAAGCTCTGGAAGTGTAGGAGAGGAGGAATTTTTGAGCACAGAAAGAGGTGCTGCCAGACCATGGATGTTGCCAGATGACAAAATTTTGCACTAGAGAGACATCCTATTGTATATTTGATTCCTGTTTTATTATGTTATGAGTCTGACAGGGCCATTTGATTATTTAGGTGTGTATTTCTCAAAGTAAACAGAATGCCAGTTGGAAGGCAAAGAAAATCCTTTGGTCATTAGCCTGTTCAGCCATTGCAAGAAGAGAATGCTCATGTGGAAAAGCATTATTTGCAAAATAATGACTCACCACAAAGGACAATATGCTATTTTACGCACACTGTCTTAAGGCAATGTTTTTTGGTATTAGCTATTTTAAAATATCATGCAGAATATTGGACTTTAGAAGTTGCAGAATATCTTGGACTTTAGAAGTTGCAAAGTCCAAGAGTTTTAGAAAACTATTTTAGTACAGAATAATAATAATAAAATATGCTTATGGGTAACAGTTAACCAGTTTCCTACCTGCAGCCTGCCATCATCAAAGTCGAGCCCCTGTGTTAAAAGAAAGGTTTAAATAAACTTGGGTGATCCCAGCTAGGAGTTTGTATAATCTGTTCTTAAAAACCACCCATGAATGGGTTTCCACAATCACCCTTGGAAACGTGTTCCAGACCTTAACAATCTTTTAGTTTAGGGGTGTGTGTGGGGTGTGTGTGTGTTTGTTTATTTATTAATTAATCTTCAGTAAGCAAAATTTAGGTTAGATATTGAGTGAGCTACTGTTTATAACTGTCCTACATTCGATGAAGGTGGAAAACAACTGATCACTGTGTTCTTTATAACATATGAAGACTTATCAGGTCTTCTGTCTCTTTCTGAAAACTAAACATACCCAGTTTTTTAACTTTCCGATAAATAAGGTTTTTGTAAACATTAATCTTATTTTATTGTTCTCCTCTGGACTTTCTCCAATTTGTTCACATCTCTTTCTAAAATGTGGTACACAGAATTGGTTGGTATCCAGCTGAGACGCCTTTTTTGCAACAGCATCACATTGCCAATTCACATTCCATTTGTGAACCATCGTTTCCCCCAGATCTTGTTCGACAGTACTGTCACCTAACCAGTTGCTTCCTATTTTGTAGTTGTACATTAGATTCCCCCCTTTTTCTAAGAATGATATTTTACACTCAATTTTATTGAATTTCATCATGTTGATGTCAGACGAATCGTTTTGCATTCTAAGCCTGCCCTACAAAGAGCATGCAACTTTTACCAGCTTTGCATCATCTGCAAATTTTATAAGAAAATGGATCCAGGACTTGCAGCTGCAGGGCTACATTTGATACATCTTCCCAGCTTGACAACAAATCAGCAAACTACTTTCTTAGAGAATCTTCCAAAGAGTTGTGTACGTACTTACCAGGAATTTCATCTAAGCCACGTTTCCCTAGTTCTTGTCTCAGAATGTTATGTGGGATTGTCAGAAACCTTAGTAAAATTGAAACATACCATGTTGACTGCTTTTCACATGTTCAAGGCCAGCAAGCCTGTCAAAGAAGATATTTAGGTTTGTTTAGCATGTTTGGTTCTTTCCAGCATGGATATATCTATATCTTATAACCCTATTGTTCTATTGTGCTTACAAAATGATTGCTTACTAATGTTCTACTGTCTCTCCAGTTATTGAAGTCAGGTTGACTTCAATAAATCCTTAGGTCCTCATTTAAAAAGGGACAGCAAAGATAGCTATTATATTTTCATTCTAGTCATCTGGGAGCTTGCTCACATTCTCCATGAGTTCTCAGGGATGGTGTGCATCTGAAAATTTAAACTAGGAATTTGTGTGTATTGTATTTTGCTTTAAATCTCCCTCTGCTGTGAACTACTACTGCTAAGCTTTCTGTGATCACATCACAGCCCCAACTGCTATGAAATAGGAAATGTCAGGTTTTTTTGAGAGAGATGTCTACAGTAAGGTAAGATACCTTTTTACAAAGCAAACAAGAAAGTCTATAGTATGGGAAAATGTCATGACCTTAAGATCCTTTTAGGTGTTTCTAGTAATAGTGTTGCCTTCCTCTTATTAACCAAACAGTTTCAAAATTGTTTGAGACTTTCCCACTCCCTTCCACACTCTAAGGTTTATGGATATCATCCTGAATGTTAGCTGGATTAATTGGTGATTTGATAGTCAATTTTGTAATTGTGCAATGTTCACCCCCCAGTACTCAGGAATTTCGCCATTTGAAAAGGCCCCACACGTTGATCCACTACAGTGTTCTGTGTCCAAAAGTGACATGCTGAGAACTTCAGAGGATGATATTGGAATCTTTATAATGCATGCAACTGTACAATAACATATCATCAGGCCCGCTGACTGGCAGTGGGTAAAGGGGCAAATGTCCCGGGCCCTTTAAATGGCCACCAGCACAGCTGGTGGCAGGTTAGGGATTTAAAAGTTGACTAGTTAACTGATAAGGTGATGATTATCATTTACTCCCATCAAGTAAACTCCTCATGAAGCTGCTGGCAGGCCTGGGAGCAGCATTCCCTCTAACATTGTCTATTTTTGGGCAGGTTGAAATTTCTTATGTGCAACACCAATATTGAGGTAATATGTGGATGTGCACCACCAATGCAAAGAAAAACTATATGTAGTCCATATGTGTGGCAGAAAGTGTATTAAAACAAGGAATAGTTAACAAGGACCAATGCTTATGATACTTAATATGAAATCAAATAAAAAAGAAAATTAACACTACCCTTGGAGTACATGTATCATTATCCTTTCTAACAAGTTAAGCAAGTAAACACCCCAAAATGAATATTTCCACACATAGCTCAGCTTTAACATGCTAAACAAATCAGAGTCAACTAGAAATAGTATTTGCAAAGAAAGCATGACTAATACAATATTTACTGACACTAGAAAGGAGAGTAAAAGGCATTCACTATTCACTCATAGGCTGCATCTAGACTGGCCGCTTGAATTTCCGCAAAAGCACTGACTTCCTAATG
>CM057845.1:66260091-66299401 GCA_030068395.1 Apalone spinifera
TGGCCTCCTTTGCATGCCTCTTCCGGCAAAGGGGGCCAGTCTAGACACAGCCCTTGTGTGTGTTACCAACTCAAAAAGTAGAAGCCCCAGAACAAATTAACACATGGCTTTAGGGCTTGTAGACAGATGCATGTGTCACAGAGCTTGCAAATAAGGTTTCATCCTAGAAAACTAGCACCACACCTAGTACTTGATACTTCTGACTCATAAGAGCCAGAACTCTATCACATAGCAAAGATCTGGCCTTAATGCAGTACAATTTACCATGTATTAATTAGTAACATAGGACTTAAACAAAATTGTTAAGTTCAGGGTTTTAGATTTCTGCAACACTCCAAAAACTCTATTAAAGGAATCTTTCGTACCTTAAGCCATTAACACCTATGTAAACTTTGTTTGAAATGTAATCATGCAAATGTCCTCCTGGCACCTCCTCCCCCCATGCAGCCTGCTTTCCCCATCTCCCTCCATCCCTGCAAGACAGAGGACTGTATCAAGTGAGTCAAGACACCCCCCAAAAATGGCCCCATGCCTCCACCTCACTGCGCAGATGCCATCACCCACCCATCCCCTTTCCCCCACTTACTCCTGTGCAGTTTGCTCCCCCCAGCCAAGCTGAGGGCTGGGATAAAATTCTGCTTCTTAAAATTGCAGGCATGAGCAGTCTAGCTGGGAGTCAGGACACACAGCACAAACAAATTATCCACCCCTCCCCCACTTCACCCCAGGACACAGCACAAACTCCTCCCCCCCATGCCAATGCCAGCACGCACCCATCCCCTTGGTCTTCCACCTTCCCCATGCAATCAGCCCCATACCTCCTTTCCCAGCCCAGGAAGGTTGAGGAGACTGCTGGGTTTCTACCTCCGTCTATCTTGCTCTCTCTCTCTCCCTCCTTGGGCAGATGGGATCCTCTGATTTCCACTCAAGCCAATTAATTACTCACTCCCCCAGCCACTAATTTCCTCCTTATCTTGCATGCTTAGCTGTTTTGGAAGCTTTTCAGTTCAAGCATGCATCTAGCTCTGTTTAGCTGCTGCTTAGTTAGATGGCCCACCTCCCTGCCAGTCAGCTGAGCTGCCTGCCTGTGCAGAAGTTTTGAACCTCTGAGCAGGGCTCAGAAAATGGCTTCATGGCCATGCATGGAATTTAGCCTGGGAACCCCTGTGGGGCTGAGAATAGTTAAAACATATAACTGATAGAGTTTTTATCAGTTAAATGGTTAATATTTTTATTAATTTTGTACATCCCTAGTGGAGGGAGGCCAACCCTGTACCTTCCTCCAAGGCTCCATTCCCTCTAGGAACATCAAGTCAGAGGGCCCCCTCTCATCTTGCCCAGGGACCCTGCAATTCTTTCTACCCTCTGCATATCATACGGTTTATCCATCTGGTGATTGGCTGATTCCTGGGAGGGTGGTAAAAAAAAAATGCATCCATCTTCTGACATGAAGGAGGAGCATGGATTCCTGAAACTTGAGGATTGATAGATTTTTGAATCCAGTCTTGTTTAGTTTCTGTTGTCATTCTTATTGATATCAGATCCTTTTCCATCATTTTCAACCATTTTTCTTAGTATATTGCAGGAGTGAACTCCACACACTACAGTTACTTCCTATTCTTCAACTTCAAAGCCTCTTTTTTATTTTTGTTGGAGGCCTCCCTCACTTAGTTATGGTTTGATTAATTAGAAGATGGCTCTTTATTATTCTTGCGACGTTTAGAAGTTTTGTTTTATATTGTATATTTTCGCAGTTAAGTGCGAGTGGAGTCATTAAATAATCAGGCCTTTTACATCGTGTTGATTAGAGACAGGGCTGGATACTATGTTGCTGTGCATTTTGTGGAGTTAGTTACATCAATGCAAAATAGATACAAAATGCTACTATTCTGTTTTGGCAGCAGTTTTCATTACCTGTGTCCTCCGTGTCCTTCTGTAAATCCTTATGCAAGGTAGGCAGGCAAGGGACAGGAAGATCCATGGTATAGTAAATTGTCCTTTTCTGACTAATTTTGTTTAGAGAACAGGTAGAAGACATGTATCAACAATACTTGCCATTTTTAAGTCATTGTTTGATATTTGCCACCCAGTGATGTCTAAGTATTCATTTACGTATATTCTAGCCTGACTTGTGGACTAGTCCCAACTGTGTGCATTCTGTGACAGCAAATGACAAAGCTGAGTTTTCAATAGTCATTTTGCAAACTCCTTGTACCTTCTTTGTACTGATTTGAAATTTCAAGTATTAAATGGTAATATTTCCACCATTTTTTCCACTTGCATTTCTCCAGTCATTTTCACTGACCTTCTTTAATCCTCTTCTCTTTGTGCTATAATCCCTTCTAGATGAAGTGACCAGAGATGAATTTATTAGGATGAAAACATACCAATGATTTAGTAAATGGGACTATAATACTTTTTGTATTTTCTGATCCTTTAATTTAGCCTAACAGTGCTTTAATCCCAAACTGTAGTGAGTGAATACCTTGGAATAGACTATCCTCTCACATATTTAGTTTTTATAGTAACAACTGCATTTACGTCAACAGTTTTACAGACCCGTTTAAGTGAGTAAAATCAAGTCTGATGGTACCGTATGCAACAGTCCTCAGACCTTTTGACTGAAAGGATAACTAACTGACAGCACATCTGTGTATAAGCAGTTTAAATGACTCTTCTAGTATACATGTATTTAATTTGCCTAGATAAGATACATTTGTAAATGTAGGTTTTGTTAGATGTTTTAGGAGACCCACATGCCTCCCTAGTCATGACTAACTCTAAATAATTCAGACACGTCAGTATTTTCCATCTCTTCCAGATCATTAATACATGTATTAAACATCAAAAGTCCTTTAGCATGGTTCACTGAAGCACCCTTCTATTAACCTCTTTCCTTGCTGAGAACTGGCCACTCATTTTTTCATTTCTTATCTCTTGGCCAGATTTATGCCATGACAGGGCTTTACTTTTTACCCTCTAAGTATTAAGTATTTTTAACATCCGTTGGTATAGGACTTCTAAGCTATATTCATTCATTCTCCTTTATCCATTATTTTCTGAACTCCAAGTTCTAATGGCTTACAGAGGCAATATTTCACTTGCAGAGGCTGTCCTCCTTTTTAAAATCACTGTATTAATTATCAAAATTCTATATATCTCCATGTACGATAATCTCACGGTCCCCATGTCTTGTAATTTTTCACTTGTAAGTATACTGTGTCTTAATTTGTTATGTAAAAGGTAAGCAGAAAGTCTTAGTAGCAGCTGTCTAGGAGTGAACGATGCAACTAGATTTTTTTTTCTAGTGAATGTGTAACATTGCTGTTCTTTTTACTCTAATACTTAGTGGGCCAAGATGGGCTAGGGGTCAGTCTAGCGCAGCAGTCAAGGGTGCAGAGGTGTTATGGTAGCAAGAGGTTGGTTGGTAGCAGAGGCGTTCAAGACAATGGTCAGAATTCTCTCAGTGGTTAATAGCTGGAAGATCCAATCCTAGGGGCTAAACTGTGTGTTAGGGAGTGGAAGTCAGATGAGGCAGCAGGATAACAAAATAGGATTAGATGACAAGGCAAAGAAAGGCAGGCTAGGCAGCAACCAGCAGGCCTTGGTTCTTCTCTTTGTTGAGGTTTTTATATAGTCCAGATACCCAATGAGAGTGCTGCCTGTCCATCCAATCAGGGGCCTGAAGTGTGGCTGCTGTGGGCCTTTAGCAGTGAGGCTGTTGGTTCAGATCAGTGATTCACTGTTCTGCTACACCTACACCTTGTTGGGCCTCACTTCAATACCAGGGTCCTGACAGTCTCTCCTTAATACACATGGGGGAAAAAATTGTGAAACTTCTGTCTGTGTCTAGTAGTTCTTCAGTGACAATTTCACAAGACAAATCAGTTGCAGTTAATTGAAAGAGGATTGAAATTCCCCCCAAAGGTAACTTGGTGAATATAAATTTATCCATGAATCAAACCCCACCTACACCTAGGGTAATCAAACACACTAAAGCCAATACAATAGTTTGTTTTCAAATATGCTGCAGTTGTTCACAATGTGCACCTTTCAGTGCAACAGTCCTGTTGCTGTCATTCTCCTCGTACTTCATCCCACCTGCCGTATTAGTTACTTTAATTGCCAACCAAAGTTTTTGAGAGATTGTACCTCATTCTCATATCTCTTGCTTTTTGATTTGCTCAGGGGTGAGATTAGAATTGGCCTTCTTTTCTGGTTTATTCAAATGATAATTTAAAAGGATGCTTTATGACAAAGAATCTCTTCTAAAATGTGGGTGTAAATATAAGTTTCAGAGCTGGTATGTAGGGAAAAAAATTTGTTTATTACTTTTGAAATGGATCCATTTCAAAGATGAGTCTTTTTCTGTTGCTTTAGAGAACCGTGTTAATGTTTCAGTAATGTTGAAATTTTTGCTATTTCAAAAGTGTCAAATGTGACAGTGTGCCTCAAGTATAATCTGATTTTAAATCAAGCTATGTTTTCCCCATAGTATGTATGTTTCTATTCAAAAATTCTGGGCAATAGTAGAATAGAGCTTGCTTATGAGTAAATGTGATGGTGTTATAAATCCACACGTTGCTGACTCAGTACAGTAAATTTCCGATAATCCGGCACCTTTAGGATCCAGGGGGCAGAGCAGCTCCAATTGTCTGGCTGCTCCGGAGCACTTCTGGTTTCCAGTTGGTGCCGGATTATCAGGAGTGCCGGACCACTGGATGCCGGACAATTGGAGTTTTACTGTAGTAGGAATTGTAATAATTTATTCTATGTAAAATACCTCAAAGTGTGGTAGGTACTTAGTTGACATAGAAAGTCTCAGACATGATCGCAGAGAGCTTACAATCTACACTAGACATCACGAGGAAGAAATAAAAGAAGTGGGAAGAAGATAAGATGAGGAAATATGTGGGTTAATGTTAAGAATATGCAGCTATTTAGATCAGTTAAGTGTAAATTTTAGTTCCGTTGTTTTAAATATATATGTATGCTTGTTTGTGTGTGTGCATGTTATGTTCACATAAAAATGTGTTTTGTGTATGTATGTTGCACTGGAATAAAAAACTTTTTGGAAATCTAATGATTTGAGAGAGTTCCCTGTTTAAAAAAAAATACTCCAATAATAGAAGAAATTTTAACTGCAGCCATTTTTCATATTGTTACTAGAATAAATATTACAATTGAATCTCATAAGCATGGATGAAGGGAGTTTAAGGAGGAGCTTCGTTGGCCTTTTAAGCAGGCGATAGTAATGCCAAGGAGAAGATTTCTGCAAAATGGGATACACCGATTGAGTTCTGTTTGTTTCTCTATATATGTACCGATGGTCCTCTGGGATATATGTAGCTGTTACCATTTCTTTTCAGTATCATGATGTCATTGGGAAGCAACATAATGACCCGTGGTATGAGTGGGTTAATTAGATTTATGCTGGATGATGCCATCTTTTGACCTTTGCTCATGCTTGACAATTGAAGATCTGTAGTGTGAGAGAGTGATCTTTTACGTAATAAAATATGAAGAGAAGTAGTTCATATGCTCGTCAGCTCCCAGGTAAGATACTGCTGACAACGTTTTTATATATACACAGGCTTCACATTGATTAAAACAAAAATAAAGAGATGTTGGGCCTACTGCCATAGGCCTGTTAGTTGGATTTTTCCTTTTTCTGTGTATATGTAGAGAGAGTCTAATGTTACAACTGGGAGGTGCTGGTGTGATTAATCAAGCTGTGTTTGGAAATGGTTGCTAACCTCAGGCTACCCATAGAATAAAAAAATGTGACAAATTAATTTTTCAGGTGTGTGTGGTAACATAGAGTTACTTGCATTGCAGTTGCATCTGTAGGCTCCAGCTCAGATGGAGTTGGACTGTGCTAGGCATTATTCTTGCCCTGAAGAACTTAGTCTAAATAGACAAACCAGACAAAGAAAGTTGGCGAATGCACAAATGGAGACAAAGTAATTGGCCAAGGTTTCACAGCACACAAGTGGCATTAAAAACCAGATCTCTTGGGTCAAGTTCCTTATCCACTAGACCAGGCATTCTCAAACTTCATTGCACTATTATCCCCTTCTAACAACAAAATTACTACGTGACCCTGCGATTAGGGAGCCAGAGTCTGAGCCCCCCTCTGCCCTGGATGGAGTGAGTAGGGGCCAGAGTCCCAGCCCCATTGCCCCAAGTCAGAGGAGAAGGAGCTAGAGCCTGCCACCCCAGGTGCAGGGAGAGCTCAGGCTTCAGCCTTAGGTCTCAGTAAGTCCAATATTGGTCCTGATGACTCCATTAAAATGAGGTTGTGACCAATGTTCCCTCTAATATTTTCAGTCCGTGTGTGTAATAAATTTTGTAATCTATACTGAGGCATGTGTGGATGTGCACCACAGGTATAAACACATGCTCCGGCTGTGGGTGTTATGCTAATCAGCTGAGAGGCACCTGAATCTCTCCTGAATGGCCACCCAAGCACACAACTAACAGGGAACCCTGTTGTGACCCACTTTGGCGCCCTGACCCATAGTTTGAGAACTAATACACTAGACTACACTGCTGCCAGATTTTGCTACGGTGGTCTTATTTCTGGGGATACTTAAGGAGCAGGTAGCAAACAAATTTAAATGGACAAGTATATGTGTGGTTTACAAAGATAATTTGAAGGTGATTTGGGGACTCGATTTTTTGACCCAAGTTATTGGAAATGTTAACAAACACATTTACAAGTCAACTTTACGATGCTTTAAAGTAGAATTGGAAGTGTGTGTGGATTTGCGCACGCGTGCAAACACAATTCTTTCACTGAAAGATGCAGATTTGGGTACTCCAAAACCTAATTTTCGAATTTGGGTCAATTTCAGTGAAATGTTTTGATAATGCTAAAAAAAAAAAAAAAGAAAGAAAGAAACGAAGTTTTGTTTTCAGAAGTGTACAACTTTTTGTGAGCCATTTAATTTTACAATATCACTTACTTTTTAAAAAAGAACCATATGCCTCAGACTAGGGGAAGCTGTGTTAGTCTGTAACTTAAAAAAAAACAAAACCAAAAAACAAACAAACAAAAAAAAAAAACCACCTTAAAATAAGACTGGCCTTGTAGCACCTTAGAGAATAACAAAAATATAGATAGTATCGTGAGCTTTCATTTGTACAGACCACTTCTTCAATGAATGGAGTAAGGGGTCCAGAGGTACAATAAATAGCAGAAAAAGCAGGGAGAGGATGAGGAAAAGAAAAAAACAAAAACCCTCATCAATTGAAGGCTAATAGAGTGGGCTGTAAGTGCCCAATGCTTAGCTTTTCATGTCATTTGGGTGTTGAATATAACGGCCCATCCAAGAAATGTCTTGTTTTTCATGTATTGTTTGGTTCAGCCGTTGACTCAAAAAGTGTTTTATTTGCACAATTATAAACAGCTTTCCTTCTTTTCAGTTAAATGACCCAGTAATTCAGCCTCACATTAGTTCCCTGGAATTCCCTTCAGGTTCCCATAGCACCTCTCTGTCTCTAAGCACCTAGTAATACAGAGTCATAGACATTAAGGTTAGAAGGAACCATCAAGCCTTTCTAGTGTGACTTCCAGCATATTGCAGGCCAGAAAGACTGTGTAAGGTTAAACTCTGAGTTACTAAAGTTCTTTAACCATGGTTTTATGCTCGTTTAATCCTGCAAGTGACCCATGCCTCATGTTGCAGAGGAAGGAGAAAACCACCTAGAGTCTCAGCCCATCTGACCAGTGTAAAATTCATTCCCAACTCCAAATATGGTGAGCACGCTGGGAAGACCCACCAGATGTACCTGGGAAAGATGTTGCTGTAGTAACTCAGTCCTCCCTGTCTAGTGTCCCACCTCTAGCAGCTGGGGATTTTTTTTACTGACAGTTACCAGTGGGCCATATGCCATTGGAGACAGTCCCATTATACCATCCCCTGTCAAACTTTGAAGTTGATTAGGTTGGTTTATTCTTCCGCTCTACTCTGCGCTGGTTAGGCCTCAGTCGGAGTATTGTGTCCAGTTCTGGGCACCGCATTTCAAGAAAGATGTGGAGAAATTGGAGAGGGTCCAGAGAAGAGCAACAAGAATGATTAAAGGTCTAGAGAACATGACTTATGAAGGAAGGCTGAAATAATTGGGTTTGTTTAGTTTAGAAAAGAGAAGATTGAGGGGGGACATAATACCATTTTCAGGTATCTAAAAGGGTCACGAGGAGGAGGGAGAAAACTTGTTCATCTAGGCCTTTGAGGATAGAACAAGAAGCAATGGGCTTAAGCTGCAGCAAGGGAGGTTTAGGTTGGACATTAGGAAAAAGTTCCTAACTGTCAGGGTAGTCAAACACTGGAATAAATTGAGATATTTAGGAGTAGGTTAGATAAATGTCTATCAGGGATAGACAGTATTTGGGTCTAGATGGTATTTGGTCCTGCCATGAGGGCAGGGGACTGGACTGGATGTCCTCTCGAGGTCCCTTCCAGTCCTAGTATTCTGTGATTGCCCCCACTGTTCTCCTTGGAAGGAGACTATATGTCACGGTTCAAAAAGTTGTAAATGGTACTATGTCTTAAAGCACAGGTCCTAGGTGGGTAGGCATCCTAACATGTCCATGTGAGAAAAAACAGTGCGTGTTTTAAGTATTTTAGCTTAAAAATTAGCCTACCTGAGGAATGTGGTCTTTCACAGGAGCAATGTTAATTTTCTTTTTTGCACTCTTTAAAATGAGCATGCATTCTCAAAAGGAAGGAATCACACTTCCCTTTCTGCTGGAAACATTTCTAGCCCAAGGTCTGTTACTACTACAGAAGCGTTTTTGTGAGCCCAAGAGATGAGCCATCTCTGGCTGGGACAGTTCAGGAGTGTGGAGGGAGAGATGTACTCTATCAGAGAAAGGAAAATCTTCCTTGCCTAATGGCAGAATTCTAAAAATAAGCCTCAAGAATCCCCTCAGGCACCTGAAGACTGAACTGAAAAAGTGAGAGGATAACTGCTGAACTGATTAGCATAGTTCACAATGTGCTTCATAACAAGCTTATTTACTGTCTGTGGCTTGAAAGAGATTTTAAGACTTGCACTTCATTCATCTGGATAAGAATCTGTCTCCTCTACTTTTATCTTTAGTTTAAGGTTCAAGCATTTGTGGGCTTAAAAAAACCCAACAACTTTCCATGCTTCATCTCCATTATCATTGCTTTATGGTTGCAGGAGGTGGTATTGCAGCCTTGCAGATCTCTTCACTTATCAGCCGCAATCTGTGGTGAAGAGGTAATTGAGCAGGTATGACTCTGGGCTCAGTGGAGACTTAACAGAGTGACCTGGTGCGTGGGGCAGGGCAGAATCCTTCATTTGTTAGGCTATTACATGTTCCCTGGACTGAGCCTTTCTCTGCCCCTGTTCGCTGGCTGTCACTGAAATCTGGCCTAGCCTTTGTTGCTGTTGAAAGCTGAGAGACAAGTTTGCTCCACCCAACCATTCCACAACCCCTGCAAAAATAATTTTGTGTCCCCTCATTCAAAACTGTGTTCAAGTGGATCGTTCATAAGAAAGTAACATTTTATAGGGTAGGCCAGGATAGAAAAGCTACAGACCTATGCTGTTCTGAACCAATACAGTATAGTATCTCTTAAATGAACAAAATAGATTCTGGCCTATAAAAGTACTTTGGCAAAAGGGTTTCACCTATAGCTTCTGTTCTGTTCTGGTAGTGCCCAGATGGAAGAAAACTTGTTTATTTGTGGGATTAAAAAATATAATTGCAACACTGTTAATTATCAGCTAGCTGTAAATCATGGTTAAAGAGGCAGGGAACAAATGCTGCATTAAAACAAAAACAATTAGAGAACAGTCTTCTCATTTGGGGGGGGGGAGGGAAAGAGCCTGCAGAAATAGTTACAGAAATAGTTTTAGCTGATTACTCAAAAAGCTTGTTCTGTGTGCAGCAGAGAGCTGTTACCCATAGCCTCTGATTTACAAGCTTCTGCTTACAAATGCAAATTGGCAGAAAAGGTCTCTCTCCCTCTCTCTCTCTTTCTCTCTCTCTCAATACTCTGTTGCATTGAGTGCATTTTAATTCTGATGACACTGAAAAGTTAGTTTTAGCTTTTCTCCACCTGCCTCATTTATACAGACTGTCAAGAGCACTATGTAAAAAATAGTGTATCCAAAGCATCTTGCTCAGTGTTTAAACAAGATTTAGTGTAACAGCTAATGTAGGCTGCCATTAAAAACATTAGTGGCTTGGCAAGGTGGGCTCCTGGTTATATTTCATAAGCAAGGAGACCTGGTTTCAGACAGCTGGAAAGGAATCCTGAGACATGATTAGATAAATGCTGTTAATAATCTCTAAATGTTAAGTAAACTTTGGTATAATGGAAATTTAGATCCCATAGCTTCTGGAAATGCTAATTCTAAGTGGTATGCAATTCAAAACCACCAATAATATTTATGAATACAGTTGATACCAAACAATCAAATACTTACTGTACTTCTATTATAAGTAAAAGGTTTAATCCTGGAGGTGCCGTGACTGACTGCAGGGTACTTT
Organism: Apalone spinifera; assembly: GCA_030068395.1. Classification (NCBI taxonomy): domain Eukaryota; kingdom Metazoa; phylum Chordata; order Testudines; family Trionychidae; genus Apalone; species Apalone spinifera. Next base: position 66,270,623 of record CM057845.1, read on the forward strand.
TCATCTACCTCAGAGTGCTCAGAACCAGTCAACTCCTATCAAATACTTCACAGGGTCTAGTCTGGGGTGAGTAAAATGTGGCCAGCCAATAGGAGCTGCCCCTCAGGGGCTCAGAAAGCACATGGCTCCTGCAGCTGACCACTTTGACTGGCATACGGCCAAAAGTAAGCACCTCTTGGCCAGAGCTGAATCTGGCACCCCAGCTCCTACCTCTCCCAACCCTCTGCACTCCATCCTGCACCCCTACCCCAGGTCATAATCCAGACTGTCTACACACGCATTCCTGCATCCATGCCCGCCCACCCAGACCCTGCACCCTAATCCCCTGCTCCAGGTCTCAGCCAAAGCTCCTGCCTCAGATCACAACCTTTTCCAGACCTTCCACCACCACCTACCTTCCTCCTCCAGGTTAGAATCCTGACTTGTACCCATACCCATATCCTCTCCTGAACCCTGCATATCCTCTTGCCGCCCTATCCTCTGCCCCAGGTTACAACCCACTACTTTGCCCAAATTCCCTCACAGATCCCCCTCCTACACTCCAATCTCCTAACCTGAGCTGTCTTCTGCACCCAACCTACATCCCAGACAGTGCACCTCCTCCATTAACATCACAGAAGAGTGTGGTCCTGGCCACTTACCAAATCTTTTGAGAGTCTTTTCTCTTCCGCCCCCCCCCATCAAAAATTGCTGCTTACCCCAGTCTAGTGAATCCTATGCCCTGATCTGTCCTCTGTAATGGCTGATTATACCGAGCTGTTGAAATTTTGCATGGAGAATTGGGTTCAAAGCCTAGCTGTTTGCTCACCTAGCTGTATTGTTATCAGTATTTATTTTTATACTACAGTAATAATCAGATAGGGCCAGGTCTTGTTCCAGTTCAAGTCTGTCAAAATCCCATTGGCTTCAGCGACCTTAGGATCCAGCCTCGTTAAAGTGGTCTCAAGACTTCTGCTTGACCTAAAAAAGAGATGTAAACCTTCATATAAAGAGGGAAATGAAAACATTGCCAAGACATTTCTCATCGTTAATGAAAGTATAAAAAAAACCCTGAAAACAAAATTCTTTGTGTAAGAAGCAAAGAGAATGTGTATATAAAAGAGAAGTGATATAAATAATGAAGCAGGAATTCTGTTTTGCAATTCATGCCAGCGTCTTTTACTATTTTGACTTCTGCTTTCCTGCTGTAGTCCTTTTCATATTGTTATAGTTTAATCTGTACGTTCAAAATGAACATGGTAAGATATTCATATGGTCATGGTATCTGAGCACTAGGGATGCTGAATTTAAATAAATTGGCTAATTGAATAGTTGATGCAATTTGCATTGACTAGTCAACTAGTTAAGGGCGCCTCCACCTTTGAAGTGTGGCAACAGCCCCACTGTTGCTACCTTTCAAAGATGAAAGTGTCGTGGGGAGCAAGAGGCCAGCAGAACAGTCCCCCTCCAATGCAGAGTGGCAGTGGTGGGGTAGGGTGTTACCCTGACTGATGAGAGACTTGCGAGACTGTCAACTGAGCCAGCGTCCTTGCGCACCAGCTGCCAAGTCTCTTAATATTACAGAGCTGCAGTGGGGAAGGGGTGGGGATATGCTATTAGTTGATAGTTCTAACCGATGAGCTTCTGCTTATCGGTTAGTTGGCTAGTCACTTACATCCCTAAAGTTCTTTTAATATAGTGTTCTGAATTTTGCTGTTCGTAGAGAGAGCTCTTCCAAAACTGGAACAAGCATTTGAACTTTTGCAACTGTTAAATTACCAATATGACTTGATCCGTGAATTAAAACACATAATTCTAGGTAGTCACTGAATTTCGAGTGGTTTAAAATGTGATTTAAATTATATTCTTTAAGTTATGTTTATTTTATGTTAAAAGAATCGCGAGAGTGCTGCAGCAGATAATCAATTTTGGGTTTCTGATATTTTTTTCTATTACTTTTAAAAGGTCTTTTATCCCTTTTAATGATGTGTGCATGAATGCTGAGCTAAAAATAACCATGAAATTTGGGATTATAGCCCTCTTTTGTACTCAGTAAACCTTAATCATTCCCTAATCGCCCTCTCCCCCTGTGAAATAACGTAGATCAACAGCGGACTTGGTCCTCTTCAAAGGAAAGCTTTCATCTGAAAGGGAATCTGTTTGTTTGTTTTGTCTTTGTTTGATGCCCTTCTTTGCCATGTCACCATCAGTCAGGGCTGGCCCTAGACCAAATGGTGCCACAGGCAAGGAGAGTCTTCTGTGTCCCCCTCAATTTATTAAACTCATAATAATATATTTTTTAAACTTTATTTGTAGCCTGTTTCACAACTTTGATGCATGTTTTGCATGCATCATTTATTCCTGTCATATAAAATGATGAATTTGCACATTGGGATTTGTACACCTGTATTAATTCATGCCATATATTAGGAAATAAAAATTATGTTTCCTTCAAGTTTCTTATAAACTAGTCAATTTTAAGAAAAACTGGAAGGTACCAATATCAAGAAAACTGAACTATGCACTAGGGATGTAATAGTATAGTCAATTAACCGATAAGCAAAATCTTATAGGTTAATGATATAGACTACACACATTTTCCCCCCTCCCCTCCCATCTCTACCTCCTTTTGTCAGTCATTTTTTTATCAGGCTGGCCAGCAGCCTAGATCAGTCCCGGCTTGCACTGGGTCCTGGACCTACTCCCATTGCGGCTCTGCTTTTAAAGTGTATTAGGAGCCAGGCGGGCAAGCAGCCCAGCTCAGTTCTGGCTCATGCTGGATCCGGGAGCTCAGATCCCTTGCCCCCCCCCCAGACAGGGGCTGCTTGGTGTCTATAGAATAGTCAACTAAATGATAAGAATTCATGAGGTTAACCAATATTTAACATCCCTACTATGCACCAATATTGAGTGAACCAGTTTTTAAATAGTGTTACAGTAGATGACAGCCTTAGAATATTAATCTTAATAATTAATTTCAGGGTAGCTTTTCTTGTCTTTGTCCTCACAAACTGAGCACTCCGTCAGAAAGATTCAAAGACTGGTCAATAGCATTTTCAAGTGATAAAATAGCAAGTGATGTCAATGTTTAATTGGTTGTTGTCAATTGAAGATACGATTGAATGAATTGGAGGTTCTCAAATCTGCACTCATCACTTGCATGAGCAGAATACTCAGTTATCTACACATTAGGAAAAGCATCCATCAGCTGTGAATCATCAATGACCCAAAGAACTTAGAGTGGGGCATGCTTCCTGTGTGGCAAAATGTGATGGATGTTGTCCAATTTGACATCAAGATCATCATTGGTGTCTTAACATTCCCTCTATGTTAACCTCTGATAAAGGTTTGTACAATTGTTCAAGATTGTATTCCTATCCACCGGCAGCTTACTAATGTCATATAAAAACCCCAGTTTTGCATCCTTTGTCAAAGCCTGGACCAGTTTTTTATGGACCTCAATTAGGGTCAATAAGCAGGCAAAAAAACTCCTTGAATTTTTTTTCTGAGCTTCTCATTACCTCATCTCTGCCTCATAACCAAACTGTCTGTTCTTCCTATGAATATGAGTTTCCTTGAAGACCGGTTCAACTCCTAAGTTTTCCAACATTTTTTTTGGCAACAGTGATCTGGTTTGCCAGGCTTCGCACCTCATGTCAGATTCTGGTCTTGGGTTTACTTGACTGTGCCAATTCCATCAGGGCATTGCAAACCCTTAGTTACTTGGTAACTCGCTGGCCTTGCACTGTCAGTGTGGCTTTCCCAGCAAGTGCCACTTTGACTTCATGATCAGATATGTGACATTATCCATGAGGTTCTTCTACCTGATAGTTGAGGCTTAAAACAGTATGTATATGCTTTGCAGTACTAAGAGAAATACTGAAGCTAGAGAATACGACACTGCATCTGACACAACCAGGTTGAGGGAATTTCAGCCAAAAGGCATGGAGAAAGCTCTTGGAGTCAGTGCAAGGATCCTTGTTTGGACACCACTGTTTCTTCTCTTCATGTTTGCACCATTGCCATAGGCTGTGACAAATGATGATACTTTATTTTATTTTCTATACTTTTCCTAATATTTCCTAACATCTCTGTGACAAAAGGCATCTTAAACCAGCCCTCTACATAGACTAAGTCAAATGTGGTGTCAAGTAGTTATAAATTCCATTTATGCTAAAAGCTTCTGTGGTGCTCTTGAAAACACAATTAGACCACAAATGCTTTTTATTAATTAGGTTTTAAATCAGCAGGGGTACAAAAAGGAGATGCATGAATATAAGCTCTTGAATTTTAATTTATATGTTGTTCCTGATTTGGCCTCTGTCCGCCCACCACCTGCTTCCCTAAAAACTAACTTCCACTTTGACAGTGTAATATTTTTGATTGTAATGTAAAATATGAGTACAGTGCTTAAATATTGAAAGGTTGAGTGTTTCCTCTAAGCTGCGCGGCAGCACAACTTCACAGGTAATTAATCAGCCCCGCTCAGTCAGTCAGCTCCGGGCACAGAGCCCTGAGCCTCTTAATGGGTGGAGCTCATTAATCACCTATTAAACTGTTCTGCTCCACAATTTAGAGGGGAACACTGAGTTTATGGTTAATACATTTTGGGATGAATTTATTAATGATGCAACTGATCCAATAACTGTTAGCTGTGTTTTAATTTATCTGGTTTAGTGTTAGTGTAGAAGAATTGTTTGTTTTCCTGGCACCGATTGATGAATTTAAACCTCAGGGTTGTATATTCAGTGGTGAAGTAAGGGACTGATATCAGGAATCTTGCTTTCTGTTTCTGGCTCTGCCATTGTGGCTCTAGCAGAGTCAATTGACATCTCTATAACTCAGTTGACCTTTCTATAAAAAGTGTAGAATTCAGGATCTGAGGTACTGTACTGAAGATACAGTAAAGGTTTGTGAAGCACTTGTTGTACCTTTCATTTATACCTGTAGTTATGATATATATTAATGTGCAACCAAGACAAAGGTGTGTATAGTGTGGCCTAAAACAAGAGGAAACAATTTGTCAAATCCAGGAAGTTGGGAATACTAATTTAATTAAGTCCGTGTCAGACGTGCCTACACTTCACTTGATAATAGGCATGTAAAATTCTGGTTAAATAGTTTAACTTGTTAACTGGGCCTGATGGGCTGCTTCAGTCTGACTGGGCCTGCTGCATTGCACCAGGGGAAGGGTTGCTCCAGCTAGGTCAAGCCAAGTCTGCTTGTTGCACCATGGGTGGTGGTGATGGGAGTTCTCCAGGCTGGGTCGAGTCTACCGTGTTATGGCATGGAGGGGGAGGTGTTGCTCTGGCCCAGCTCAGCTGAGCCCACCATGTCACACCACGCATAAGGTTGATGCTTACCAGGTAACCAGTTAACCCTTCATATCCCTACCATTATATTGTTTAGAATCTGATCCAAAGTCCATCAAAACCAATGGCAAAACTCCCATTGCATTTGGTGAAGTTTGGATGTAGCCGTTGTAAAAGAGAGGTTTGATCTTGTTGTCCTCTTATATAGAGAACATCACACTGGCCTTGGCCCACTGTCAAATAATCACTACAAAATGAGCTGAGCAAGATTTTAGATCAGTTACCAGGAGAAAGTTGCTCCATCCCAATATTATCTCATCCAGTGCCCTAATAACGTAAGTGTGTGCTCCCTTTAAAAAATATTACATGCTTAGCAATCAGTCTGATGAGCAGAGATTTAGCTAAAGGTATATTAACAGTGAATGAGTGACCTTGGTATTTACATAGTGTTTTACCCATTCAAAGTACTGTACAAACATTTAATTAATGTTCACAACATTCCTATATGGTTCATAAGTAGTTGTGTGGCTTAATCCCCATCTACCAAAGTGGACATTTACCCACAAGAGTGTAACAACGTGACAAAACAAGAACAGTCTACACTAAACTGTGGGCTTTTGTCTATTGCCGAGTTCACTGAGCCCAAACATTAATGTACATAGAACAGTAAGTGATTATGTATCCTCTTAAGACTCCTCCTGTTCCTGGGGATAGCCAGAGAGGTAGAGTGTAATTATTGATTCCAAATTTCTTATTTTCAATGTAACTTTTCCTAAATGTTTTTCATGAGTATATTTAGTAAGTGTATTGGTGCTCTGGGACACATATTTGCTCCTTTTACGTTTACGTCAGCATATTTAAAAAAACGAACAGTCACTGTAGAACTAGAGAAAAATAAGTGTCAGAGCTCAAAGTCTGCTCTCTGAGGGTATGTCTACTCTGCAATAGTATTTCAGGATACCAGAGGTTTCCTGAAATACACCTACCCTGTGTCTTTTGAACGTGTCCACTATTTCAAAATATAGTGGACGCGCTATTTCACCATCCCTGTAAACTTCATTCTACGAGGAGTAAGGGATGGCTTGAAATAAGGCTATTTCAAATTTGGTGCTGTCTACACAGCACCATATTTCAAAATAAAGCACATTTTAAAATAGACTCGAAATGAGCTACTCAATTTGCATAGCGCAAATTGAGTATCTTACTTCAAGTTTCAGGGCTTTCAGGACCCAGCATCCTGAAGTGCACAGTATGACAAGTTATAGCCAGAGTTTCAAAAGTACACAACATCAGGTATGCTATGCTCTTTGAAAACCTGGCCATTTGTTTTTGAACTTAACCAAAGTTTTTGGCATGTATACTTCATGTTATGTCAAAAATTAGAAAAAGAACACTAGTGGTGTGTTGCATGTGAATGAGGAGTAATATTAAATATAAATTGCTTTTACATCTTTTTAATCATTTATCCAAAATTTCACTGGATATCTGCACCAGTTTGTGGTGCTAGGTTATTCCTGTCACTGTGATCCAATTATTGCTTTTGTACATTCATACAGTACTGTAGGCCACCTGACCCATTTTAGTATGTTGTTCTACCTTAATTTTGTTAGTCCATGTCTTCTCATATATATAAATTCAGACTTTGAAGAGAGCAGGTTAGTAATAACAAAGGCCAAAGTTGTGCAGCAATGTTTTTTTTTTGGTCTTGATATGTTTATTTTGTCTTGTGAGGGGAAGTCACTCACTGTTTTATATATCAGGAAGAGGATTTCCATCACGTCAGTTACTTCTGTTCCGTCTCAGCTGGTCTCTGACTTCCACATCCTCTTCCTTTTCTGTCTCTAAAGCTCTTACACCTGTTTGCAGGGCTTGAAGTGACATCAGTCTGTTGACTAAATGGAAGTTTACAGTCCTGATTAATTTCTAAATATCTTCAGACAGGTCACAAACACAAACGGAAAAAAAAAAGGAAGTAAGGAACATTTTTTTTTAATGCATCTTATTTTCAAAACCATGTAGGCTCACTGATTAGAGTCTTCAGAGTGATGTTCTGAGACCCAGTTAGGCTAAATTCAAAATTGGTGAACACTGGAAAAAAATTTTTTTTAAACAAACACATTGAAACTATTATAGTTAATTCAACAGATTCATTGATGCTAAAATTAATTGAAAATTTTATTTTTAAAAGAAACTAGCGGGCTGTGTCCCATGCTTGCTATGCTCACTTATTCCCTACTCCCTAACCACTTTTGTGTCTAGAGAGCATGATGACATCATTCTGTCGCAGAGAGAGAGAGAGAGAGAGAGAGAGAGAATTTATAAAAAATTTTTAAAATAAGTGAGGATAGAGTTGATGTTTTCAGGGAGAAACTTTCTATATTTGGAACTTAGTAGATTGGTTATGGAATTTCACTTTTCAAACAGATGATCAGATTTTCTAGTGTGAGGGTGTTTTTTAGGTATTCTAGACTGTCTTAAATTATAAACGATTGAAATGGGCAAACACAGAAGCCAAGATGGAAAAAAAAAGCAGGAAATGTGGGGAAGTACTTTATAATTAATCTCATGTTTTGGGGAGGGAAAAGCAAAAGGATTTGGCTACATAAAGCAGAATATATCTGGAATGTTACAACTGCTACATATTTGAGGACTCAAACTATAATTCTACAAATTACAGCTCTGAAAGCCAATGTGTGCAATTACAGTATTGAATGTTGTTGTGCATGAAGGGACCATTTATATAGAAAAACATTACTTAATGTTAGATTCTTGCTAAAGACATAAATATTTTCTTAAATTTATCTTAATGTTGTTACCTTGCAATCAGCCAATAAAGCATCAGTCTTGTAACACAGTCCTTTATAATAGAGCAAAATATGTTTCTGAGGATGCTCTGGAAAGTTTTCAAATCTACTCACCTTTTAAAATTTTCATTCTCACACTTGCCAATTTATCCCACAGGCTGAAACCTCCCAGAAGCCAGATCAATTGTACTTGTTCTCCTGGATGTTGGTGTCTAGCTGATTTTTAGGAAGCTTTCTCAAGAAGTCAGAGCATATAGGAAATAGATTAGTGAGTCTAGTTTTATATTTATCCCCCAAAATTCTCTAAAAATTCTTGAAGACAAGATGTCAATTAAAAAAAAATAAATAAACTGGGCTCAGGGAGGGTGGGCGAGGTGGTGGAAACTGAGATTCACTTGGCAGCAAATATAATACTGAAGGTTAGGATGGGATTACTGTTACAAGCCCTTTTTGGTGCCAGTTTCTGTCCTTTGTTTCCCAAAGGAAATGAAAGGATTGTGCAAGTTGAACTTGTTTGTCTCCATTTAATTAAATATCCAAGGAGTCTGCTTGTCTGCTGCAAAGCTCTCCCTTTTGCTTAACTCAAAATGGTTGCTGTTGGGCGCTGCTATCTCATGGCAACTTGATATTTGATCATTCTTGTTTTGTTGATTTACATAACGCAAAGACATTCAGCTTAAAAAATGTGTGTAATGTTGCAGGCATATAAAACATAATTATGGTTAGAGTTAACCCACAGAGTCTTTACCGGAGATGATGTGTGGAGTACAGAGTATAGTTTCTGATTTGTAGAGTCCAGATTGACTTTGCAGGGATAATAGTTTAAAAGCAGATTTTTTTCTCAGTACAGTTGATCTGTACTAAGCGACAATAAACTTAAAGATCAATTTTACAGTTATTTTTCCAAGAGGAAGCACACTTATAATCCTAGAGACGTGATTTTGGAGGGAGGCCGTGTCTACACAGCAAACGTTGCCATGCGACAAACACCCAATTTTCGGGCCAAAAAACTTCCACCTCTGCATGGGACTTTTGTTTCTCCCCCTGCCTTTATTGTCAACAGTGACATAGTGTGTACTACAGTAGTATTCTTGTCCCACCTGCAAACCCATGGAATTTTAAAATCCATTTCCTGGTGTCTGATTCACTGTATAATAGTCCTCGTGGCGTCTTCTCAGGGAAACAGGGTTTTCTATCGGTCCAAATCCTTTCCTGCTTGGAGTACCGTAGACCTTTTGGATCTTATCTTGACGAATCCATGTGAGTGACCTGTAGGAACTGGGGCACATTCAGCCACATTACTTGAGCCCTGTTTGAGAAGGAGTATGAGCGAGACACCCTACAATGCAGAGCCAAAATAAAGGAATTCTGGCAGATGAACCAGGAGGCGAAGGAGGCAAACAACCTATCTGTTGCTGCAACCAAGACGTGCCATTTTTATAAAGAACTGGACCAATCCTGGGTGGGCACCCCAGGTTCACACCTAAAGAGAATGTGGATACTTCCCATAGCGGAGTCAGAAACAGGAGTTAGCCCAAAGACAGAAGTTATTGATGAAGAGATGGAAGCAGACGAGGAGGTTAGTCTCAACCTGGTGACAGCCAGTGCGCCAGGCAGTGAGGAATGGTTCTCTCAAACATCAGACTTGAAGACTCTTGTCAACTGTATGTGGAGCATGAAGCAAGGGAAAAGGAGCAGAGTAAGTTCCTATCCAGGCAGAAGATGGGGGTGGGGGTAGGGGGCGGAGAGGAGCAGATGCAGGCAGAGGCCATCAGTTGCTCTAGTGAAGCTGAGCAGGGGAAGAGGTAGACGTGGTGGCATGGGCCGGTAAGTTGTTGTGTACTGCATCAGGGTGCAGGAGGAGTGGGCAGCAGCTTGGGAAGTTGCTCTTGCAGCTGGGGGAGGGGAGGAGAGGTGGGGACTGTGGTGCTGGCAACCGGATGTTGTATTGCTGTGAACTGGTTACGCCCTGCCTGGGTCAGCGTTACGTCCAAACAGAGCGTGAATATACACAGAGATATTAATAGAATCTTGCTGGGAGATGGTGTCGAAGCTTTGCCTGATGCACTTATTAATTCTCACTGAAATTGCATGGCAGAGCTGCCCTTTCCCCACTGCCATGGTATAACTTTCTCCCAAACCATTCCTAATACTGTGCTTCCAGAACCAAGGTGGCACAGAGTTTGGCTGCATAAGGAGCTCCCTGCTCGCATCCAGAAGCTGAGCTCAGGTTTCTCTGTTAACCTTCAGCAGGGAGCTATCAGCCAGAGTAATGGCATCCTGGGGAGAAGTGTAGGATTATTACATATTGTTTCCATATGCACCTGCTGCACAAGCGTGAACTATACTCCCCATGCCCAACCCTCCTTCCCCTTCTCCCTACCTTTAAAACTCACCAGGATCAGAGTGTCTGGAGTTTTCTGTACAGGCATCTTCTGTACCTGAAGATGGGAGCTTCATCACCTTTCCAGAGAACCCCAAATTTATGTCTGTGAAATGCCCATTGTGATCCACAGGTGCCTGAAGCACCATGGAGATGTATCCCTTCCAACTGATGTGCTTTGAGGCAAGGTGAAGTGCTGCTACAATGGGAATATGCATGTCATTGGTTGCCTCACCCCAGCTTGGAAAGCCCGTGTCAGCAAAGCCAGCCATTGTGACATCCACATTTCCCAGACTCACAACCCTATGCAGCAAAATGCAATTTATTGCCTTTCACACTTGGATAAGTGCTATCTTGTTGGTAGACTTCCCCTCTCCAAACAGATTTGCAACTGAACAGTAGCAATCAGGAGTTGCCAGTTTCCACAAAGCAATGGCAACGCACTTCTCAGAGAGAGCACACCACTCATTTGGGTGTCCTTGCTCCGCAGTTCAGGGACCAGCTCAGCACATAGGCCTAGGAAGGTTGCTTTAAACATCTGAAAGTTCTGCACTCACTGCTTTTCATCTCACACCTGCGTGACAATGCAACAAGGGTTTCCCTAGCCCGAAAATGACTCTACTATGCACAGCTTCTCTGTGACAGCCCAGTTTGCTGCTGTCCATGCCACTTACATTGTCGTCCGCATCCAGGTCTTCATCTTCTGTAATTAAAAGTACAAGTAATTCTGCTGCAGTGAGTGATATCCCAAGAACATTGAATACAACATGAGAGAGAATTGTGGGATCCATGATTTCTCATAGCAGATGCTGGAGTTCACAGCAGGACTGTCAATTCAAGTGGTGCAAAAGTAAGCTGGAAGCCCCGCGAGGGCTGGATATCAAAGAGGTGGCTGATAGGATGTTTTTCATGTTTCCAAAATGCATAGCACTACATTGTGCATTCCCACAGTGCTTAGCAACTGACAGTGACACCAGGCACTGACGGAGGCTTACTTGCATTGCTTTCCTTTTTCTGTTGACAGGGCAGCTAACAACAGGTATGTCTACATTGCAGAGCAATTTTGCATATTTTGAAGCAGCCCGTTATTTCAAAATAGATTTTGAAATAATGGGTGGCTTATTCTGACATCCTGGTAACCCTCGTTCCATGAGGGTAAAGGGGAATTTTGGAATAGTGAGTTATTTTGAAATTTAGTGCTGTGTAAACAGCGCCAAATTATGAAATAGGCTATTTTGAAATAGCATAGAAATAAGCTACACAATTTGCCTAGTGCAATTTGCATAGCATATTTTGAGCTAAGGGTGCTGTGTCGATGCACCCAAAATGGCCGTGAAACATCAACGATGGTGGCAGAAAAACAGATTTGACAAGTGTTCAGTTTTGGCGACTTTCGAATGTTCGTCATCAAACCTTTCCAGTGTAGACATAGCCTGTTTTCAACTACAGAAAGTAGAATTAGGCTATGTCTGGGGCAGTAAAACACAGCTATCAAGGAGTTATCAACATTGACTAGCTCTACCCTGATACGATAATGGGGCTGAGGACTTCTAACACATCTTCACAAATACACACACCAAAAAAATCACCCTTCAATGATGAGTGGTCCTTAGAGACTGGGGTGACAGAATGGAAAATTACATCAGGACTGCAACAAATAAAAGGTTTATTAAACTGCTCTTAAGATACATGCTCACTAAGCAAGGTGAGCCGTTTCCCCACTGGAACCAGGAAACTGAGCAGGAGGAGCGGAGGCACAAATGACCTGGCTCCCCTTAAGGACTTAAATCACTGGATTTAATTCACAACAGGAGCACAGGGTGAGACCATACCAAAGGGAATTTGCCTTCAGAAGTTTATTTTCCTAGGGCTAATGTTGTGTGAGTAAAGTGTGTATGTTTGCAAAGCTTGTGTGTGCCTTTCCTCAACACCATGCGATTCCCTAAAAAGTTAAACTATAATCTAGGCTGCCTGTAGGGATGGTTGCTCCTGACCAGTGTGCCTAGGCTTCTGCAGAGGCTTGGGAGGGTCAGCAGTGGTCTCAGGAGCTAGGGCAGTGGACTGAGAGGTGCCAGACAGGGAGTCTGCACCCTGAAAAAGTGCCTGAGGATCCAGAACTAGTGTGTCTGGATTCTACCTTAGACCCAGCTGACTGGAATCCTGTGGGTCCAAACACCGGCCAAGATTGCTGTTATGTGAAGAAGACTCTTGTTTAGGAGTAACATAATCCAGACCCACGATTATGCCTGTCTCTTTCAGCAGCAATACTCCCTCCTGCTTGCCTCCTTTCTGAGGAGTCTGTTTCTTTGAGCTGGGAGGGGAAAGTGGAAGGTTCAATGTGCTCTGTCTGTTGAGGGTGTGGGTGTGCACAGGTATGGCCCTTGCAGTATGTCCTACCCCCAGCAGGCAGACGTACATGTGCACTGGCTGGTCGGGTGGTGTTGCCTGCACTCTGCTGTGGGTGGGTGGAGCCAGATGAATGTTGACAGGTTCTAAGATGGTGCCAGGAATCTACATGCTGCTCTCAGAAGAATGTCACTGCTGTGCACATCAGCAGAGGTGCACCAGGGAAGTGTCATGCAACGTGCCTCTGCCCTACTGAGGTGTCCAGGAAAGGTAGTGATGCCCAGCCCCGCCTGTATCTTGTGTCTATTCAGATAGGCTTTATTGGCAAATTAAGTACCACCATAAATCTCCCTGAAATCTGAAAACATTGGTCCAAATAACCTTACCTGTTTTATTAACTGTAGTAGATGAATAATTGAATCAGTTAAAACAAACAGTTTTCTAAAACTGGCTGCTTAGGATTCCCTATTTTTAGGAGATACCTTACTCTGAAATTACTACTTCACCCTCTCAATCGTGTTCTAAAACACAAATATAATCATCTTTAATTTTTGTCTGGCAACTTTTATGTAGGGATATTTATTTATAACTTCTGTGTTAAATTGAAACATGTAAATCATTGCCGATTAAGAACATGGTTCTAAGTCTCTTGATTTTTAGTGCATTGTATCTTTATTCCTCTGATTTGTAATCAGTTGTACACTCACATGTATATGGTTATATGTGAAGTGGCTTGCCTACTGTTATAAGTGAGCTTTCTGGTGTAGATGTAAATTAGTAATGCAACCCTACTAATGCAAATACTGGCTATTAGTTAATTAGTAAATAAAAACAAAACAACCCCCAACCTCCATCATCAAATGAAATAGTGGATCATAAAGATATCCATTTGCTTCAGGAACAGATCCTAGAAATGTGGGAATTCAGAGACCACAAGTATTAGAGACAATAGACATTACCCTCCTAATCATTATAATGACTCAAACACAAGATAAAAATCAATTTTTGTCCTAAAAGATAAATAATTTGTCTAAATGAGACACTTCGGGCCAAATCCCCTCATGTCTGTACAACCCTTTCTTCCAAGGGACTAAAATGAGTATAACTAATGATGATGATTAATCCCCAAATATCATAAAAAAGAAACCTAAACCCAAAACTTAATTTATAATTAATTGTAAATGTTTTCTAAGAAGATAGTGTCAGTGATTTACGTAAGTTCTCATTAAGGTGTATATTTTCTTCAAGATCCATTAAACAAGTTTTAGTCAGTTGAACTTGAAAAACATCACCATGAAACTTCAGTTTAAGTCATGACGCAGTATCTTAAAAAAAAGTTCTGAACAATTACATAAACAGAACCAAGAGACATCAACATCCGCCAAACAGAGAGGCCATGTAAATGAATATCTGGAGGAACAGGTGGATGCTGTTGCTGGCTTTAACTTAATTCCATGAAGACAAAATATAGCCAATGAAAATGGAAACTGCAGTTCAGTATGTTGTAATCAGTTGCTCTGCCAGCTTATCTTCAGAACATCAGTAGGAAAAAAAAACCACAAAAACAAACCCTACTAAATCAGTATGTACAGCACTTGCTATTGTAGTTGCAAACTCAACTTTATTCAATTTGTGCTAGAGACTGTAATATAGAAGAGCTTCTCTTTGCATGCAGTTAAGTTAACCTGGGCACCAAAAGTTCTGTGTGTATGTTGCAGCTTACATTTTCAATGAATAACGTATAGATTTTGAGCTAGTCTATCCAGAATGAACTTCAGATAGAAGTTGTATGTAGAGTAGCCACAAACACCCATATTTTTACCATCTGAGCAACAATACCGAATGTAGTTTATAAAGGTTTTACAGCAAAGGATATTATTCATCCTAGGATAGCTTTTATTTGTCTCCATATTAATGTCACAAGAAAGTATTCAGTATCTGTACTCTGGTAAGGTTTGACCTGTGGAATGAATAAGATTAGTTTGCCTGATGATGTACATGATGTTGATTACAAAATGATTGGAGGAATTTCTTTTAGAAGCACCAGATTCTATTTCATTACCATATAAGCATAAAAGTGTAGCAAATATGATTTGTAGGTTTTGTGGCAAGCAATGTTTATTAGATTTTCTGTAGTAAGAGCGATCAGCAAATTTAATTGTAAGCATAGTGCAGATTACTAGCATTCTACATTTTGAAAAGCAAATATGATAAATATTCTATTATGTTTACTTGTTACGCTCTCAAAATAAAAATATCCAGATCCCATCCCCATTCTTGGTGTAACCTTTGTATACCACTGGGCTGAAGTATATTTGTAGAAGCGAGTCCTCTAGCAGTTGAGCTGAAGGAATGGGAGCCATTGGAGTGTTGTTACTGGTGAGAAGAATTAGGAGGGATTATAAACTGGTAGTTTTGGGATTATGACGATTACTACTTTATTATCCGTTTGACTTGTCTTTTAGATGGTAAAGTCTTCAAGCCATTTTGTTTGCACAAGGATCTTCTGATTGTGGCCAGGGTGAATAAAAATCAATAATTAAAAAAAAAACCCAGATTTTGTTAAACCCATTAATAGAATTCTAAATTTGTCATTTAAAAGTAACCATTACAATTACATCTCATCACAAACATGCTACACATACACATAGTCTCGTAAAAAATGAATTAATGGCTCTAGTCTATGCAGACTAAATAGTAGCTCTTAATTCTTGAAAGTTCTGGGCTTTCAATTTCTGTTTCTCAGCAGACTGAAACCACATGTGCAAAGAGACACAAGTTTGGATAGGATTGTTCTGTGTTTATGGTGGTAGACCTTGGCCAAGCATGGCAGAGGAGTTAGTTAAGACATTGTCTTAAAGACCAGGAGACAATATACAGGAATGGCCAGCAGCAGCATAGAAAGGAACAGGGGAGTGGACTGGAGAGAAAAAGGGAAGACATTATTCAGCACACTCACAGCTTTCTATATTCCCACGCACTTTTGCACAGAAAAACCATCATGACTTCTGGGCATAAGAGATGCTATGTGAGAATATTATGAAGAAATCATTCCCTGGGTTTAATAATAATAATAATTAATAATAATAAAAGGAAAGCATGTTAAGTGTAAGATGATGATGCAGGGCCTGTTTGCTAGAGTGAAACATCACAAGGAAAGCTGTTTAACAGGAGGCTAACTGGGTGAGGCTTATGAGGCTTACCAGTTACGGTTAATCGCTGGCGGGGCTGGAGCAGTCACAGCTCACCATGGGTAGGGAGCTTCTCCAGCCTTTTGGGACCCGTCACAGCTGGGGACAGTCCAACCTAGCGGGAGCAGCCTCTACTTGTGGTGTTGGAGGTGGCCAGATCAGAGCGGACCCTCCCCATTTAATTGGTTGATGGGTTAAACATAAAGTTGAACTAGTTACATGGGATTTGATATCCCTAGTAGTAACTTAAATCATTCTCTTTGCAATGCATCATTTTTAAAGACTCTCTCTACACCTTTTAGAGTAAGTGTGATTTGACAAGTTGCTAAAAAAAAAAGGTTTAGCTTAGCCAATTCTTTCAGCTTGTTTAATTAGTTAACTAATTTTAGCATCTATCACTCAAGTATACAGTACAAAAAGCCCCAGTAAGAGAAAGCTAGAGCTACCAGTTGCCAATGAGTATCATTTTATTTTATATTAAACTAGCAGGCTGTGCCTCATGCTCACTTACCCTTCTCTCTCTGGCAGCTTTCCCAGCCAGAGAGGATGAGAGTGTGAGGACGTCCAGAGAGTGCGAGAGCATGGTGATGCCATTCTGTCATCCAGCAGGAAAAACTTATAAATGAGAGAGATTATATATACACACGTGGAGAGATAACGCATACCCTTTATTTTGGAACTTCATAGTCCCAGATCATAATGGTGATGCCATAAATTTATTACCTGTGTTACTTCAGCATAAATCAGCTTTTCCAAGCGAATCCCATTTTATACTTCTTTTCTCAAAACAAACAAACAAAAAAACTGCAAACAAACACAAACAAACAGAAGTGCCAGTGAGTTCAATGGGACTTACTGTGCTTAGAGTGCACTTAATTTGGGAGTAAGTCTTTTTTTGGTAATTTGATTTAAACTAATCCATCCAGACTGAGGGTACTGTGATACAAATAAATAATACTTTGTTTTTCCCCACCTGAAGTTGACTCTGTAATGTTTGACGAATACGGCATAACAAAACAGCTTGTATGGTAAAATGTATTGCCATTGGGAACAGTATAGCACAATAGCGGTGTCTTTGTATTTACCATCAGTAGTTTGTTTGAGTCCCTTGTTTCTCTTTGGAACAGTCCTCTCCCTGAATCTGTCTGATTTCGAAGGATATGTCTATACTTGCATCCTATTTTGAAATAGGGATGCAATTGAAGACATTTGAAACTGCAAATGAAGCCGGGATTTGAATATCCCACACTTCATTTGCATATTCGCATTATGGCGCTATTTCGAAATAACAGACACTGTTAAGACATTGTTATTTCGAGAGAAAGCCCTTCTCTCGAAATAACTGGTAAACCTCATTGTATGAGGAATAAGGGTTATTTCGAAATAGGGTGCCAGCGTAGACATACCCTACTATACCAATTGTAATAGTAGAAACTGAAGCATTAGGTTCTCTTAATATGGTTCTCCCCGATTTCTAAGAAAAAAAAAAAAGCAGTGTTAATTGGAAGGGCCTGAATAAGAAGTTTTGCTCTGAAACTGGGATTTAAATGATGAATTTTGCCACTTAATAGGTTCTCTGTTTTTAGTGAACTATCTGTACAATTAGTAGCATATGAGAGTCATTCATAGACATTTAAACTGCCCTTTATGGTAATGGGAATTTGTGATTTCAATGTCCCTAGTCCATTGTGGCATTTGCTGTTTTTGATTAGACAGCACAGCTCTTTGCACCCTGGAGAAGGAAATGAGCAATAGGTCCTCTGATTTTCAGATACCATAGAGCAACAACACCCTCGTGTACTTTGTGATAGGTATTGATGCTATCTCTCATCTTTTCATAATATTGGACAGCTTCACATTTTAGTTAATATATTCCCTTTGACCTACTCAGAGGCCTTTGTGTTCTTTATCTTATTTTTGTAATTAAATAGTATCAGGAAAGTTGGGTGACTCGGGCATAGAAAAAATGTACTTAAAAACACCTCTAGATAACTTGAGGTAATTTTTAACTTGGCTTCTCTTTTTGATCCTTTCCATACCAATTAAAAAGCGAATGTTCCACAGCAGAGGGTGGGTATGTTGTCATGGTACTTGGTAGGGATGTAAAAGTATAGTTGATTAACCAATTAACTGACAAGCAAAAGCTTATAGATTAATGGTATAGACTACACATCTCCTTTTCCTCCTCCCCTTCCCCCCCTCCCCCCACCCCCACCCCCCCCCGGCCAGTAAATTTTTTAGCAGGCTGGCCAGCAGCACAGCTCAGTCCTGGCTTGCACTGGGTCCTGGACCTAACCCTGCTGCGATTCTGCATTTAAAGTGTATTAGGAGCCAGGTGGGTAGGCAGCCCGGTCCAGTTCCAGCTTGTGCTGGGTCTGGGAACTCAGACCCCAGACAGAGGCTGCCCAGGGACTTACAGAATAGTCAACTATCCAATAAATAGTCAATTAATCTTGTGAATTCTTAATTAACTGATATTTAACATCCCTAGTATTTGGCTGAGAAGCAGCATTTTGCTTAGTACAGGGCATTTTGAAATTGATAGGTGGCCCTGACTCCAAATGGCTCAGATAAAGGCACAAGGCAAAGTTTGTCTAACATCTTTAACTCTTCAGAGCAGCTTGGCTATGTACCACTAATCTGACCTAATGTAATTGCTGATTTCAGGTTTGCCTGGGGCTACAACCACAAATATGCATGTCTCTGAGGTCATTGGACCTGGTAGCTCTTACTACATTTAAAAAGCAGTGGCACAGCGTCTGGGACTGGGCATGAGCTGGGACAGCTGATTCCCAGCTCGCGCTGGGTCCCACGCGGAGATGGTGCTGGGTGGAGCCATATTTTAAACTTGCTCCTCCCTGCACGGGCTCCTACTCCTCCCTCTGCCTTGCTGTCTCGATTAGTCATTTACATCCCTAGTTGAAAGCATGTTCCTTTGACCTCATCTATTTGCAGGTTTTTTCCTGCCCCAAATTTGTTTTGTAGATTAATTAGAGGGCTCAGGGGGCATAATTTTCAAAGCTAATATTCCTGGCCTTTTCCCTTACAACTCTCCAGTATTTGCACAGAGCTGTCTACTTTTGAACCACTCTGTTTTTTGCCTGTTCATTAGAATCAGTATATTCTGACTGAAAATGCCCAAATAAAACTAGCAGATTATGAAAGAAGTTCCCACTCTGCCCTGTGTGTATAGCAGGACATTCCAGCATGCTATTCTCTGGTACATATGAAGACTTGCATTGAATGTATTTCTAAAGCTTTTGATAAATGTATAAGGCTTAGTGTCATCCAATTTGTGCACTTTATGTGCACAACTTAATGCTGTCATTGAGAGGACTAGCATCTTGATCTAGCATGGCCTTTTGTTACACTGTGATACTTCAGCTGCCAGAGAAAGATATATAATTGTTGGTGTGCTGCAGGTCTGAAAAGGTGTCTATTCTTTAATGCAGCACTGGGGAGCTGAGCCAAAGGGTTTGCAAATGGGTCTGGCTTTTAGTAGAATTGCAAAAGAAGCTTTGTTTCAGCTAGATACTCCTTAGGAAGCTAAACTTGCTGAAAAGTAGTTAATATTTGTGCAGCATCCAAATTACTGCTAGACAGAAGGTGATAACTGCAAATTGAAGGCTGGCTGAGTTGCGTGTAGGCAAAAAGGAGGATGGAGTTTCAGCTTCTGCAAACAATGTTGCAAAAGGCTTTCTGTTAAGACAGCATATTTTACTGTGGCTATACGGGCAATTGAATGACACAACTGTTGTCATTCAGAAGTGTCAATCCCCGTTTTCTGAAAGACAAAAGTTTTGCTATAAGTGCTGGTGTAAACACCCCTTTGTTGGCAAAAAAGTCTACAAACAGGGGCTATATTACCTGACTTTTAGCACCTTAGTGTAGACAAAGCTTAAGGCAGGATGTTATGGAAAGGTTAATGTTTTATTTCTGTTTCTATGGTTTCTAGGTTTAAACGTGGGGGAGAGAAAGATGTCTAGAGACAGTGCTTAAAGAGCAACATTTGTAGACATGTTAATTTATAAGATGGGAGTATTCACCAAATTTGTCTAGTCTCAAAATTTAAACTGAAGCAGGGCAAAGACTGGTTCTAAAACACAAATCAATAGCAACAAAGCACATGCCTAGAGATGGATAAGATGAAGATAAAAAGCTTCCCAACTAACAAACGTAGGCAACTGAAGTTGTGCACAACAAATCTATCCTGAGCTAGTTAAATTTAGAACAACGTTGTGGTCATGTAACCAGCACAGAAGATATATACTCAGTCAATTGTTTTAATATGGAATAAGTCTTGTTTCAGAAATCTGCTGTCTTAGATCTGTGCCAGTTTCACATCAGTGTTGGACAGTTGCAATGTTATAGCGATAAGGTTGATTTTGAGGTATTTCTTGTAATAGCAATCCAGGTGAACTGAAACTAACTTCCTTTTGTTGATCATCTGCCTCCTAAAAACTGTTCTAAAAATATATGGAAGGATAATTTCAGTTTGTCCTGTTTTATGGTTGGCGATAGAAAAATTCTGCTGAAAGACTAAAGATTTGCTCCAGTTTAGTCCTGAGGGAATTCTGCAATTATTGCACTTGGATCCATAGTAAAATTACAGAATTCCCCCCAGACTATTCAGTGAAGTTGATTGCAAACTCCCATAGCTTCACAGGATTAACCCTAATATTTGACTGTAACTGTATTTTAGCGTGTCCCTTCCATAAATGCACAGTGCCAGATTATGATCTCTGAGATATAAATGCAAATCAGGGATTATTACAATGTTAATCTGGATTTGCACTAATATAATTGAAATAAGAATTTAGCCATTTAAAGCCTTTTAAATGTTCCCTGATGAAAACTTAAATATAAAAGTAATTATTTAGCCCTATGGTTTCAAACTTTTACACACTAGTTGTGATGTGTATCACTGTAGATACTTTTGTACCACCACCGAACTTGTCCCTTTTTCCCGTGGTTGGGCTTTCTTAAGAAGAAAGTGTTTATATAAAACACTTGGCCCAAGCTTTAAATTCTTCAATTTATGGCTATTTAGCTATACACTAAAGTTCGCCCTTTTCCCAGCGAACTACTCAGACTTTCTTCCTTTATACTGAGTTGCACCCTCCCCAAATGAGTCAGCAGAACCCATTTTACCTTTTCCCATCAGGATTAAAACCTGCTAACATGGTGGATGGTATGTTAGCAATGGTGGTGCTGGGTGCTCCAAGGAGCTTCTCTGAGGAATTAGAGATACAAAGACTATGCAATATTTATCCATAGTTAAGCAAAGTAATTGCTTCGTTCATTTGAAATCATGACTGTCATTTGAGAGACAAGTATTATTTAAATTATTAGCTGGATTTGTTTGTTTACTTTTTTCATAGTGTACTTTTCATGAAAAGCTCTTTCAAATTGATTATTGACATGACACTGCAGCAAGCACCATTCAGTACGCAAAAAGGAAAATGTCCAGGAATTTGTGCAGGGGATGGAAGGCAGAGAAATTTTGCTGCAGGGTGTTTGACAGGGTGTTTAACTTGGAAAAATGTTTGGTTTTCAGTTTAGTTTTGCAAGTTAGCCAAACATATACAGAATATATGGAATATATATGTCTCTCCAAATTCAGAATAAGCATTAAACTTCATTTTTATCTCTGTGCTTAAGGTTATATAAGTGTTTAAATATTTTGCTGCATGGGAAGCTTTTTGACATTTTACTGTAAAGCCTTAAAACCCATTTTTGAAAGTAAGGCTAGGCATTTAGGAGCCAGCCCACATCTGAAACTTTGGTGAACCCCTCTTCATAGTGCAGAGAACTATAAAAATTTCATGTCCTGTGTGTTGAAGTAAGGTCAACGTAATCCCTGCTGCAGATGCAGCTAAGTGAACAGAATTCTTCTGATGGCCTAGTTACTCTGTCAACAGGGTAGACTTAGTACAGTGATAGGAAAAAAAAATCCTCCATTGCTGTCGCGGGTGTCTTCACTACAGTGGCATGGCTGCTGTGCTGCAGCTATGCTGATATTGCACTTGTAGAGTAGACATACCATATGTCCCGCTGATTTTCAATGAGAACTGAATGATATTGTATATTACTATTGGGCTGCTCTCTCGCTATTGTTGTCCCAGTTGCCTTCTCTTCTAGGGTTGCCAGCTGGTCTCCCAAAAAATACCAAACACACGGGCTAAAAATTTGTCGAGCAAAAAACAACCAACCACCCACACCGAACACGCATACTGTGTGGCTACTACCACCAAGCTGGGAACAAAAGGAGAGGCAGCAGAGCCTGCTCTGCAAAACAGCTGCCTGCTACCCAAAGCAGAGAGGGGCATACCTTGGGGCAACACAATGGCAGGGCAGGGCGGGGGAGGGGGAGGAAGGGGCGACCATGGGTAGGAAGGTGACTCCCCCATAGCCAGGTCTTTGGGTGTCGCGGTGGGAAGAAGCAGAAATTCCATCCCAGTCAGTTTTGGCTGAGAGCCCATGGAAGGCGCCTAAACGCACCTGCGGGCTTCTCTCCTAGACTACAGCGCCGCAAGGCGCTTGAACAGCGCTCAGGAGCAGGGACAGGGCATCAGTCTTCCTCAGACGCAATCAGCTGAGGGCTCTCAGCGCCGATTGTGGCCCCACCTCCCAGTCTGGGACTCCCTCTGGATGTGTGCAGAAGTTGGGCGGGGGGAGTGGCTGGAACTCCCAGGCTTTTGCACACTACTGCCCCCGCCAGGCTTTTGCGCACTACCACAGGCTCCCAGTGCTGATTGCGGCCCCGCCTCCCAGCTACTCCCTCCGCCCTCACCACGCTTCCGTCTGGCATCCAGCTGGAAAAACAGAAAATACCGGACATTGCACATGTCCGTTATTTTCTGAATTTTTTTTACTGGACAGAGGGTGCAAAAAGTGGACTGTCTGGTAGAATACCAGACACCTGGCAACCCTATTCTCTTCCAATTGCCAGCAAATCCCGGATGGTTGTTCTTTATTAGGATCCATTAGCAGGAGTAGGAAGAAGAGGATGAGGATGGCTGTTAGCTTTTTGCAGCTTCTAGTGGTCAAAAGGCAGAACTGCAGGCAAACGCCTACTGCCTTTCTATAGCTCAACTGTGTGTGTGATAGTTCAGCCGAGATGTGGGTATGTGTGAGAGAGTGGTCATATACATTGCCCATGGTGGCTCCGAGCTCCAGGGTCGCTCCATGGCTTGGAGCACTGGAGTCTGGACTGCACAGGTGGCTGAGAGCCCTGGGATCCCTCCTCCAGTCCCAGTGACTGTGAGCTGGGGGGGAGGGTCTCAGGTGATAGCTCCACTCCTGCCACCTTGGTTCTCACGTCACAGGTCTCTGGAAGTCATGGATCCCATGGCTTCTGCAGCCTCCATGAAAAATTGTAGCCTTAATGATGATTTTGCATTTTTGAACATAGACCAGGCCTTTCAGATGCAAGCTGACCAAATATAAATTAGGTTTAAATTAGGGCTGATAAAATGTGTTTATTCAGGTAAACGTGTAACTGCTGAAAATCTTACCTGCCTTCCTCACCCACTGCTGTTGCCTCTGACATAGCTGCTTCTTATAAACTGGCTCCCCATTCATTGATGAGTTATAAGCTGGTGTCCAGGCTCATCGGTTAACTGTTTACACATTTATACTTTCACATCTCTAGTTTAAATTAACGCAGGAGAGTACAACTTCATGTGTGTAGAAGTTTAACTATATTGGCTTAAATTAAGGCGCTCTTCACTGCCACTTTTAATGTTAAAACTTTAGTCATTCAGGGGTGTAAAAAAACATGTGCAACAAAAAACATCTGCAACAAAAGCTTTAGGGCTAAAAAAGTGCCAGTATAGATCGCACTTCATTGCTGAGAGCACCCACATTCAGGTGTTGTTTTTTTAATCGCAAGGAGAGTGCTCCCCTGACAGTCAAGTGTAAATGCATTGCTCATGTCACAGTCCTGTGGTGGCAATTGTGTAACACAGGCAGTGTAGACATAGCCTAGCATCTTTAGTTGAACAGTGCAATTTTGTGTGTTACGTAAAAGTCTTAGTTAACAGGGTTTTTGGGGGCAAATAAATACAAGGTTTGAAGTAAGGAGGCTATTTTCTGTAAGTAACAGTTTTTATTCTCTTTTGAGCAAAGGTAAGTAAACCATGTCTATGTCCTTGTATGCATTGAGAAGCTTCTTCTATACTTTTCTTTCTACTTGTGCCTCTGAAAACTCCTCATATATGTCTCACTGATTAGGAATAAAATGTGGGTTTTAGTGTCGTTAGGCTGGTCCACAGACATCCCATTTTAATTTGAACTTTAAGGTTAAACTCTTACTAAATGTCAGAGACTTAATATTTGCATTATTTTTATTTTCCTGGAATTTAGATGCAGCAAAATATTTTAACTACAGAACTTAAAGTTACTAAAACTAGGTTTTAAAAATGACAGACACACATACATCTAAGAGAAACCCTCTTCTCTTCAAAAACAAGCAAAAGAAACCTTTCCCGCCGTGTACTCAAAAGAACAGAAATGTGTGTGAATGAGAGACTGTTACTGCAAGAATACAACTCTAATAAACCATAGGAGTTCTAAACTGTCTCAGCTATTTCTCAGATTATTTACTGTTTCAAGATTGGATGTTTTATGTATGTATAGTCACTAGGATGCTTGTAAAACGAGGAATTTCTTCGTTCGCATCTTACAAATCTAGATAAGAGTATCAAAATTTCTTTGTCTATATTCCTTTAATTGCTATAGCTATTACATTTTGGGGCCTTGAAATGACTCATTTTTTCTTTAGTTAGAGATAATTGTACTGTTCTGAGTTTCAGTATGAAGATGCGATAGAAGTTGTTTTTTTTTTTTGTTTTTTTTTCAAAAGGCAAGTAGGGAAGAAAAATAGTGTAGTGTCACGTTCCACCATAGAACTTTAAATCTAACAAGGCCTGCTGGGCCCACTTTTATCAACGAAAGTAGATTTAAAAGGTCAGTGGAAGTTCTAACCATGAATTCTGGCCATGTGTCAGGGCTGGCATTAAATTTTATATCAAAATCCTGTGCTATTTTCAAACTGCAAAATGTCAAAAGAATAACCTAAGTGTTTTTCATGCAAGAGCTTAATATCTCAAAATCTCAGCAGAACAAAATTGTCCATAAAGAATTATATGGGGGTAAACACCATGATGCATCAGCAGAGAGCGGAGTACATCATGGTTTTTCTTATTTAAGAAGTTGTGTTGCAGCAATGTTTCTAGATTGTGCACAATACTTGATTGTGTCTGCTCCAAGTTCCTTTAAGAAAGGAGCCATTATTCTTCTTACCCTACCTTTATCTGCCACCTCCTGAGAGGAGTTTGACAATACATAGCATTAGAAGATATTTAGTTTTCCCACTACTCCTCAATGTTCATTTGGCCCTCCTCCCCCAATCTCTGGACATTGACCCCATTCCCTGACTTTTTACACTTGCTGTCTGGTCACCCTATCTGCACCAGGACCATCAGATGTGGGAGTCAGGCTGAGAACTCAGGTCAGGCTCCATGAACTCACACTTCATGGGCCTCCCCCACCTCTTGACTTGATTGTTGGGGGGCAATGCCCCCAAGCTACTTTGCAGGGAAGCAAATAAGTGCAGAGGGACTTAGTGTTGGGGGGACCCAAGTGGGGATAAGAGGGCTCTGTGTGGGCCAGACTGGGTGTAGGTGGCTGAGGGAGATCTGGATGCACAGGGGTTCATTGGGACTTTCCAGGTGCAGGGGCAGTAGGACTGCAGGGGAGGCAAGTGAAGGTGGTTGGGGCTCAGCAGGTGATGCCTACTGGTGGGAATCTCAGAAGGAGGGTCCAAGTGCAGAGGAGGTGGGGTTCATTTGGATGAAGGGCCAGGTGCTGGTGGTTATGTAACCCACACACTTTCTGGGTGTGGTACACTGTCCCATCCAGTGGCACTGAGGTCATTTACAGAGAATGATGAGTCTGCTCTACTACCTGAGTTGAGAGCCAGCTGGGTTTTAGCTTGTTTGTAGAGTCATACACTAGGCTCCAGAGGGCTCAGGTTTGATTCTGCCCGCAGACAACTGGGCGTGTTAGTATTGGAAAATATTATCCCAGCTAAACCTACTAAATGATGGAGTCTAAATAAGCTGTTAACACTTAAGAAAGAGATCTTGAAGTAATTGTGGGTAGTTCTCTGAAACATCTGCTCAGTGTGCATCAGGAGTCAAGAAAGCTAACAATGTTAACAATCATTAGAAAAGGAATGGATAGTAAGAGAAACTATCATAATGATAGCACACAAATTCATGGCATGATTGCACCTTGAATACTGTGTGGAGTTCTGGTTGCCCCATCTCAAAAAGAATTAGAAAAAGTACAGAGAAGGGCAACAAAAATTATCATGGTTACAGAACTGCTTCCATATGAGGGAGATTAAAAGGACGGGAACTCTTCAACCTGGAAAAGAGATGACCTCAGAGGTAATATGATAGAGGTCATAAAATCATGAACAGTGTAGAGAAAATGACTAATGAAGTGCTATTTATTCCTACACGTGAACCAGGGGTCACCCAATGACATTAATTGGCGGCAGATTTAAAATAAACATAAGGAAGTATTTCACAATCACCATGCACAGTCAACCTGTGGAACTTGTTGGCTTGTGAAGGCTTAGAGTATAATGGGTTCCAATAAGAATTTAAAGAAGCTTAGGTAGGATAGATCTATCAATGATTATTAGTCAAGATGGTCATGGACCTCACCTTGAGTGTCTTTAAACCTCTGACTGCTAGAAGCAGTCACTGGATGACAGGGGATGGATCACTTGATTTAAATTGCCTTATTCAGTTCATTCCCTTTGAAACATCTGGTACTGGCCACTGTGGCAGACAATATAATGGGGTAGGTGGACCATTGGTCTGATCCACTGTGCCCATTCTTACATTCATAAGAGAATTTTCTCATGCAATGATTCATGAAGAGGAAACGTCTTTACACTTCAAAATTAGCTACTAAGAGGGTCTTATTTGAAGTGGAAAATATTTTATAGAATATCTCTATCTTCTTGTAACCAAAACATTTTTAACCTTTAGTTATTTAAAGCTTTAAAAGCCTTTTAGTCAATAAGAAAATCAATAAACTGCATCACACTTCTTTAATGAAGTCCAGCTAGTGCCTAACAACACCACTGTTTCAGTCACTCCAATGCCACTCTTCTTTGTTTGGAATAATACAAACAGCATTCGTCATTCAAAAATATATTTGGGGCTTAGGAAGTTTCTAGAAATTTTCGGGTCATTGTGTTTGACTAACTGCTACTAATTTCATTTTTTTTTACTGTTCCAGAAATGCTCTGTCACTTACTCTGAAAGATCAATTCTCTACAAGGGTATTCTGGAATTTGTAAAATATAGAAAGAATACCACGCCTTATTTTGTGGTATTAGATATCACAGGAGGCTACTGCACATTTGTGGAATGGCAACCTTTTTCTATGTATTTTGCTCTGAGACTGTGTTAATGTTTTGACAGTCCTTGTATGAAGTTGTGAAGCTAAATCTTGCTTCCTTCACTCTTGCAAAGCTATGAATCACTTGGGTCCCAATTTGGGAAACACTGTGCTATAGAGCTGCATGGAAAAACTGATTTTTTTCCAGTTTGCTGGCAGTCTAGAAAATAAAATAAAATTGGGTTTCAGTCAAACTGAAGCTGATTTACAAAAAAAAAGCAAATCAGAAGAAATTCAAAAAAGTTGAAAACATTTTTGTTTGCTCCCCTGCCCAATAAAATGTTTTGTTCGGAGAGCTTTTAACAAAATCATGGAAGAGTTAGAGTTAGATTGAGGAGGTAGTGGTGAGGGTCTCTACTTTTACAGCCAATATACTCTAGTAATTAGGTCAGGGGTGGGGTTGAGAGAGACAGGTTTGAATCCCCAGACTGGAGCAGGGATTTGAACACCTAATAGCCATAAATTATTGGCTATTCTGACATGGATGTGTCTCCTAGTGAAGCTGTTACACTCTGTGTAAATATTCATTGGTATAGGGACAGACACCTGGGTGTCTTCCCTGTTCAGGTGAGTTTCCTAACAACGAGCCACAGAGTCATTTTCCCCACTGGCTGTGACCCAGTGGTTATTAGAGAAGGTTGTAGGATATAATCTTTGTGGTATGAAGCATAAGTGGAGTGGCAGCATCACCACCGTCTCCTTTGCCGCTGCCACTAGCCACTTTGTGAATAGTGCCTCAGTTTATCTGAAAAACAATCAAGAAAAGGAAATATGTTTCAAAAATAACATAATGAATTATTTTGACATGCATGGATTTTTTTCATAAATAAAAATAATTAGATAAATTGACACAAATTTACAAGATAGTTTCAGTTAACTTGAATCTGCATTTTTTGACAAAAACTTTCAGAAGGAAAGTTTGTTCTCACCTCGAGCCTGAGCTTACATGTTTTGCTGAACAGTGACCATTTCTGAGTAAGAATGGCTTTAAAGGCCCATTACATGTTGCATTTCTTTTCAGTTACTGCACTATGATAACAGAGCTTGCTATGGAACTACTGCTACTGATGGTCCAGGGCTTATTGATACTGTAACTATTTTTATCTTGTATAATATAACACAACAAATAAGAACTATGCATTGATTATGTTGCTGGTATATGCAACCCAAAAAAGATCTAAAAATAATTTTCCTCTTCAGTGTAAAGTTCAGTGTGACATTAGTGAGTCTTCTTGTATGCATCATATTGACTTTATTTTTCCACATAGCAGCTTTTTCCT